>CM061533.1:57265858-57858265 GCA_030545055.2 Neoaliturus tenellus | reverse complement strand
ATTATTAACAGATGTTTAAGTGCTTTATTGAATCCCAATGTATTTAAATGGGAAATTTTGAGATTTCAATGGTGGATAACGCCTTTATTTTCCATCAGATTCTCATCAGTTTTTGGCGGAAACAACTACAGACCAAGCCCTATCCAACGACACCAAAAACTTGAAATCGCGTTGAAATTGAAGGAGGAGTTCCCAAGACAAAAAAACCCTTAGCGTATTAAATTAAGTACTAGGGTGCCCGTGCAGCGCAATGCGCTGCATTTGTCAAGAGTACCTGGTGATCAAACCTTGCTCCATGGTAATTTACCGAGTTACTTTGAATGAAAATTAAATTGTTGTGAAAATCAGATTACACCATATTGGTGTTTCATCAATCTATCTTCATCAATAATTCTCCAACTTTCCAATGTGATAGTGTTTGAGATTTGGTGGTTGTTCTTTTAGGTCCAAAGTAGCTAGAATTAAGTGATGGTTCTTATGCCTATTTGTCTTAGAGCCTCTGCCTTAAAACTCCTATAAAATTTAGAATAAATTCACAGATGTTGGCTCTAGATAGTTCATCAAACAAAAAACGTAAAGAAAAATCAACAGAAAAAATATCTTGTTAATTATAACTCCCGGTCCTGTACGCAGCTCTCACTGCTGCTGTTCTTTTTTCTAGTAATGTATGAGGTAGTAGGCGCCATAGTGAATTAGCTATTACACTATCTATTTTCTTATTTCTATAAGGGATTCGTCTGTTACGTCCTTTGTGAATTGTAACTTAACAGCTGATTACTTTCAGACGAAATTTTTAAGTCATATTGTAAACAAAAATAGATCTCTGTCACTTCATAACAACATTTAGGTTAGTTTCTCTCATAAAGAATCATAAAATGCGCAATTTGTGCACGGGCCACCACGTTATACTATTTATTATAGTGGACTAAATCCTCTTTTCATAAATTTCCATAGCATTACAGAATTTAAACAAACAAATTACAAATTAAGAAAATCTACATCTTTGTTGGCCCATTTCGGTTGATGTAGCCTTCATATTTTAGTTAAAATTTCTCCTTATACAAACCACTTTTGCAATAAGCTTGGTATCTATACTGGAGGTAAAAAACTTTTAAATATCGTTTTTTTAAACAAGGTGTTTTAATATATGTAGCATTCTGCATTAAATTTGTTATAGTATCACAGTAAACCGGTTATTAAATTTACGCCAACAACCAACTATCCCTTTCCTAGTCCACAGCAGTTTGAAAACCCATGCGCAAACATTTAGTGTTCTATTTTAATTTTTGTTAACTTTCGTCGTTGCTTCAATACCAATCCGACAACCCGTAAGAATTCAAAAATTTAAATTTCTAAACTCCTGTTTTTGTACAGGAAAATGAATTTTATGGGGTTTAGTTACTAAACTTATTTTTGTGCCCAAATACACATAAATACAATGTTCAAGCAATAAGGTCTAACACTTTGGAGAAAAAGGTAAAACACACAATTTGTTCCACACACAATAGACACTCCTTGTATTAAAGTAGGAAATTGTTTTGATATTTCAGTACCAGAGTAGCAAGGTGTATTTATACACCTTGCCAGAGTAGTCCAATTACTTCTATCCAGCTAGTTTTTATAACATGTGTTTGTTTATTTTACAATCAACAGCTGTTTTATTTTGCAATTCAATAAAAATTGTTCCCCATGTTAATCTTATGGACAAAAAACGAACTTTAAGGGCTTCCCGTGGGCTTCAAAATTAAAATATCAAAATTCTAAAACCTTTATGCAAAACTACAAACTGAGACCTTTCTTTTGACACCTTAAACGTTAAAATCGGTCGAGAAATAACGGAGGAGTTTTGTTCACAAAAAACAGCCCTCACGTAGATTTTAAAACTTTTAACACATCTACTTATAGGCAAGATTTTAGGCCCATTCTATACGGACCGATTGTCTGCCGCCGATTGTCGGCGTCTATCAGCTGATATTTTACCGAACAATGGAGTTTAAATGGGAGCTTCTATACGGGCAGATTTTTAAACGCGCTAAGACGCGGTATATTCTGCTTCCGCCGCCGATCTCGCAACCTCACGCCAAATCTCGTAATTTCTCTCTCGTTCTCGCCATTTCTCGTCCACTGCCTTTTCTGATCCCTTTTGTCCTCACCGTTCTCCAGTTTGTTTTGTTTTTGTTTTTAGAAAACATGTTTGACATAAAAAACTCATTTTTCTAGAAATTGAAAAACATCCTAAATTATACGAAGTGACATCTAAAGATTACGCAGACAAGGTTAAAAATCTCAAAGTTGGATTGAGGTAAAAATTCAATGCACAGTTAGTTTTTGCCTGCATTCACTATTCACGAAAACAAACAAATATAACTATATTTATCTCAACTAGGGACCGCCTACTGGTCGAAATTCGACCAAAGATCCAGTTGATATTGAGTCAAAGTTTTAAAATGCTTTGTAACTTAAACATCTGTTCCTTCTTATTTGTTATTACAACTGATGTCTAATGATTCAATCAATTCTCCCTCCTCCATAAGATTAACATTGGAACTTTGAAAGCCTGTAGGGCGTAGCCGTGGAGTCCGAGGTGAATTAGAATAGGATTCTGCTCATCTACAGGACTACACCTTTCTAAGGGTATGCACGGATTTCTCCTACGATGCATACGAGCTGAGAAAAAAGGAGGAAACGAAACATGCTTGCCTATTAATACTGTATATAGATGGCGAAGAGGTTATTCATTTTAATTACCTACCGGTAGGCCTACCTTAGTGTAATTGGTCACTTACTGATTACATTACTATAGGCCTCGACCGACGGTTATACAGTTCAAGCGTCATGTCAAGTTGTTACATAATACTGGTCAAAATGTATCAGGCCCTTTCAATTATTTATAGGCATATAAGCCTACTTATATCTATTATTTTCTTTCTTAAAGTTAATTGTATTATTTAGTCATATCTACCTTTATTTCTCTCTAAAAAATAACTATGGAATATTGAACAATCTTGTGTTTTAGTATACATGTTTCGTAGGAGTTTGTGGCCATACATTATCCCTTTTTATTATAACTTTTGTAATATTTTCAGTATTTTGGAAATATTGAAATCATATAAAGTCATTTTTTAAAACATAAATACGTCATCATGTAATTGGAAAAAGACTTTTTCCTTTCTAATTTGAATTGTAATGTCGTATGTTTATACAATATTTATGTTTTAGTAATTTTATAATGATTTATAAATCATTTTATAATTTTAATTGATCGCAATTGAGTATTTTCTTGAGTTACATAATTTGTAAAGCATGATAATATAAGTGGAAACAATTTTAGCAAGGTCAGTTTTAAATGTTGTATTTTTTTAAATTAACTGAATGGTTGGCAACACTGTTGCGCCGATTATCCGCTCGTATAGAATGGCCGGCGGACGGCAGATTTTGCATGAGCAGATCCGCCGCCGACAATCGGTCCGTATAGAATGGGCCTTAAAGTTCTTAGGGTCTGAAGATGGTAGTTTAACCTGCCAAAACGAGTCATCCATAAGAGGACAAGTTTGATCTAACGGACTAACACAGGTAATTTAACCTTTTATAAAAAAAATTATTTGCTTTTAAATGGCTCAAAACTGGACCAAGCTGTCATTGTTTGGCTATTAATTAACATTGCATTTAGCAGTTCTAATTTCCGTGTTAATTAATGACCCTGTCTAAAGAATCAGCTGGACTGAAACAATAACAAATCTATAAGAGGTATCACCATAGATGAAATCTATGGTATCACACCCATTCTTTGTTCAAGTTTGCCTTAAAATAAGTCCTGATTATTTAATATGTAATACGTTGCCCATTACTTGGTTGGAAATAACAGAACAATCTTTGAAGAAAAAATTGACTGAAGATTTAATGATGAAATAAGTACAGTACCACACAAAATTGCAGATTGCTTATAAAAAACTTTTGGATTTCATAGAGTAGTTTTAAAACTTTTTTGTTGACTTAACTATTAATTTATAGGTACCGAATCAATAAAATATTATTATTAAGGGGGCGTTGGAGTGCCGCCATGTTGGATTTATTTCCCATAAGAGCAATGCTAAACTTGTCCCCGGCATTTGTCATATAATTACTTTATTTTTTGTCCGATTGGTTCAGAACAAGTAGCGTTTGAATCTCAATTAAATTTCCCGTTCCTTTTGCAAGATCGGTTCTTTGTAAATAATTTATAAAATTCTGTATAAAATGTTTTAAAAGTAATAAAAAAACAAGCTTTGTTGTTTCAAGTTAGTAAAAAGAACTACTTTTTATCAAAACTTCCAGAGCTATAAACCATTATTTTCTGATTACAAATAAAAGAGTTATTTGGTTTCTCGTTTAACATTGCTCTTATGGGGGAAAGACGGAATCTGGATTGACTCCAACGCCGACAATCCAACCGACCTTAAGTGATAATCGCCAACTCAGTGAACAAGCCACACGAGTTGACTGTTCAGTGTAGGTACCAACATGTCCATATTTTTTTAGAATATAACTGAGCATCAATTTGTCATTTTTAATTCAATATTTGTCTTTTATAACTGACAGGGGTGTATTTACATATGGGCTAAATGGGCTAGAGCCCAGGGCGGCAGAATTCGGGGGGGCGGCAAATTTTGAAAAACAGCATTTTTTAGGCTTCAAATTAAAAAAAACTCAAATTATTGGAGGCAGAAATTTTTTGGAAGAATTGTACAGAAAATTTTGAGAACCGAGAGTGACTATTTTCTAAGCGAGATCATAATATCTTAGGGCAAGGGGTCATTAAAGAGCTTTAAAGAGGAGCTGGGAGAACTCAGAACTACGTTGATTTGTCACGGTAGCGATCCAAAAGTCGGCGCAAAGGAACCATCCGCCACCTCGCCGCCCCCTCTTTCCCCTCCCCCCCCCCCCCCCCCCCCACCCCCCCCCCCCCCCCCCCCCCCCCCCCCCCCCCCCCCCCCCCCCCCCCCCCCGTATATACATCCGCCACCGCTTAGCTGTACCAGTGTATTCAAGATGGGTGATTTGAGGTTATGCCAGGTTATAGTGATAATTGATACTGCTATTGACACTATTTTTACTTCAAACTTTAACGAGAAAACACATAAATAGCCGTAATTTAGCTATTGAACTTTATCTAATACTTCATTTTAAATACCTTAGTAGGCCTATATGATTTTGTATCTAGAATAAAATTAAAATCACTATGCCAATTTATTATTGCTACACTCAGATGTGTCTAAAAATCTCAAAAATCTACTGGGGCTGGGAACGGGGGTCACAGTATTCCGCCCTATTCCACCGGCCGTGAACTACGCACGAGCACAAAGGCTAGTTTTTGACTGATCGCAACGGCAGTTGTTATTGTGTCTAGGATTGGTCAAAGAACCAGTCAAACACTAATAGTCATGCTTTGAGCCACACTTTGGTAGTTCTTGCATCGCAACGCAAAATCTTTGATTTCAAGTTCTTAAATTTTAAGTTCCGTATAATCACTATTTTCAGTTTTTATGCCCCCTCCTGTCGAAATAGCATAGGAATTGGGGCAATAGTTGTGGATATAAATTAGGAAATTATGGCGGGGGAGGGGGCGGCACTTTTTGAATAGCCCAGAGGCAGCAAATTTCCAAATCCGCCTCTGATAACTGGACATCGAAAATGTTTACTAGCACAGGAAATATAACTGAGGGTGACAGCACTGGTTATCGTGATCTGCCCATGTAGTTCGGACACTGTCCAAGATGGCACATAATGTATTGGAGTGATGTTATTGTACTGTGCAGCCGATCTGCAGTGATATCCCTCTAAGTTCAATAGGTCTGGAGCGCTTTGGCTGCCATGTTTTAACTAGAGGCAACCCAAAATATCGTTGACTATTTCGGATCTACACTATTCCAATATTTTTAATCTATTTCTATCTTCAACCTACATCTTATTATACATTTGTAATTCTATACACATAACACTAATGAATAAAGATACTCCAATAAAGATGTATATGGATATTTATATAAAATGAATTTATCAATTCATTGGGTGGCATGAGAAGGGGGGTGGAGTTTGGGAGTCTTTATGGGAGAGCCGTCATTAGGGGGATTATAACTTATCTAAATCATAAAAAATCCATTCAATATAACACAGTTCCATGTACCTGCATACTCATAAGTTTAATGATTTAAAAGTGTCGCCATCATACATCTATGACTCCAATAAAAAATCTATAAAACCTATCAAATATAATTTAATGGATTTTAGATTCATTTCAAATGAACAGTAAAAAAGTCCCTTTAGCTAATGCCATAAATATTGACTATGTATACTACTAAGGTGAATAACATAGGAGTGGCGGATACCAATTGGTTGGCTTGATCTTCCGTGGCAAACATAAAATTACAAGTACATGTGATATAGGTAAATCGGTTCTACGCTCTCTTCTTAATTAAGATGAAACATTTTGAGGGTTATGTTTATTTAGTAATAAAGTGGTTTTGCAGCAATGTAAATCCATCTGAATAATTACAACATCAATTGTAACGCCTCTGGCACAGTGAAAACGAACCCTCCAATTTTTTGTATTACACATAACGGATGAATTAGAATAACCTCAAACTGGCACGTTATCATTTGGGAAATTAATACTGTAGTTGTAGGGAAAAAATCATTGTGTATTTTGCGTGTGAAGCGTCTTTCTCGCTTTCACTCAAATTACCACACGGTTACTGTGTAGTTCAGTGACTGCGTATCCTTTGGTTACTGTGGAGCTCAAGGGAGGAAGACCTACTTTACGCTCTCAATACATAAATAATTACTTTATAATTGTAATGGCAATACTATCATTGATTACAGAATGCTTCTTTAATAATAATCCTGTATAATATTCAGTTTAAACCTTGAGTTCTCAATATAACTACTGAACTATTCATGACTTATATATGTGTCAAAATAAAGGAAATAATGCATAGATTTGGGAGATTCCCTCTAAATCCAGGGTCATTCTTTGAGCTACGGAATTTTGGGCCAATGCAAATATTATAAAAGGGTAAAATTCTGTAAAAAACTGTAAACATTTTTATGATCAGCTGTGAGGTTTGTTATTATTTTGATAACCTCACTTTTTTCAAACCAAGTTCAACCCGTTTTATCATATAGCAGAGGCTATTTAGCTAGCTGTAAATTAAATTTTCAAACATGTAGAACCATTAACAATCTGAATCAAAATATCAAATATATCAATATTATATTGGTTGCATCATACTTGGTAACAAACCCTTATGTATATTACTAACTTACCATTTCAATGAGATAGACAAATCACTTATTCCTCTTTTTATACTTAAATCAATAAAGATGAAAAATAGAATGATGTTTTTTTAGGTATAGCCAGCTAAGATGAAATAAACATCATGAAAACACCTAAACTACTATGCATGCATGTCATGAACTAGAGGTCACAGAACCTTTTTCTCTAATATCTGACACAGACCACAGATAACAAGGTTCCTATATCTCATCTGTTCTCTGACTCACTCCTTGATATGACATGCATTGCTGCCAACAAAATTTTTAAATTACCTTTCAATAAATTACTCTTCCTTTCTTTCTGACCTTTGATGTGTTATTTAGAACTTTAAAGGCAACACAAATTTCTACATGTCTAAGGAGTTTAAAAACATTAAGGCAATCAACCAAATTAATTTTGTAAAAACCAATTTTTCTAAAAGTTATTTTTGTAAGGTTCACGATTCCAAAAATTTGTACACACCTAAATTAGGGGTTTATTTTTGTTTAATGTTTTGTTGTTTAGATCTTTTTTTGTTGTTTAATAAACAACAAATTGGTAAGGTAATCTTATTAATCATCCTCATAAGAAAGTAAAAAAGGTAAAAAAAGTTAAAAAATGATTTCAACCTAAGAATTTTAATTTTAAATGGATTTTTTCATATTTAGTTGAGCAAGGTATAAAAAATGAGTATGTTTTAATAATAAAAACATTGTTTAAGGACTAAGGAGGTTTGAAACAGATTTAGTTAGAATGGTTAAAAAGCCAAAACCCATTTTTGACCCATCATATTTTGCTTGCAACCTCCATGTCAGTAAACTTATATACTCATTCCCATGGTGTTTATAGACAAATCTTTGATTGGATTTTGTTTTGGAAAAAATATTTAAAAATCATTAAAAATTAATTGTGTATGCAGGTTTTTTATAACACATTAAAAATTTAACGTAAGCTTATGCTAATATAAGTAAATTGAAAAAATTTACAGCATTCATAATTTTAACTTTACAATGCAAATGAAATGGTTAAAATTGATTTAAGACTAACATACTGTCAGGATTTTTAGGAAACCCTGTGAATGACCAATAAAACTTAAATATATTTTTATAAATTTAATAAATAATATATATTGAAAATAATGGGCTGTATGCCATTGATAAAAATAATAGACTAATGATAAAAATATTAATGCTGATGAAAGTTATGTTTCCTGGCATTATAATGAATTAATGTTATGCAACAAATAATTGTAATATGAGGTGGGTATATAAAAGGTTTACTATCTAATAATGTACTAAATATTAACATCCTAATTACCTATTAAAATCAAGACAGTTCAACATAAAAGGAAACAAGTTTGGTTGATTTCATTAATTTTGCAAGGAGAAGGAACACAAGACAGAAACTAAATGACAGGTACAGGCGATGTTACAAAGCAAATGCTGATTGTAATTCTCTTTATTAAGTACTTTATTATAAAAAAATTAAAAACTGACATCTCTTGAGTATTTTTGCAACACTTTGCCTTCTACACTGGCAATGGCTTACCGTTCATTAAATCTTTTTGTTTTTAAAATTTTTGTTTTGGTTCAAGACATTTTTAGCCGACCAACAAATTCAGCAAACATAGATTCTTTTTTAGTTGCTAAAAACTTGACAAGCTGTACAATATTTGCATGTGGTAGCATTCATCGTAAGTTAATACTTCCTCAATTCTCTTTATAGGTTCACATTATTAAACTTTAATTTCAAAGGTGTAGTTCCATATACACAACCAAAACGAAAATGCATGAATTATTTTGTTTTAAATTTAAAAGTTGAATAGTCATATAGTAAATAAAGTAACTTGTAATTTATTTTAAACTAGCTTTCCCGGCATGCTTTGCAATGCCAACTTGAGAAATTTTTTGACCTTCAGGTAAGCTTGTTCACTGCGCTCACTCTCTGTCAAATTTAGCTCGTTCACTACGCTCACTTGCCGTCAGGTTCAGTATGTTCGCTGCGCTCACTACCCATCAAGTTTCGTTCGTTCGCTAAGGTTACTCGCCGCAATTCTATAATATCCTCTAGTTTTTTAAAACCGTACATATATTCCCCCAATTATTTTTCCACCAATTTTCAGCCACATCGGTTCAGCCTTTTTCGAGGTATAATTTGTGTAACTAACATGACTTTACCCACATGGTTTTACGTAATGGAAATTTTGTTTGCCTGGCATTTCCGTCTCGGTCATCCATTTGAAGTCTAGTTTGCAGCATTATACTCTGCTAAATGAGGCCTTTAATTTGATACCAAACTTGACCTATGCTGCTATTTAAGAATTTTGTCTGACTCCTCATGTGCCTTAAGGGGTAAAAAAGTGTAAATAGCTTGAAAGAGTAGACATTTATGCTCATTAATAATATACCAAGTCTCATTACTTTATCTATAATGGTAAAAAATTTATTTCACCGTTCTGGGACTTTTCAATCACACACTGTATACATATTATATATGTGAGCTATTTCAGGAAGAGTGGCAATTTTCCAAGACGTTATGAAGTTTGGACATTTAGTTTCTGTTGTGAACATTGGTGATCATAAAACAAAGGATGATTTCAACAATTCCCTGAGGATTGACTATGGCAGTCTGGGTGTGGTGTTGCAACTGGATTGTGAAAACACAGCCTCGCTTCTAATGTGGGTAAGTGAAGTCACATGTCCAAACTTTACTTTGGTTCAATTTCCACATTGTAGTGAAACATTTAAATTTTTTTCAACATTTCAACAACTTTTAGGTACTTCCAACTATTTCAGTAGATTAATAGTTTGATCAGAACAAACTTTAATTTTGATGAGAGTAGATCTATTGTTCATTTTAGTGATCTTTCTTCCGATCAGTCATATAATACATTTTGTGTGCAATTTGCACCATGAAAATAGCTAAATAAGGTAGTTATAACAATTATATTGGTGTCATTACATTGAATCATTACACATTATTATAATCTTTCAGGCATCGAGTAACAGAAAATTTACCACACACTACCACTGGTTGATTGTTGACAAGTCAAACCAAACTATAGAAGAAGCACTGAACACTGCCCATGTAGAACTCAACTTGGAGAGTGAGGTGACGTGGATGAAATCAAACTCCGAGCTTCCTCGGATGTTTGAGGTGTACCAAACCGGGGCACTGCCCCACGGGCAACTGCTGGTGTCTGAGGTAGGGAACCTTCGAAGCCATTTTTCAAAGCAGCATTCTTTGTGACAGACATTTCTACTGTAGGCGTGATTTAGAGTGAACAAGGACAGAGAGGCTGGGGACATCACCATCCTTGGGGATTAAAAACAAAAACCAAATTTAAATTTTATATAAACAAAATGAAATATTTTCAGAGCTTTGACTTGCACTAAATTTCCTATTTTAGCCTATCTTTGATAACACAATTGTAAATTCTTCACAAGCTACCATTCTGTAAAGAAAATGTTGACCGTTCTCCATCAAAACACTAAAATGAAAACCATTGAGAAACAACTTTAGTGAGTAGTTATCCTCTTCCAAGCTATATATTTTATGGTTCAATTCAATTTAAGCAAAAACTTTATTAAAAAATAAATAAAACCTTTATTAAAGACATATATGATTCTTTTTAGTTGAATTTTTTACTATATGGAACATAGAGTATAAAATTCTTTAGACCGACTTTAAATTTCTCTTATGCGAATTTTTGACCCCCAAAAGGCTTTTTTATTACTAATTTGATTTCAATGAAATTCTCAGGTTAGATTTTAAGTATTTTAAACTAGGTAATAAACTATAATCGAGCAATTATTTTCAAGTATTAAAAAAGCTTATTTTCCGGAATTTTTGACAGAACTTTAGTTGTTTAGGCTACATGGTTTGACTTATGTAGTTGCTATGATCAGTTTATTTTCCCCATCACAGCTGAGTTGTCGCTGTATGCTGAAAACAACATAACATAACCTTTTCTTGTTTATATTTGCTCGCCGTTATGTTACGTTTTTAAATAAAATTTAATTGATATTTTGACAGACTTGTTTGTTAAATTAAATAGATCAACACTGATGTTTACTTGTTGAAGTTATAAAAAATAGTCTACCAAAAGATAGGCATGTTGATGTGGAGTGAATTGCTGTCGTACGGAATTATGCGATTAACTAATTTATGGGATACAAGTAATATCTATTTGGGAGAAAGATTTAAATTGAACAACTAATTAGAATGTGTTGTGACATTGCAGCCTATGTCTCAGGTAACAAAATATGCATTAAGTGTTAAGTAAGCGTAATTCTACAATACTTACATTACTTGATTTTTATTAATTTTGATTAATTAATCATGGATTTTAAATTGTATTGTTTTTTTCGCTCCACAATCTATTTACCTTTAATATTGTAAGCATAATTATTATTAAGTTACTTGCTTGTTTTGAGGTCTTAGCTAAAATCATTCTTTGTATGTATTTATTTGTAGGCTAGGCCTAGGATGTACGCCGGTTGACTTCGGACGGTTAGATGACGTTCCACTCTTCACATTCGAGGAGATGGAAACCTCCGTTCTCTCCCTAAAGAGCAACAAGGCTCCTGACCCGGACGGGATTCCCAGCGAGGCTTTAAAGAAAGTATTTTCAATTAATGCTGATTTGTTGTTGAGAAGGTACAACGCCTGTTTGGTAGAAGGGGTGTTTCCGGCTCCCTATGGAAAACCGCAAGACTTGTACTGATCAGCAAGGGCAAAGGTGATCCCGAGCTGTCGTCGTCCCACAGGCCTTTCTACACGTTGGACACGGCTGGGAAGCTGTTCGAGAAGCTGATCCGTTCCCGCCTGACCTCTGACGTGGAAGCTGCCGGGGACTCATGCCCCCGTCAGTATGGCTTCAGAAAGGGACGGTCAACGATTGACGCTATCACCGAAGTCCATGGAGAGCTGTGAAGAAAGTCGAGAGCCACAACCATTTCTCTCGCTGAGTAGTGCTTCTTGTTACGCTTATGTCAAGAATGCCTTTAACTCGGCGAGGTGGGTCGATATGTTGGATGCGCTTCGCAACACCTTTCGCGTTCCTGCATATCTGTTGCGACTCATTGAGGATTATCTCCGCTCTCAAAGCCTTATTTACGACACAAGGGACGGAACGTGGACGATGGAAGTCACTTCTGGTGCCGCGCAAGATTCAATACTCGGCCAGGATCTCTGGAATGTTGCCTATGACAGCCTCCTGAGGTCGGAGATGCCTGAGGAAACCACTTTGGTTGGGTACGCCAATGATGTCGCAGCTCTCATTGTCGCACGCAACGTTGAGCTGGCCCAACTAAAGTTGAACCGAGTCATGCGTGTGGTCAACACATGGATGTCCGATCACGGTCTCTCGCTTGCTCTCCGTAAGACGGAGATTGTAATCCTTACGAAGAAGAGGATAGACACCGTCGTTCTGTTCCGAGTGGGAAGGGAGGTGGTCCAATAAACTCGTGCTGCTAAGTACTTCGGGATTATGGTGGACACCAAGTTAAGCTGGAGGGATCAGATCTTCCGTACGCCGAACAAGGCCGCTAAGGTAGTCACTTACCTTAGTAGGCTGATGGCCAATGTCGGGGTTCCACGATCCAGCAGAAGACGTCTGTTGATGTCCGCGGTCCAGTCCGTGCTCCTTTACGGGGCAGAGGTGTGGGTAGGCGCTCTAGCTCTAGAGTGCTACAGGTTGCGACTCGCCCGGGTTCAACGTTGAGCGGCGCTCGGGGTGTGTTCCGCCTACCGGACAGTGTCCGAGCCTGCCGTCCTGGTGGTCGCCGGAGTTATCCCTGTCAAGCTCTTGGCAGGAGAGAGGAAGGCAATTTATCAGAGACAAGTCGAGATTGGCAAGGACACGGCAAGAACAGCAGAGCGCTCCCGAACCTTCCAGCAGTGGCAACACAGCGGGGAGCACGACACCCGAGGACGATGGACTGCGCGACTTATCAAGCACGTCCAACCATGGGTGGAACGGCGGCCAATTCTTTATTTATTGCTCGGGCGTTCCCGACGATGCGGAACACACATTCTTCCGCTGCCCCCGTTGGGAAGGGTCCCGCCTGAAGGCCACACAAATTTTTGGTGCATTTTCGGTGGACTCGGTCTGCCAAAAGATCTTGGAGGATGAGGGCAACTGGGATTGTTTATCACAGTTCGTCCGGGGCATCCTCCTGGAAAAGAAACATGATCTGGACCGCGAAGTGGCCCAGATCCCTTGATCGAGTGGCTGGATAAGGAGTAAGCCCCACGGGCACAAGCCAAATTTAGGCCTAGCCCTACGTAATGTGATAAACAACTCCAGGTTAGAATCCTAAAGAGTAGAGGTGAGGTTTTTTAGTGGGCACACACGTTTTTAGGGGAGTCCCACACTACAGGTTTGCCACCTGTGTGCCAGTGTGCGTAATGCATTTTTCTAAACTCTCCCTAAAAAAAAAAAAAAAAAAAAAAAACATAATAAGCGTCACCTAATAACTCAAAAAGTGAGTAAAAAATTCTTGTACGGGACGGACATCGGAGCGTATTCCTAGTATTTACCTTTGTATTCAGTGAGTTATTTATTGTTATAAGTTTTAGTTATCAATCTATATGTAAATAACTCATTTTAATATTTTTCTCTATTGAAGTACCCCTGTAGTTACAAAAATCTACTTTTAAAACAGTCCATCTAGGAAAATAAATTTAAATCAGTATAGTTTAAAAATAACTAGTGTACTTGTTGCTCGAAATCGAGCAGTTTAGTTTGGATACTTTTTACTGTTTAGGCTTATTGAATGCAGTTCGTTTATCCGTGTATACTCCACGGTTCAACACAACTTCTTTGGTATGAATAGACAGATGTTCTCGGTAGTGTGTTTTGTTTACTTGGTACAGCTGTTAAACTTGAAAATTGAAAACCTTTTAATTTTCTTATCAATGTTATTCCAATGGGGAAATACAGAACTTTAGGGGCATGCAGGGCCCTACCATTTCGATGGATATTTGCCAATTTACTTTAAAAACAACTTTAAGCCGAGCTCTATCTAATGACACAAAAATCATGAAAATCGATTTAAAACTGTAGGAGGAGTTCCTTGTACAAAAATACATGTTGCCTATTAAATATGTATAGATATGTTTATAATTAAACTATTATAATACAGTTATTAATAGAAGTTGTTATCCGTTGATAATCGATGAATCCATTAGCAGTGAGTGGGGCGCTAGACAGACGGTGCAAAACATGTATAAAATGTACTTTTTAAACTAAGTTTTTTATGTACTGGCCATGATAAAACAAATACTTCTTGAGCGTTTGCTCCTCTTTTGTTGTTAGAAAAAATTATCTGAATGAAGGACTGTAAAATAAAATCCTGTTGACAAATAAATGTTGATTTTTTAATTTAAGATAGTATAATAACCATAGGCGTGCCCAGCTCTTCAGTAGTGGTGGTGCCAACTGAGAAAGATTGAATCTTTATAAATGATATAAATATTAGCATGTATGGTATATATTACATTAATAAGAAATACTTTAAACCTAATTGGTTATTTTGAAGGGGAGAGGAAATTGCCCTTAATTGAAGCAAAAAAGTAAACATCTAGGTGTGCACTAATTGGGATTGATTAACGACGATCCAAGGATCAATCCCGTTTTTTGTGTATACATTAGATATACAGAATATTCAGTTTCATATTATAGAATATTATAACAAAGCTTAAGACATTTGTATACTGTAATAATTTATATATTAAATCCTTAATTTCTTTTACAACTGAAGATAGCTTTCGTTTGTAAGCATAATAGTCTATGATTCCGAAGACGGCAATTTTGTTGCTGCCGTAGACCTACCCTACGAGCAATGTATGTTGGAATTTACCAGTATCAACCTGTTGTTTGATAACCCTAGCTCCTTCAACAATATTTCCTAAAACTAAGTACAAATAAATCCACATTATATAAAGTTTGTGTTGTCAAATTGAGATAATCGTAATTCCCATGAAATCCCCTTCTAAATTAATCCTAAGTATTCAAATAAGACTTGATATCCTGAATAAACACTAACCATAAAGCAAAAGGGTTTTCCGGTAGGTCTATGTTATAGGAGAAAATGCTACAAAACTACTACAAGAGTCTTGACAATTACACAGTTATTAATTTATTTATGTTGCTGGTGTTAATGAATAAAGTAATATTCATACATTTGGTTACTGTAACAATCAATCGTAATTTATTTTAAGGCTCCGGTCTACCCGAGCCCGAATGCCGCCTCGCAGCCGCGGCCGTAGCGCTAGGCGAGTTTTATGGATGCAGATGTTTAAGGGAATCGTGTTTTAAAAATAACTAATTAAGATAGAGATTGACTCTTAATTTTTCATAAAAGTACAAAGACGGATCTTGTGTTCTGTGTTTTTAGAATTTTTAAATAAAATTTCTAATTTCAGTTATAACTGTCAAAAATCATCTGTTTTTCTCTAGTGGCAAGTTTTATAGATGCAGAGGTTTACGGGGATTGTGTTTTAAAACTGACCAATTAAGATAGAGATTGGCTCCTAACTTTTTCTAAAAGTAGAAAAAAATGATCTCGTCGGCTATCTATCTAAAATTTGTAAATAAAATTTCTAATTTTAGCTATAACTGACTAAAATCTTCTGTTTTTTTCGATGCAAATGCAAGGGTTTTTAGAATCCTGTTATCTTCTGCTAAATGCAGCCTAGAGCTATAACTAGAAGGTGTCATATTAAAGAAGAATAACGGTGATAAATTTCCTTAGTAACACTTTGGTAATCTCACTTTGGTAGTTTCATCAAAACTAATGGAAAACTTCAGTTAAAAATCTAGAAAAACAGATGATTTTAGACAGTAATAGCTGAAATTAGAAATTTTATTTTAAAATTCTGAAAAGATAGCCGACTAGATCCTTTTTTCTACTTTTAGAAAAAGTTAAGAGTCAATCTCTATCTTAATTGGTTAATTTTAAAACACGATCCCCGTAAAACTCTGCAGCTACCAAACTCGCCTAGCGCTATGACCGTCAGGCGGCACTCTTCTTTGTTGTTTGGGCTCAGGTAGACCGGAGCCTTAATCTACTCATAAAATCCTTACGATTTTAACGAAAGCCTGATAGAAACTAATAATATTGTGACACAAACTAAAATAAATCCATTTAATGGAATCCTCTGTGGGAATTAAAGAGCGCGCCGGATGTACGGAGAGACACGAAATTATTGTTAGCTCCCGGAATCTGCTAGGTACGAATGCGAATGCGGCCGTTGATGCGAGCAAATTCAAACTTTCGAATCTGCTGTTTCCCGGTTTCTACAACGTAAAAATCACATTTTACACAGACCAAACCTCAATCTAGTGGTGGTGCCGCGGCACCAGTGGCACCACCCGTGCGCACGCCTATGATAATAACGTAAAAGTAATCAAAATCTACTAATATAGATAAGTTTAGATTTTATTTGGTACACACTGCATGTAAATCGGTCCAGTTTAAGTCAGAAAAAGATTTAAATTTCAAACAATATTAATAGTATGACCTTGTTTGCTTCGCTCTCTGGCCTCTACACACACTAAAACCACAAAAAATTAATAAAAAAATAAATAACAGGGTAAAAAGTGTGATTTATTCATATAAATTTTGTTTTTGAAACCAGGTACTGTAATAAAGCAAAATCTATTTAATATATTTTCAAATATATTAACTTGGTAAGTTTTTCTATGATAAAACAATTTACTGATCATTAACATGCATAAAAATTGTCATTCACTCCTTAATTTCAGCCGGACGGCAACTGACACACAAACAAGAACCTTTTATTTATAAGCCTGTAGATTAAAGAGGTTTTCCAAATATAAATATATCCAGTTAATTTTTAAATTTTATTTTGTAGCTCCCAACAGGAAATTGGACAGTCAGGAAGTGGAAACTGGACTCTCGTCTAAATCTGAGAGGGCTGCCTCTCAATGTGACTGAGGTGGTAAGTATTAAAAAAATAGTATGTTAAAAAGATGGATTAGTACAATCTTTATAAAACTGTGACTTTAATGCATCTAAGAATAACTTAATACAATATTGAAAATATAAATGTGTGGTCAAAATGCAGATTTAAATTCCCCTGTTTTTTTAAGTTCCTCCCACTGCTAAGAATTTAACCAAATACAATCACTTAGAATTATTACAGCTATTTAGGGCCAGTTTCCGAGTCCGGGGATAGTTAATCCTGGAGTTAGTTAATCTGTGGAATAAGATAATCGGTGGGTTAAAAATATTAAATTATCTGGTTTCGGAGATCGGGGATAACTTACTTAACTCGCGGATTATCGTAGTCCGAGAATATCTTTATTCTTTAACTTATGCCATGGGTTAGGAGGGAATTCTCTATTTCGAGTAGTGGCATTCACGGCGTACAGCCTACAGACGACACTCTGTCAAAGGATTTTGTTTACGTTTTTGGCCACAGCCCAGTGTCTCGTCCCTTATCAGTTGACAACGCAATTTTCTGTCTTGGTGGTGTGCTCTCTGTGTATGTGTGTATGAAGATTCTGCGTGACATTATGTTCAATAACCTCCTTTGATTAAATTTATTTAACTATGGCACAAGTAGAATGTGAGGAAAATGTAGAGAAAGAACTGAACTGTTTTAGTTTATTAAGAAAGTATCTGTGTGATATTTTTTAAGAGTGACATAGAAACAAATGATTGATTATTGAGATTGACTGAATGTCTTTGGAATTGAAAATTTTTATTGACACTTCTTAAAAAAGGATCTTTTCAAACATTTTATTTTATCATATATTAGTAAAAAATGTGCATTAAATGACTTGCTTATTTAGACGACGTTGTGATTTTATTTGATGAAAATTAAATTTTATTTGATGTAAATTAAAAATAGGAACATTTTTATAATATTATGTAAAAAAAACTATTTTTGTCCGTAGTAGCGTTGATCCCGTTAACTATACCTAGAACACCGAGGAACCCATTTTGCTAAAAATATATTTTTTTTAGAATAGTAGCCTGTATAAAACTTTTATGCATCAGTTTTTTTATTACCATTTAAATATACAATACTTCAAGATGTACAATTTTTGCAAGCAGACGCTTTTGATATGTGTCATGGGAAGCCCTGCGATCATTTTCAGAAGGCCTCGGGGCAATCCGTCTCGCAAGTTCATGAACACTTTCTTAACCTGAAACGGGGTTTAAATTGTTCGTTACTTTGTGTCGTAAAATGGGTTTACAGCTCGTACACAAGTCTCAGTTGAAAGGATGGAGGCGCATATCTGGGGTAGTCACAATAATCGAGGCATTCCATATCACATTAATCTAAAAACAACCATAACCTAAATGTCTAACTGCCAACCTAGTATTGAGTGAATCTCATCACTAATCTCAGGTTACAGCGCCTACTGAAAAAGATATTCCTCAACTTAACCCTACCCTTCGCCAGGATTAAAAATGCTCAAAGATATTCCTCGACTTAGCCAAAAGATAGTCCTCGACTAAGCAGTTGTGGGTTGAATTTTAACTCCGAAATTCAAAAGAATAAAACTTAACTTTAGGATTAAATAACACCTGACTCGGAAACCCGTGAGAGTAAGTCCGGGAATATCCCTCCCGAGTTCACTCTCGGGTTAGCGATATTCCTAGAGTTTAGGTATCCTTGAGCTCCGAAACCCAATTTCTTTAGTCCTAGAATAAAAACTGGTTTATACTGGAATTTAGTCCGAGAATAGAGATAACCCTGGACTCGGAAACCGGCCCTTAGTGTCTTGTGTCACTTTACGATAATACTTTGCTTTTTCGTAAACAAACATTCTCATTTTGACGTTTAATATGTAAAAAGAAGCTTTTGCAACAGGGAAAGTACGATACTAGGGGAAGTAACACGATCATCAGTGCTATTATTCACGGTAGTCTGAATTTCAAGGGAGAAATTAAATTAACATATGATTGTGAACAAAATAGGGGAAATAATTATTGAAGGAAGAGGTATTGAGGGAATTTTCCTGTTGGGAAATAAAATTCTCTCTTTCGACTGCAAATTAATTTTGAACGGGATATAATACCATAACTATAAATACTAGAGATCTCCCACTGGTTGAAATTTGACCAAAACTCCACTTGATCTAGTTCCAATCAGTTTTAAAATATAACTTAAACATCTGTTCTTCCTGATTTGTTAGAATCTTTTATTCAACAGCTGGTTTAATATCGATAACCATTTTCTCATAAATAAGGCTACGGCCACACATGGCGACTTAGTCGCCGCGACAAAGAAAAAAAGTGTGATACATTGAATCAATTGAAGGTGGCCACACAAGGCGACCCGCGACATTCAATGTATCACACTTTTTTTCTTTGTCGCGGCGACTAAGTCGCCATGTGTGGCCGTAGCCTTAACATTAAAATTTTGAAAGCCTGTGTAAAACTTTGTAGCCCTGGGGACCGATGTGAATTAGAATGTGAGTCTGCTAGTCTAAAGGACGATACCTTTCTAACGGTATGCTCAGATTTCTCCCACGATGCACACAAGCTGAGAAAAAAAGAGGAAAAGAAACATGCTTGCCTATTATAGATCAGAACATTGACAATACATAAAATTATTACTTTCAAAACCCTTATTGCGTTCTATTGAAATTTTATTTATCTAATTATGAATTTCCAGAAAATAGCAGTATGTCAACACTTATCTATAATTAAATAGTGCAGATAAGCTTGTACTCCTTCTTGGAAAGCCCTCAAAGTAGCTCTTCGCAACTTTGAATTATCTCCTTTGAGGAATTACTACACTTTAATTTCTGATTACCAAGATAGTTGCTATAAAACAATACAGAATAATTTTAACCCATTGGCTAACAAGCCCGAGTATACTCGGGGCGGCCGTGAGTGGCCCGGACGTGCGAACCCGAGTATACTCGTGATTGCGTAATGATGTAAATAAAATATAGGTGCTCCATTATTATCGTGATTTATTAAGACTAGAAGTGTTTATACAAGGTGTATAAATAAAAAGAAGAGGTGTGTGCATAGTCAGCTGGTGTGACGTAGTTGGGCTCACCGCTAGCGCTCCAAGCGGCCGTGAAACACATTAAACTCATGTTGTTTACTTTTGTGTTTACAAATAAACTTTTGTCAAGTAAATGTTTTGTTTTCTTAACCTTAACCGCAATGCCAAATTATTCCGTGTTTGGTTGCAAAATAAATCCCTAGAAAGTGATACACGGATTAAATCAGTTTTACAGATTTCCTGTCAATACAGAATATTGCCAAAATAGGTCGAAGTTTTCCAACAGAACAAAACAGTTTTGGGACGTTGGTATAGAAATGGAGGAATGTTTCAACTTCAACGAAAGCCACGGCTCGGTTCATTGAAACAGTAAGAGGGATCGTTGGCGAAGTTCTCATGTAAAGCATGCTGGAAGCTGTAAAATGCGTTATTGATTAATGCTGTTCCCAAAAGAAGTTTTAAAGGCACTTCATGTGCAGAACTCATATAAGGATATGTTATATGTGATATGGTTTTTAGTGTAGGATGATAAGCAATTAACTGACAGTTATCCTCGTCTAAAAGGCCTGCACTTTTTATGCAAGTGGACCAACGGCTTATTGTTACTTCAGAACCAAGGAGAATAAAGAACTGAATAAAAAAAATTGAGATGGTGACTGCGGCGTTAGCAAAATCCTCGTAAAAATTGAAAAAATAAGCTTATCACATACTTTTGTTCTAGAAAATGTTTGAGTATTTATTTATCAAATTGACCTTAATTATTAAAAGTGTATAGTTGAGTGGGACTGTACTTTAATTATTAAATCTTTTTATTTATCAAATACATGTGTCTTGATTTATCCTTAAAATTCTTTAAAAGTTTTCGAAGAAACTTCATTTTCCGAGGTTACAAAGGAGGTTTAAAAAATTATTAACCTCCAATGTCGGTATATCGAAGAGTTAGATACAAAATGCTTACAGCATTTGATTTTGGCAAGTTTTCCCTTGGTATGAATCCATTGCAGAGTAGTCACAGAGAGAACAATCCAAAGCGTAGTGATATTTTTGTTTTGAGATAATGATATAAAACATCATTCGTTAAAGTCCGTATGTACTTAATATACATGCATGGGTCTATTTCAATATGCCCGTTTATAAATATAGCCTACATTATATAGGCTATAGAAAAGCCTCCAGCTTGAATTCAAAAACAGGTTAAATTAAAAAAGCAAGGTTGAATTCTAAAATCGATAACATTATCATATTTACGTGACATTTACGGGGTTTGAATAAGTTTTTAAAAGGTGATAAGTTTGAGATCGGCATACAACGGCGAGAGGATATGGGTAGGGCCTATGATTAGAGTGCGTATGAGTGATTAAAGAGTCAACTTTGCTTTTTCATAGTAATCAATCAGAATATGCTAGATCTTCTGAGTTCTTGTAGGCCGTTTGAAGCATATCAGCAGGTGCAGGGCCAGCTCGAAAAAATGACAAAAATAACGTTAAATAAATATATGCCTAAAGCTACATCGGCTATATGTTAGTTTATGTCATAAGTTTCATTCTTGTTACATTTCATGTAGTCAAAAAATGGTTCATTCTACAATCGTGCTAAATAATTTATTAAACCAATATTTGAGGAAACATACTTAATTCAAATTGAATTATCCTACTAGCTGATTTGGGTCATTTGTGAAAAACATAAAATTTAAATTGCATAGATTGACTAAAATAGTTTATATATAATATATTTATTAAATAATTCAAGAGTTAACAAATCAAGAAAATAGTTAGGGCCCACTGAATGTATGTTCCAAGTACGTGCATAGTTCATTCTGCATAACTGTATATCGTAATCACAAAAATAATTTGTACATCATATGATAGTAGCCTACGACATGAAAATAAAATTAGGCAAACGTTTAATACATTGGCTTGCCTCTCGCGGCGCTAGCGGTAAGCCCAACTACGTCACACCAGCTGGCTATGCACACACCTGTTCTTCTATTCTATAATATATACAGCCCCATGTGTAACTGACTCACTCACTTATATGGGATACGAATTTCTGACATAACTATTTAAGCTAGAGACTTGAAATTTGGCATACTTCTAGCCTGAATGGTCAATGCTAAGAATAAAATCTTAAACTTGCAAATTTGTAGTTTTAACCTACAAAACAAAATTCAAAATGGCGGACTTCCGAAATTGTAATTTTATTTTTTTGGCTCTAGCGGCCAAACGCTTCGTCCTATCTAAAATCTGAGAACAATACTACGATAGGGAATTTAATTTTCTACAACTTTGGTCCTTTAACTTTTTATCGTATCTCGCACCGTTTAGCCTCAAGAGAGTTTTTAATGAAATGCCGTTATTGGTTTTCGGGCTCTAGTGATTAAGCGGATGGTCGTAAAATTTTTTTAAAGGTTTATTTCGATAGATCTTTTTAATATCTACAATTTTGCTCCTAATATATTTTGCCATATCTCTACTCGTTTACTCACAAAATTCATTTTTCACTCTTTCCGGATTTGGCGAACATAAGTAGTGGGAAAACACCGGTTCTGGGACACTAGAGAAATCGTAATTTTAGTATTTCAGCTTTATCTGCCAAATGCATCCCTTCTCGTTTACTTGAATAATACATTTTTCACTTTTTCCGGATTTTGTGAATGTAAGTAGTGGGAAAATACCGGTTCTGGTCAACTAGAGAAATCGTAATTTTAGTATTTCAGCTCTAGCGGCCTAACGGTTAGTCTTATCTGAAATCTGAGAGCAGTATTACGATAGGGAATTTGACGATCTTCAATTTTGGTCCTTTGACTTTTTGTCGTACATCGCACCTTAACCCTCCAAACTGATGTTTTTGAAATTTATATTTAGATTTAGGGCTCTAGCGACTAAATGGTTTGTCCTACAAAAATGTTTAAATGACAACTTTTATAGGTCTTTTTAATATCTACAATTTTGATTCTGATATACTTTGCCGTATCTCTTTCCGTTTACTCTCAGTAGTGTAAAATTGTAGGGTCTGGGACGTGACGTCATCACGATAACGTCAGCAGTGATGACGTCATCAATGACGTCACTAATGACGCCACCAATGACGTCATAATGACGACACATGACGTCACACCCATGACGTCATGGTGACGTCATTACCGCTGACGTCATCATGATGACGTCACTGACGTTAATTAGGTCAAGGTCATGCAAGAGTACAAAAAAATTTTTTTTGCACTTTTGCGATTCCTCAAATTTTGTTGAGAAATTGAAATTTCTCGAGGAATCACAAAAGTGCAAAAAATAATTTTTTTATTCCCTAGCGATCAAACTCTTGACCTAATATATCCGTCAGGGGTCATTGACCCGTCCCAGCAGCCCCACTTGAAAAAAAAAATAATTTTTTATATTTTACTTACCCACCGAGAGACTTAGAGCCGAAGAATAATTTCTTCAAACACCCGACATTGCGACAAACGACACGCGATCCGAACAGCACCGCGTCCGAAGACGTACTGACTTGGGTGCAGGCGGTTCCCCAGGTACACGGCCCAGTGGTGGGGATAAGGAGGTGGTGGGGGTAAAGTGGTCAGAAGGAAGAAAAATTTATTTTTTTACAAACAACTCGTCCCAGCCGGTCCTTTACCGGACCTCCGTAACTCGGATTGGAAATATTTCCTGAGAAATATTTATTTTTTATTCTTTCTCAGGTGATGTTGGAACTTGGTCGGGAATTGGAGTCACCAACGTAACCTTACTGGCAAAAGTTAGCTCGTCTAAAAGTTTCTGAAACATTTTATCATCCATAGTGATATTTGTGTCCCTTGAGTAAAATTTTGGATTATTTTTGAAGCAACGTTTCATTTTTGTTAAAGTGGAAGTCTTGGACACCTTAACAGAATTATTTTGCTTGGCCAGCAAAAATTTTACTCTTAATAATTTTTCTCGCAAAGTTTCAGCCATAGATGTGTCTCACAGTAAGGTTTGGATAAAACTGAAACACTTAGTCCAGTGTTGTACCTTAGCTGGAAGTAGTGGGGGAACAGGGCTATAGTGGGGGAATGAGCAGTGGAGGGGGTAATGCAGACTGTTGTTGACAAGTGTAGAAACAGTTTGCTGGGAACTGTCCAAGGAGTAACACGTACTGTGCAGAAAAATTAACCGAGAGACTTGTGTAAAATTTAACTCCAAGAAATATTTAATGTAAGACTAAAAGAGGTAGAGCCAAATGAAAAATAATTTTGTAGGAGACGGGTATGGATCAGTTTTGTAGTAAAGTTCAAAATCCACTTGTGTGGAATAAAATTAAATTGTGAGCGAAAAATATTTAGCCACACCTGCAAAATACAAGTGTATGAAAATATTAGGAGACCTGTATAGCTAAATAAAAATTAATTTTGTATCAAACAGTCTTCCAACATTTCAGTTTCTAAGTCTTAACAAGTAAGGAATAAAATATTAAATAATGAGTGGAAACTAATTTGTTAAGTAAACGTAATTGTAGCAGTGTAACAAAAATTAATTTTGTGCAAAACAGGCTAGGTTCTGTTTTGCTAAGTTTAATAAGAATGAAAAATAAAAATTTACTCACAGAAAAGTCGAGCGGTGGCGAGGTGTGGCGTGTTTGTTGGCTTTCAATAAACTGACTTACCTTCTGTTGAGCTACAGTTGGCCAGCTGACAAATAAACCAGTCTGTTATATAAGCATTATGTAACCGTCTCTGCCGGCTGTGCTGAATCCGGCAAGCTAAAATATAATTCTATACTACAACTGTCCTGGACCAAAAATATTCTAAGTCCCAAGACCCCTCCCCCTCCCCCCCCCCGGCTCCGGACGAGAAGTGAGCCCCCCCCCCGGGGGAGGAGGAGGAGGTGGCATAGCCCGAGGCGTTGCCATACCTTGACACGTGTTGTATAATGAGATCCGGTTAGTAATGTATTCAGGTGTGGCTCTTGGAGATTGTCCAATGCCGCAAACAAGTACGTGTCGAGGTCTGGCTGTTTACGTAACCAGATCCGGTTCCCCCACTCCTGACCGGCTCAGCTTCGGTTCTCTGAGGCTTTGCTTCCTCGCAGTTGGTTTCAAACACTTCAGCTGAGTGGTTGAAGCTCTGCCCTACAGGATTCGCAATGTAATGTTGGCGCCGCATTATATTGGGAATTCTTTTAGTCTAAGGCATGGCATGTGTAGTGTTAAGAAATATTTTATTTTGCGCTTGCTGCTTCTGCTAGGTCTTGGTGTTGGATTTATTTAGTCTAAGTGTTGTGTGTTGAAAAATATTTCTTTGTACTAATCTTCACAGGTTGTCCCCAAGTAGAAATTTTTCTAAATTCGCATCTTGGAGGTACTCCTCCGTAAATTGGCAGCTTAAGTGTTAGGCTTTTGAGACTTAACAGTCTCTGTAAAATAAAAATTTTTCGAGGTTCAGAACCTCAAGAATAATATATACAGCCCCATGTGTAACTGACTCACTCACTTATATGGGATACGAATTTCTGACATAACTATTTAAGCTAGAGACTTGAAATTTGGCATACTTCTAGCCTGAATGGTCAATGCTAAGAATAAAATCTTAAACTTGCAAATTTGTAGTTTTAACCTACAAAAAAAAAAATTCAAAATGGCGGACTTCCGAAATTGTAATTTTATTTTTTTGGCTCTAGCGGCCAAACGCTTCGTCCTATCTAAAATCTGAGAACAATACTACGATAGGGAATTTAATTTTCTACAACTTTGGTCCTTTAACTTTTTATCGTATCTCGCACCGTTTAGCCTCAAGAGAGTTTTTAATGAAATGCCGTTATTGGTTTTCGGGCTCTAGTGATTAAGCGGATGGTCGTAAAATTTTTTTAAAGGTTTATTTCGATAGATGTTTTTAATATCTACAATTTTGCTCCTAATATATTTTGCCATATCTCTACTCGTTTACTCACAAAATTCATTTTTCACTCTTTCCGGATTTGGCGAACATAAGTAGTGGGAAAACACCGGTTCTGGGACACTAGAGAAATCGTAATTTTAGTATTTCAGCTTTATCTGCCAAATGCATCCCTTCTCGTTTACTTGAATAATACATTTTTCACTTTTTCCGGATTTTGTGAATGTAAGTAGTGGGAAAATACCGGTTCTGGTCAACTAGAGAAATCGTAATTTTAGTATTTCAGCTCTAGCGGCCTAACGGTTAGTCTTATCTGAAATCTGAGAGCAGTATTACGATAGGGAATTTGACGATCTTCAATTTTGGTCCTTTGACTTTTTGTCGTACATCGCACCTTAACCCTCCAAACTGATGTTTTTGAAATTTATATTTAGATTTAGGGCTCTAGCGACTAAATGGTTTGTCCTACAAAAATGTTTAAATGACAACTTTTATAGGTCTTTTTAATATCTACAATTTTGATTCTGATATACTTTGCCGTATCTCTTTCCGTTTACTCTCAGTAGTGTAAAATTGTAGGGTCTGGGACGTGACGTCATCACGATGACGTCAGCAGTGATGACGTCATCAATGACGTCACTAATGACGCCACCAATGACGTCATAATGACGACACATGACGTCACACCCATGACGTCATGGTGACGTCATTACCGCTGACGTCATCATGATGACGTCACTGACGTTAATTAGGTCAAGGTCATGCAAGAGTACAAAAAAATTTTTTTTGCACTTTTGCGATTCCTCAAATTTTGTTGAGAAATTGAAATTTCTCGAGGAATCACAAAAGTGCAAAAAATAATTTTTTTATTCCCTAGCGATCAAACTCTTGACCTAATATATCCGTCAGGGGTCATTGACCCGTCCCAGCAGCCCCACTTGAAAAAAAAATAATTTTTTATATTTTACTTACCCACCGAGAGACTTAGAGCCGAAGAATAATTTCTTCAAACACCCGACATTGCGACAAACGACACGCGATCCGAACAGCACCGCGTCCGAAGACGTACTGACTTGGGTGCAGGCGGTTCCCCAGGTACACGGCCCAGTGGTGGGGATAAGGAGGTGGTGGGGGTAAAGTGGTCAGAAGGAAGAAAAATTTATTTTTTTACAAACAACTCGTCCCAGCCGGTCCTTTACCGGACCTCCGTAACTCGGATTGGAAATATTTCCTGAGAAATATTTATTTTTTATTCTTTCTCAGGTGATGTTGGAACTTGGTCGGGAATTGGAGTCACCAACGTAACCTTACTGGCAAAAGTTAGCTCGTCTAAAAGTTTCTGAAACATTTTATCATCCATAGTGATATTTGTGTCCCTTGAGTAAAATTTTGGATTATTTTTGAAGCAACGTTTCATTTTTGTTAAAGTGGAAGTCTTGGACACCTTAACAGAATTATTTTGCTTGGCCAGCAAAAATTTTACTCTTAATAATTTTTCTCGCAAAGTTTCAGCCATAGATGTGTCTCACAGTAAGGTTTGGATAAAACTGAAACACTTAGTCCAGTGTTGTACCTTAGCTGGAAGTAGTGGGGGAACAGGGCTATAGTGGGGGAATGAGCAGTGGAGGGGGTAATGCAGACTGTTGTTGACAAGTGTAGAAACAGTTTGCTGGGAACTGTCCAAGGAGTAACACGTACTGTGCAGAAAAATTAACCGAGAGACTTGTGTAAAATTTAACTCCAAGAAATATTTAATGTAAGACTAAAAGAGGTAGAGCCAAATGAAAAATAATTTTGTAGGAGACGGGTATGGATCAGTTTTGTAGTAAAGTTCAAAATCCACTTGTGTGGAATAAAATTAAATTGTGAGCGAAAAATATTTAGCCACACCTGCAAAATACAAGTGTATGAAAATATTAGGAGACCTGTATAGCTAAATAAAAATTAATTTTGTATCAAACAGTCTTCCAACATTTCAGTTTCTAAGTCTTAACAAGTAAGGAATAAAATATTAAATAATGAGTGGAAAATAATTTGTTAAGTAAACGTAATTGTAGCAGTGTAACAAAAATTAATTTTGTGCAAAACAGGCTAGGTTCTGTTTTGCTAAGTTTAATAAGAAGGAAAAATAAAAATTTACTCACAGAAAAGTCGAGCGGTGGCGAGGTGTGGCGTGTTTGTTGGCTTTCAATAAACTGACTTACCTTCTGTTGAGCTACAGTTGGCCAGCTGACAAATAAACCAGTCTGTTATATAAGCATTATGTAACCGTCTCTGCCGGCTGTGCTGAATCCGGCAAGCTAAAATATAATTCTATACTACAACTGTCCTGGACCAAAAATATTCTAAGTCCCAAGACCCCTCCCCCTCCCCCCCCCCGGCTCCGGACGAGAAGTGAGCCCCCCCCCCCGGGGGAGGAGGAGGAGGTGGCATAGCCCGAGGCGTTGCCATACCTTGACACGTGTTGTATAATGAGATCCGGTTAGTAATGTATTCAGGTGTGGCTCTTGGAGATTGTCCAATGCCGCAAACAAGTACGTGTCGAGGTCTGGCTGTTTACGTAACCAGATCCGGTTCCCCCACTCCTGACCGGCTCAGCTTCGGTTCTCTGAGGCTTTGCTTCCTCGCAGTTGGTTTCAAACACTTCAGCTGAGTGGTTGAAGCTCTGCCCTACAGGATTCGCAATGTAATGTTGGCGCCGCATTATATTGGGAATTCTTTTAGTCTAAGGCATGGCATGTGTAGTGTTAAGAAATATTTTATTTTGCGCTTGCTGCTTCTGCTAGGTCTTGGTGTTGGATTTATTTAGTCTAAGTGTTGTGTGTTGAAAAATATTTCTTTGTACTAATCTTCACAGGTTGTCCCCAAGTAGAAATTTTTCTAAATTCGCATCTTGGAGGTACTCCTCCGTAAATTGGCAGCTTAAGTGTTAGGCTTTTGAGACTTAACAGTCTCTGTAAAATAAAAATTTTTCGAGGTTCAGAACCTCAAGAATAATATATACAGCCCCATGTGTAACTGACTCACTCACTTATATGGGATACGAATTTCTGACATAACTATTTAAGCTAGAGACTTGAAATTTGGCATACTTCTAGCGGTGCCATAAAGACACCGCGAAAAAATGGTATTTTTAAACATGAAATGTATTTAAATAATTCGATATTTGTTAACGCTTTATGTGGTATTACTAATTGATTTCTTTTATTTAATATGCACGATACGGTCTTAGGTATAGACCTGCCCCGTTTTTTACCATTGACCATACTGTTGGTTTTTTGCTACCCTTTCTGGTGGAACGCCGTTTTCTTCTAATATTCCCTCCATGTTTTGTCTTTGCCGATCTCCTTATCACTCTTCTTCTCCTTTTTCCACCTCCTACTGCTGTTTTAGCCTTCATACCTGCTGTTACCGCTAAAGCTGCTGCTTTTTCAGCAATACTAGCGTCACTAGACTTTACTCGTTGCCAAGCTATATCCGCGAGCTTTTTATCAGCTATTGATCTATTTTTTGTATCGCTAAATGTGGAATATGCTATATCGTGTTCTTTACAAGCCTGATCTAACTTATTTATGCCTGGATCGCCTCTTTCCAGTCGTTTTTTCAATTTAGTTCCTGGTCCGCAATACTGATAACCTCCCGGTATGTGAAATTCGTATGGTAAAGCGTCTATTGCTCTATTTACGACAGATCCTACTGGAATTCGATTTAAAGCTTTACTTAATAGAGAAACCGCTGTGGACGTGATCCCACCTCCTTTCCTTACAGTGTCTCGATATGGACTGATGTACTGAAATGTCATGATTGTCTTTTATAATTGAAATGCACAGCTTATGTGTTACCTCTACGACGAGTTGAACATGAATGAAGTTATTTATGATTTTGATCAATTAAATAGTAAAAGGACCCCAAAGTGTGGATCCTAATATTTGTGTTGTTTTATTAAAAAAATATTTATAAAGAATTTCTTGTTTTATCCATGTATTTCTCTGTTTTTCATCAACAGGTTTATATTGTCCGGCTGCAATATAATTATGCATATCAAATAATATATTACCTATCACTTTAACAAGGAAGTTAACATTTACAGCGTTATCTACATAATCAGGGTCTGCAACATTTGTTAATCGTTTGTTATCACAATTCCACCATCTATGTCCACCTGGCTCTAATTGTATTATCTGTTCAAAAGTAACAACATTACCAGGCAATGACGCGGGAGCTATATTTATTAATTGTTTTCCTTTACCATCCCAAACATTATACTTTGGTACATGTCCATCAATAAGTAAATTCTTTTCTTCAAGTAATGTAAACTTTTCATTTCCTTGTACAAACAAATCCCCCCGCCGTGATACCATTTGGTCTTGTTTTACAAATCCAGATGTTTCTTGTTTTAAAGTCTCTTTCATTTGACCTACTGTTGCACCATCCGATGGAGCCGAACCATCTTTTTCATTTGCTAAACAATTACCAAAACAATCTATAACCCCTACATCACGTGTGATACAATGATCTTTAATATATTTTAGATTTACAGCATCGTTTTCAGTTTTTGGATAACCTATATCGTTAATAACAAATTTATAAAAAGAAAATCCATCTTTTGTCTTTTCAGGTATTAAAGAATGTAAATAGCGTCTATTCACGCTGTCTTTTTCATCTTTAGGATCATCTATGTTGGATATACGTTTATTGTTAGCACTATACGTTTTTCCATTGAATTTTAACGTATTTTTTAATTCAGATAACAAATAACCTTTGTTTATTGCATCACCGTTTTGATTTGGTTTATCAACGTTGATAATTCTATGATTTTCTGCATCATATGTGTTATTTTGTAGTCTTAATGTTGGTGATATCTTTTCCTTTACTATTTTTAAATTTACTGCATCGTTTTCATCCGTGGGATCTTTTATGTTTTTTAACCTTTTATTACTAATATCATAATCTCCTTCAGGTGTTTGTGGTAAACCAGCACCTCTTTTCAAGTTATTCGCGTAATATAATCCATCCGAGGAATACCGTCCAAACTTGTCGACACTCATGGTGCAACTGAATAGCATTTTAGGGGGTAACGCATTTTTATGAGATTACCCCGCGGTTTCTAAGTTCATCCACTAAAGCCACCCATTCGTTTTCCAATCCAGTATGACCCGCTTCTTTGGCTTCATGTATTAGTTTCATTCTATCCACCAATTTATTGATATTATTGTAATAAATTACATTTGTATTGTATAGTTTCTTCATCAACCCTTTTCCGGTGACTGATTTGCTTCTTTTTCTCGGTTCTGAGGAACTTAAATCTAAAGTGGATGCTACTAATCTTCTTTTTACAGGTTTTCTTCTTATAATTGGTATTAATTTGGAAACAAAATCTTTATATTTTACAGATCTATTTCTATATATGGGTGCTTCAGGTAAATAATTTCTTCTATATGCATTAGTTTGTTCCAAAATTTTGCTATACACTTCCAAATCATCATTTTTTACCAATGCTTTTAAAGGTTTATTTTGAAATAATAATTCAAATAGTCCCCTTGTTCCCTTATATATTTGATCACCTACGCGAATATTATCATATTCATCGACATCTAATTTGCTATTACCAATCATTATACCTTCTTTGGACATTCTTGCTCCATAACTGTGGTATTTTTTAGTAGAATCAGTTCCAATTAACAGTTTTAACAAGTATTTTCTTCCTAAAGGTCCTTTCATATGAATATTTTCACCCAATAAGCTTATGTTTGATGGTTCTCCTTCTGTTTTTTCTTCTTCACTGGCTATAGATACCACTTCTTCTTCACTACCAGCATATACATCTTCTCTTTCTGCCGTTGTATCACTAAATATGGAGGCTTCCGGGTCCTCATCGCTAATTTCTTCTGATATTACACTTTCCCTTTCATATTCTGTTATCGGCGCAATAATATCACCTTGAAAAGAAGGTTTAGTCAATTTTTTGTTCAATTGTTTCAAAGGTTCAGTAATAGGTTTAAAAGTAGATTCGAGAAATTTCTCCCTTTCGCTGATACCTAATTTTAACGCTCTATTTTTAGCCCGAATAGAATCACTTAGTGATTTAATTTCCTTTACTAACTTTTCTTGGTTAACCATGTTTGTAGCAAGACGTGCTGTACAAGAATGATTGTGTGATATAGTGGTTAGTGAATTAATATAAATTTATCGAAACCTATCCTGTATCGGCCGTTATTTAGTGGTTGTTCCTTCATAATTGTCAAAAATCCATAATTTTCAGCCCAAGCCTTACCACATATGTCTTTAAACCGTTCATATGACATATCCGCATTGACATGATCGTAATATATGTGTTTTAAGTTAGTTTCATCCTGTTTGAATACAATTAACACATTTGCGTTGTCTCTTATCAGTTGTTTTGGTATTTTACTATAAGTCTGACCTATGTAAATGCTATCTATATTGTTATGTCGCCCCATAGCGAAATAGCTCCTGATAGTGTTTTGGTTTTCACAGGATATGTCATCAAATATAAAAACTGAAAATGGTTTAGCTTCATGCGGTTGCATTACGCTTTCACTTGCATCAAACTTGTAATATTTCACTTCTGGCACATTATTAAATATTTTTTCTAATAATTGGTATTTGGGTTGTTGTAATGATTTGGAAAAGACATACAAGTTATTGAAACGCAATCCTTTTGGGTTTGTAATCAAATTGAATACTACATTTGTTTTACCACAATTGGATGGACCGGTTACAAGACAACGCACCGTGTTTGGTAACAAAACACCATGTTTGCCGCTGTTTAATTCCGAATTGTCCACCGTGAGTTCATCAATATTATTAATAGTAAAACTATCCTTTTGCTGTATTATCTCCATCCTTTGTAAAGGTTAAACCTAAAATGATGCTCCATCATTATATGAGATCCTTTTTAGGTATCCAAGAATCTTCACTCTTATTAAATCCTAACCATCTCACTTTAACTTTATCTTTTTTCCGTTGCAACACCTTTTCAACAAGATATACATCACCTACTGTGGATTTTAACATTTCATGTCCATAAAACCCTCCTTCGAGCAATTGTCCTTTATTATCTTTTAAAATGTAAGTTTCTGGTACTGTAGGTTGCACCTTAAATACGGTAAAAACCTCATTTGTCCAATTTGGCAGATATCTTTTACTGAATACACCTTTTTATTTGCTTATTCGCACTTTATCACCAACGTTAAACGTTTTAGGCTTTAGTTTTTCAACTTTTGGTTTAGTATTCATTTTTATACGTTTTAATACAAGTTTTTCATTTTTACTAGTCACTTGGTTCGGTTTCATACCAATTGTTCTATGGAACTTGTTATTGTAATCTTTTATTAGTTTTGGTAACATATCAATCCATACGTGCGATCCTCTGTTTGAAAACATCTTGTACATCGCACCTTTTAAAGTTCGATTAAATCTTTCTATGATTGATGCTTTTACTTCTGAATTAGTCGAATAATGGTTTATGTCGTGTTTTTTCATTAAATTTGAAAATTCTTTATTGAAATATTCTTTACCATCATCGGTTTGTAAATGTTTTATGGTATTTTTGTCTCTATGTATCGCAGTTTCCATGGCTTTTGTTACACTCTTGCCGGTTTTATCTTTTAGCGGTAAAGCATCTGCCATTTTTGTAAAACAATTGATAATAGTCAATATATATTTAAATCCTTTATTTTGTTTACTATAAGGAATCATTTCTATTAAGTCCGCTTGATATAAGTCGTTCATTCCTTTTATAACGGTATTTCTACGGGGAAATTTTCTTCTAGCAGGTTTATGAAGTTCATTAACAATTTTTTGTTTTAAATCCATTTTTAATCCTTCCGTTATTACGGTTAAAATAGAAATGAACTTTATGTATGTATTAAACCCTATTTAAGTCTGTTAAGGTATTCTAAATTGGTAAGAAATACTATTTAAATATATTTCCTTAACCCTCAAGGACATGGTTTGGGAAATGTCCGAGTAATGGTTTTTTATTACATTACCCCCAGGTTAAGGTATTATATAAATGAATGATATTTAAAAAATATAGTTCATTTATATGATACCCCCCTCCCTTATTTTAAGAGGGTTAAGAAAATAATTTTATAAACAATTTATTAATTATGTTTAGGTTGTTATATTACCAATAAAGTGGAAATAAAAATTTGTTTCTAATTAAAAACTGATTTTAAATGTGTCAAGGTCATTCAAATTAATGTAAAAAAATGGGGAACAAGGCGTTGGACTTGCCGTGTTCCCCATTTTTTTACGGAAGGAAAAGGAATTTAGGTCGAAGAAGGACGAAGAGGGACGAAGAATAGGTTAATTGATGATAGGGTTAAGAGGGTAGTGGCCGAAAAAGGAATTTAGGTCAAAAAAAAAGACGAAGAGAACGAAGAATAGGTTAATTGTTGACGGGGTTAAGGGAGTAGTGGCCAAAAGGAAGAGTGTTGATTTTGTCATCCATAATGTGTCTTTTGTCATCCTTGTTCGAGAGTGCTTTCTTAACTTCTGTAACACTGTACACTTTGTGTTTTTCACTCCTTATGGTGTTGAATTTAGCAGTCAAGGTGGTGTCGTTAAATAAACAGTTTTTATATTGTTCAAAGTTTACATTTTTCTTCAAATAACTTGTCTTCACACCTTTTGCTTTTTTGGTGGTAGATGTTTCTTCTTGATGTCCTTTATATACTTTAAAAGAATATAATTTGGACATTAGTGCGACGATTTCTTCCATGCTTGCTCCATTGCATTCATCTTTGAATTTGCCTAAAACTTTCTTATTATTTTCATTAAAGTTCGGGTGATTTCTTGGGTAGTCGGAAAAATCAAAATCATTTTTGTGTATGAACGTCCGAAGATCTTCATACATGTCTTGTGTCTTAATCCAATAAATTAGTGCATCCGTGTCCATGTAGGCTACTCCAATATTTTCTCTTCCATAATGTTGAACCATTTTGTTGTAATGAAAGTCATACATGTGCGTTTTACTTATATCCAATATTGACATTCCTATGTACAACGGTCTATCCATTACTATCTTGGTTTTCTTCATGCTGACTGCTACCAAGTTTTCATTAATTATCATACTTGTTCCAAAATTCGGTTTCTGTACAAGTTTCTGCATCTGTCTGGGGTTTGTTACTAATTTTACAATTTTGTGTTTCCTTTTGTTTTCTAAAGTTTTCCCAAATATTGCATTGTTCATGAGCTTGTAAAAATCTTTTTCAAAAGCTGATGTTGCTGCTGCTCTCCTTGCAGTGTTTGAATCAATGTATGGTTTTAAATAACAAGATTGTGAAAATTTTAAAACTTTATGAATTTTGGTAATAATCAATCCTAATTCTAAGGCTTGCTGAACAACTAAATAATGTGCTACATATCGGTTTTTGTTGTTTAATGTCATCATTAATTTGGGCCATTTTCCTGTCGGTGATACTTCAGTTTTGGCCAACAGTGGCAAGTCATAATGATGATCGTGTAGGTGGTCTGGATACTGAAAGTCACAGTCTAAGATGTAGCCGGTGTCACCTTCTTTGGGAATATCAATAATATTTCCAAGTGAATCAGGGTCTACCCATTCAAAGTTGCCATACGGAAGGGGTTTGGACATCGCCCAACCGTACAAATTATTAGCATCAAAATATCCAAGAAAAATTGAATTTTTAGTCTCATCATAATTTGGTAGAAATTTATTGTTAGCTTTCACATGTCGAGTTACAGCTTGGGTTAATCCGCCTCGAACACCTGATTCTATCATTAAAACCATATCAATGTCGGTTAACAGCTCCAACTTGCACTCGGTGGATTTTAGCATGGCCTGCCATGCTAAGCCGGGAGATGTAAACGAATGAAGGGGGTCCAGTCCGTAAGCAGTGAAACAGGTGTTCCTAAATTGTTCCATTATGTCACACAATAATGTTACATCTAGTTTTACATAAAAGTCAGAATAATCACCCAAGGTATTCATTCCTAATTCATTCCAGACTTTCTGAGCATGATTATAATCTTCAATTGAAATTTCGGTTTCAGTTAATTTACTTTTAAACGCTTCGATTGGTGGCAAACATGTTTCATCAAATTTTTCTAGTCCAGTAATGTAATCATATGGAAACACACCTTTCCTTAGCACCAAGTCCATTTTATCTTCTGGCACAATTTTTCTTGTTTCTTTTAAATCCTGTCGTCTTAAATTTTTAGTTAGGTTGGCAAGGCTAGATGACATGAATCGAAAAGAATCCACGAATCGAAGCTTAATTTTGCCAACAGTCTTGGAAAAACTAATATAATTCTCTAAAGTGTTGGCCAATACATCAATTTTCCCATCATCCCTGCCCAATTCCGGAATAATAAAATGTGAATCATAACCACTAAGGTTATGCAAAACAACTGGAATGAATTTCGGAAGTTTATAATTAATATTACATGAATTGCAAGCAGCCCCTCTGTAATAACCAGTAAGGTGATCGTGATCATGGACTTTATGGTTCTCAACAGTAAATTCTTTTTTACACAAGTAACAATTAGTGGCATTGATATATTGAATTTCCTCCTCTTCATCTAGAGGAATCATAGGAACAATATTACTGTACACTTCTTCAACCTTATCAGCTATATAATACAAGTTATCTACAAAATGTTTAGCAGTATCCTCACCTCTGTACAAAATTGGTGTTGAACTTAAACCAAAATTTTTCAAATGTTCTTCTGACAGTGTGGATTTAACAAGCAAACAAAAACTGTTAGGTTTATGCAGCTGTATTTTGGTCCTACTGGTAATTTCCCCTTCTGGATGTTCTTGGGGTACCAGTGTGGACTCAAAGTCCGCATAAATTACAAATGGTACCCTATATTGATGGCTAATCTTTTCAAATTTTACAATAGAGCGAGTAGGTGCAGGCAAACTAATTTTACATTCAAAATTTCCATTACAGAGTCTTTGGTGTTCTTGTAGCCATTCCGCACCTCCTCTCCTTACATCTTTTGACACAAAACAAAAACATCGCTTACAAATGGTCATCCTTAATTCATTTTTAGTCAGTTGATGTTTTACAAGTCTGTTAAAATTCTTTATATATACATAGTGGGATATTTCACCTTTAGTTATTAATAACAAATCAGTATGGTTCCTAAGCTCAGTTTTTGCTACTCTTAAAGGGTATACATTATTTGAATCGTCCAATCCAAAAATATTTACACTAACACCTGGATTGTGTTTCTCAAACTTAGAAATATCTGAAATTTTTACAGGGTAAGATAGTCCTACAAAATTATACCTATTATTTACATTTACATAGTGTCTACTTACTCTAGAAGGGCGCTGCTCTGGCAAAATATATTTACACAACATAGCATACTTAAAACACTCATTATCTTCATTCTGTACATTTATACATGCTTTAGTTTGTTCAATTTTCTTTGGTAGCTTGATGTAACTGCTACCCCTCATACCGTAACCGTGCATATGTACTCTTAAATCTAAACCCTCTACGGATGTAAACATCCAACCTGACCCTCTCCCCTCATGCTCCTGCATTTTTGTTAAGAGTTCTTCCAAACATTCCTCAACAATTTTATTCACATCAGAAGCATACATCAAAGTACGGTTTTTCGTTATAAACCCCCTCACTGTTGTTTCACCATCCGTATTAGTAAATAACGCATCTAAAACTAAACCAAATTTAATAATATTTAATGTTGCCAATTCTTTAGTTAAAGTTTCACAGATCAATGATTTTGCCTCGGTTACAAAATTTTCTAAATCTAGTTGCACATTATTTATTTTGTTATGTATTACCGTGCGTCCGGGAAAAGCAGTTGTGCGTAAGTGTCTGGTTCCTCCTTGTTCTGTTTCTATATCCAAATCCATCTCCATGTCTAAATCTGTATCAGTGTCCGTTTCTTCTTCTTCTGGTTCCGCAACAGTTCCTCTTCTAAGTCCTGACGGTCCAGCACCTCCAAATTGGATCACGCTGGGTCGTCCCTGCTGCATTTGTTGCAAATAACTCTCCCAGTTGTCGAGCCGTTGATTAAATTCATCCAAAATGTCATCAATCCAGTCCATGTCCATTTCGTTAGCCGTTTCACTCGCCGGGTCTTCCATATGTAGTTCTTGATGGATTTGAAGAATCACTTCATCTGGGAAAAATTCCCCACAAATATGGCAAAGAAGCATTTTAACACTTTTTACCACTAGCGTCTTTAGATGTTAACTCCACAAAAGTTTACCAAAGAATGAGAGACGCTCTTGACCGACCTCCTTTTATAGCGGGTGGTGGGGGGGTGATCTTTGGGAAAGACCCGTTCTGCGCATGCGCAGAACAAATCTGCACATGCGCAGAACAAAATGTATTATATTTATTTAAAATTTGCTATTTAGGACAAATATATAGGTCAAGGCCACCTTAAATCTGGTAAAAAAGAGAGAACACTGGATAAGAGATGGTAGTAAGATCAACTTTCTAACAAATACTTTCAATAATATGTCAACTGGTTCAAAAGTTAAATATTTTTATTATTTACTGCCCAACTTGTTCAAAATTAAAACTTTTAAATATATTTGTTTGAGCAAATGCTTTTGGCACACTTACCACACGCTAAAACTCAAAAAATGTACAGAATTAAGACTGATCTCGCGGGGAAATACTAATGTGCTACCTAACATTGGTTATCTGACTCGAATAAGAATTGGTGATATATAACATATTGAAAAAAAATTTTATGTTGTATAAATCACCAATACTATGCGATTCAGATAACCAGTGTGAGGTGGCTACATAGTATTTCCCCGAGAGATCAGCTTAAATCCTGTACTTTATATGAGTCTTAGCGTGTAGGAAGTGTGGCAAAAGCATTTGACCAAAATAAAATATATTTAAAATTTTAACCTTAAACAAACTAGGTAGTATAAAAATAAAAGATATTTCCTAACCATTGACAACCTGTTAACATATTGCAGTATTAAAGTATTTGCTATTGAGTCAATCTTACCATCACCTCCGATCCAGCGTTCCCTCTTTCTTACCAAATGAGACTGAGGCTTGACTACCCGTATATATGACGTTTCCCCCTCCACTAATGCTTTCCCCCACCACAATCAATTCTCAAAAGTGGGTTAAGGCCATCGGAAATTATTATTTTGAGCGGGGGATAGAGCATCTGCTGCTCTATCCCCCACTCATATTTTTTTTTCTTTTTTTTACAGTTTTATAATTTTTTTGATTTTTGTAAAATGCTAAACAAAAAAAAAATATTTACAAAGGTGAAAATTCATCACTGCTATCCTCGTCATCACTGGTGTCCAAAAATAATCTTCTACTACAAAATATAAGTCTTTTACACAGCAACATTCTGTCCAATATTGCTCCAACTTGAGGGGTGTTCTGATCTTTATTTCAAGAGGGTGAAGGAATAATTTTTTTCCCTCTCTGTTCTGCAAAACCTCAATCAAGTCAAAGTTCAAGTCCTACTTTAACACTTGGTTGGGAGAATTACATTAGTTTAATACTTATTTCTACCGTTACACTTGCTCCATTCTCAAAAAGATATAAATAATATAATCCTGGATACTGTTTTTTTTTTTCATGTCCTGCATGTTCCTTAATAAAGTCAAAAGCCAATCTTTTTGAATATTCATTATGAAACACTTCTCTCACACAAACAAGAATTTTTTCTTCCAGAAACTTCAATTGAATTGATGATAGTTTGCTTACATCATCCTTGTCTATCAGGGGTAGCTTGTAGGTGAAGGTATTTGGCGGTAGTTTTTGCTTTCTATCAAGTAAACAACAAAATTTTTTATACAATTTCCGCTCATTGTCTGTAATACTATTAATACCAAGCAGATTATAGTACAAAGGATCATAAGGTATACGACAAGACATTTTTAGAACCAGTCGGCACGAGAGCTGGAGCTAAAATGAGAAGTGCATGCAACCCGGCCGCCTTATATCCCCACCGGGTGACCACGCCCAAGGTGCCCTAAAATATATATGTATATTTAAGGTAGCACTAAAACGGTGCTACCAATATTTTAAATAGTTAATTACAAATATTTTTTCCATCCTTAAAATTTCACAGTTTAAAACTTGTCGGAGACCAACAAACTGAAACAAATTTAATACTTTTAAATATATTTGTTTCATCACATGCTTTTTGACACACTTACTACATGGTAACACTCAAAAAATGTACAGAATTAAGACTATTTCCACGGAAAAAATACTAAAGTGTTACCTGCATATTCAATTTAGCTTAAAAATAATATAGAATTAATACCAGCATAAAAAATTTCAAAATTCAGATCTTTAAAAATTTTATATTTAAGGTAGCACTAAAACGGTGCTACCTATATTATAAATAATTACAAATATTTTTTTTTTCAATCCTTACAATTTCACAGTTTACAACTTGTCAGAGACCAACAAACTGAAAAACAAAATTTTATTTTGTAACATAATTATTACTAAAATACATACATGATACCACTGTGCTAAATATTACCTTTATACTTATGCTACATCTGAAGCGGTGGAACATCCATGTCAACCCATTGGCAGCCCAAGAGAGAATGAGATGAGTCAAACATGCTTCAGCGGCACCTCAATGGTAGACTGGTGGGGGGAGCAGTATGCCACTACTATTTTAACTTGTCATAGGAGTAACAATTTCATACTACTAGCTTGGCACCTCCACCCCCCCCCCCGGCGCAGTTTTCGTCCGGAGCAAAAAAAATTTTGGTCAAGGTCAAAATCCAAAAAAAAAAAATTTGGGGGGGGGCGCAGTTTTCGTCCGGAGCAAAAAATTTTTGGTCAAGGTCAAAATCCCAAAAAAAAAATTTCGGGGGGGGGGCGCAGTTTTCGTCCGGAGCAAAAAATTTTTGGTCAAGGTCAAAATCCCAAAAAAAAAATTTCGGGGGGGGGGGGCTCACTTGCCGTCCGGGGCTCGGGGGGGGGGGGGGGTCACCTACCCCTAGGACTTTAACTCTTGGATACCTGCTACCCTTACTCATGTGTCAACATAAAATAATATTTTGTTCCACCACAGTGTGGACAGCCAACACTTAGTCGCATCTCGCTCTAAGTCCTGAGGAGTCCTCAGAACTCAGGCAAAAATCCGCCTAAGTCATGGCTGACCTACATATCGTGTGGAACAAAATATTATTTTTATTCACACACAAATATGGGTCAAGGTCATCCAAAAGTTAAAAAAGAAATCCCCCCGATGCCTAAGACCGCCGGCGGTCAGAGGCATCGGGGGGGATCTCAACATTTAGGGGGAGGTGATTTAATAAAAATTATTTATTTAATTTTGAGTTTCCTTAAGGGAAACATGCTACAATAATTTGGAAGAGGCCATGCTAACCATGACCGAGGATCCCATCTTAACCCGTAGGTACTGACTTTTGCCTAGCACACCGGTCAGTGTCAGGATCCGACGCCTCGTGCTAAAGGATGCCAACCACCCATCTAGAGTGATGAGGTCCAGTAGCGCCCCTGACCGAAAGAGGCCTAAGGGTGGATCCCCAGGGGCCTACCCCCGGGCTCGTTAGGCGCCATGCTATTGTTGGTAACAAATAATTCTTGAGGTTCTGAACCTCGAAAAATTTTTATTTTACAGAGACTGTTAAGTCTCAAAAGCCTAACACTTAAGCTGCCAATTTACGGAGGAGTACCTCCAAGATGCGAATTTAGAAAAATTTCTACTTGGGGACAACCTGTGAAGATTAGTACAAAGAAATATTTTTCAACACACAACACTTAGACTAAATAAATCCAACACCAAGACCTAGCAGAAGCAGCAAGCGCAAAATAAAATATTTCTTAACACTACACATGCCATGCCTTAGACTAAAAGAATTCCCAATATAATGCGGCGCCAACATTACATTGCGAATCCTGTAGGGCAGAGCTTCAACCACTCAGCTGAAGTGTTTGAAACCAACTGCGAGGAAGCAAAGCCTCAGAGAACCGAAGCTGAGCCGGTCAGGAGTGGGGGAACCGGATCTGGTTACGTAAACAGCCAGACCTCGACACGTACTTGTTTGCGGCATTGGACAATCTCCAAGAGCCACACCTGAATACATTACTAACCGGATCTCATTATACAACACGTGTCAAGGTATGGCAACGCCTCGGGCTATGCCACCTCCTCCTCCTCCCCCCGGGGGGGGGGGGCTCACTTCTCGTCCGGAGCCGGGGGGGGGGAGGGGGAGGGGTCTTGGGACTTAGAATATTTTTGGTCCAGGACAGTTGTAGTATAGAATTATATTTTAGCTTGCCGGATTCAGCACAGCCGGCAGAGACGGTTACATAATGCTTATATAACAGACTGGTTTATTTGTCAGCTGGCCAACTGTAGCTCAACAGAAGGTAAGTCAGTTTATTGAAAGCCAACAAACACGCCACACCTCGCCACCGCTCGACTTTTCTGTGAGTAAATTTTTATTTTTCCTTCTTATTAAACTTAGCAAAACAGAACCTAGCCTGTTTTGCACAAAATTAATTTTTGTTACACTGCTACAATTACGTTTACTTAACAAATTATTTTCCACTCATTATTTAATATTTTATTCCTTACTTGTTAAGACTTAGAAACTGAAATGTTGGAAGACTGTTTGATACAAAATTAATTTTTATTTAGCTATACAGGTCTCCTAATATTTTCATACACTTGTATTTTGCAGGTGTGGCTAAATATTTTTCGCTCACAATTTAATTTTATTCCACACAAGTGGATTTTGAACTTTACTACAAAACTGATCCATACCCGTCTCCTACAAAATTATTTTTCATTTGGCTCTACCTCTTTTAGTCTTACATTAAATATTTCTTGGAGTTAAATTTTACACAAGTCTCTCGGTTAATTTTTCTGCACAGTACGTGTTACTCCTTGGACAGTTCCCAGCAAACTGTTTCTACACTTGTCAACAACAGTCTGCATTACCCCCTCCACTGCTCATTCCCCCACTATAGCCCTGTTCCCCCACTACTTCCAGCTAAGGTACAACACTGGACTAAGTGTTTCAGTTTTATCCAAACCTTACTGTGAGACACATCTATGGCTGAAACTTTGCGAGAAAAATTATTAAGAGTAAAATTTTTGCTGGCCAAGCAAAATAATTCTGTTAAGGTGTCCAAGACTTCCACTTTAACAAAAATGAAACGTTGCTTCAAAAATAATCCAAAATTTTACTCAAGGGACACAAATATCACTATGGATGATAAAATGTTTCAGAAACTTTTAGACGAGCTAACTTTTGCCAGTAAGGTTACGTTGGTGACTCCAATTCCCGACCAAGTTCCAACATCACCTGAGAAAGAATAAAAAATAAATATTTCTCAGGAAATATTTCCAATCCGAGTTACGGAGGTCCGGTAAAGGACCGGCTGGGACGAGTTGTTTGTAAAAAAATAAATTTTTCTTCCTTCTGACCACTTTACCCCCACCACCTCCTTATCCCCACCACTGGGCCGTGTACCTGGGGAACCGCCTGCACCCAAGTCAGTACGTCTTCGGACGCGGTGCTGTTCGGATCGCGTGTCGTTTGTCGCAATGTCGGGTGTTTGAAGAAATTATTCTTCGGCTCTAAGTCTCTCGGTGGGTAAGTAAAATATAAAAAATTATTTTTTTTCAAGTGGGGCTGCTGGGACGGGTCAATGACCCCTGACGGATATATTAGGTCAAGAGTTTGATCGCTAGGGAATAAAAAAATTATTTTTTGCACTTTTGTGATTCCTCGAGAAATTTCAATTTCTCAACAAAATTTGAGGAATCGCAAAAGTGCAAAAAAAATTTTTTTGTACTCTTGCATGACCTTGACCTAATTAACGTCAGTGACGTCATCATGATGACGTCAGCGGTAATGACGTCACCATGACGTCATGGGTGTGACGTCATGTGTCGTCATTATGACGTCATTGGTGGCGTCATTAGTGACGTCATTGATGACGTCATCACTGCTGACGTCATCGTGATGACGTCACGTCCCAGACCCTACAATTTTACACTACTGAGAGTAAACGGAAAGAGATACGGCAAAGTATATCAGAATCAAAATTGTAGATATTAAAAAGACCTATAAAAGTTGTCATTTAAACATTTTTGTAGGACAAACCATTTAGTCGCTAGAGCCCTAAATCTAAATATAAATTTCAAAAACATCAGTTTGGAGGGTTAAGGTGCGATGTACGACAAAAAGTCAAAGGACCAAAATTGAAGATCGTCAAATTCCCTATCGTAATACTGCTCTCAGATTTCAGATAAGACTAACCGTTAGGCCGCTAGAGCTGAAATACTAAAATTACGATTTCTCTAGTTGACCAGAACCGGTATTTTCCCACTACTTACATTCACAAAATCCGGAAAAAGTGAAAAATGTATTATTCAAGTAAACGAGAAGGGATGCATTTGGCAGATAAAGCTGAAATACTAAAATGACGTACCCAGACCCTACAATTTTACACTACTACTCTCAAAATACATTTTTCACTTTTTACCAGTTTTGTGATAAATAAGTAGTGTCTTTTGGCCAACTAGAGGAATCGTAATTTTAGTATTTCAGCTCTAGCAGCTAAACGGTTAGGCCTTTTATAAATTTGAGACTACTACAGTACTAAATTGGATGAACTACGATTTTGGCCCTGTGACTTTTTGTCGTACATCGCACCAATTGCGTAAATCTCCAGACTAAACTTTGTGCAATCGCGTTTTCAGTTTTTCCACACTGCTGACAAAACGATTGGTCCTATCGAAAAATGTTGCTTAATATGACTGAAATATTTTATTAATGGCTTACAGTTTTCAGAACATTTAGCCGTATCTCTACACATTAGCTCTCAAAACAGATTTATTACAGGATGAAAGAGACCTTTGGTATCTCGTAAACCAGAATAGTTACCGAAAACTTGAAATTGGGGACCTTACCTCCTTTTAAGAGACTATTAAAAATATGAATTCAGCTATTGTCGGGGCTGGTGTTACTAATTTACATACTTTTAGTAAGTTCCTCCTCGGATTTTAGTTAATCTTTATAAAAATTTGGAGTCTTTTGTGATTTCTATCTCGTTTATCACATTGTATATTATTTCGTTTTAATGTTATTTTATTGTTTTCACTGATTTATTGCAACAGTTTTTGACGAATTTAAAATTTTTAATTATTATTGATTGTGAGAAGTGTGCATTAGCCTTTTGTTACTGTCTTGGCTGTGCACATCTTTGGTAAAGCTAACCTGTTAAATACTCGACTTTTTAATTTACAAACTAATTCATTGAACACATTGGAGTTGAACCCTCAACAACCCCGTTCACTGCATTAAGTTTTTACAGATATTACGGAATTGGGGCAACAAATTAGTTAGTGGACCCTCCATTCAGCATAACACCCAGAATAAATAATCATTATATCACACTCAAAATATTTTAACAAATTTTAACTACGAAGAGTTATTAAAACCGATTCATAGGAGATTTTCAAAGCTTTCTTAACTATCGATTGTGAATTATGTGTATTAGACGGTTTTGTTTCTGTCTTGGCTGTTCAGTTCTTCCGTGGAACTAACCAATTTCGTACTTGACTTTTTATTAATTTACGAATTTAGGGACACCCCTAAGGGGGCATGGGGGCGGAGCCCCCATCGAGCCGTAGGCGAGTTTTATTTATACACCTTGGTGTTTATACACTTTATTAAAAATAATATATAGTGTATCAACTAGTTTTAATCTTTTATTTACGTGTTGACATAATACAATACTGCATATAAAATCAGCTGATCAGCTGGCGATGATTAACACAGCGCGCCATTACATTGTTGTTTACATCGGTGTTTTGCCGTAACCTAAAACTTGTGATCGATGTATTTGTGTGTTGATATTTTGACTAAATGAGTAATTTTCAGGATCGTATCTCACTACTATTGTCTGAAAGTGAATTTGAGGATGATTTAGATGATAATGAAAACTGCGACGACGAAGTATGAATTATATAGTGGGAGTTTTCTTTTACTTTTTCATTGTATGGAAACTTGTTAAGTGAACCAATAAAACATTCTTTACATATTTCTATTCCAATAAGAATTTAATTTGGAGGTATAATTGTTTTACTGTGTAATTTTGAGGAATTTTCTAGCTAGGAATGCTCCTTCTACAAATATAGGTAAAACGCCAAAAAAGGATGATTTTTGAAAAAAAATTATATCAAAGTCAAATGTACATATATTGGAATAATTTTTTATTTTCACGTAAAAAACTAAATAACCAACTAATATATAATCGTTTTTGGGCTAAAATATTTTTTTTTAGTTCTCTACATGCAACACGATTTGAAAAATTATCTTTTTTTATATAGAACTATGTAATATATATAAAGTACTTATTATGTATATACTATGACAAAAGTAATATTTTCTTAAAAATTAATAATTTCTAAAAAAATTAGTGAAAAAATCATGAAAATAGAGCAACAATTGTTGCTACAGTGACAGTTTTAATAAAAGTATTTATTTTTGTCTTATTTCTATGGAAATTAAGGAGCTTGTCAGGTGTCTAATGGCAAGGAAGCCAATGGGTTAATTCCAATATTTTAGGGAATTTGACACCCAATTCTCAAATTGATGCTTTTTAATGCTTTTCAAGGATCAGTATTATTTGTATTTGGAGAGTTTGTATTCTAATGTAATACATTAAATCTTAGGTGAAACCCAATTCAGTGGCAGGTTTAGGCACAACCCAAGCATCTGACGCCTCAGAGCTGCAAGACTACGATGAGATTGTCACCTACCTGACTGATGATCACTTCCCCCACCTCGACAGCATGTCTAAGTTCAGCTGGGCAGTTTTCGAGATACAAAAACACTTGTTTAACTTTAGGTAGGAGATATTATTTAACCTTATAATGGTAAGAAATTGTGTCTTTGGTTAGAAATCCATTGAGACACTAGAGGCCATTTTTGGTAGGATGTAAATATTTTGTTATGATTAGTTCTCTATTTGTGTTCCTACCTAAACTGTATCTTAAAGAAACAACAACGCCTAAGTGACATTTTTAGCAAAATTGAGATTTTTGTATCTCTATGGAAATATATGCATTTAACAAGTTTTTGCAACCTAGTTTAGTGAAAATCCAACAGAATTCGCTGCTTTCGTATTTCTTCTAACACTGCCTATCTTTCTGAATAAAAAACACCGCCAATATCCACCACTTCAAACATGGTACTCAATAAGGGACGGATGTCATTCAGCATAAGGTGAAACTTATTTATCACTTTGACTGATTCCCATTGATTTTTAAAAGATCATAGATTGCGTTAGTTACTGTCTTTGTTATAAACAAACATTTAAAGAGTCAAATTAATATCTTAAAGTGTTTATTGGAAATTGGTGGAGTTTTATCGTACTCTTCACGTAAGACAACACCGTCTATATCCCTCGCGAGGTTTTTGGCTCTCCTGAAAAGTTTGCATCTTGTCACTTAGGCGGTGTTGTTTCTTAAGCGACGAAATGTAGGATCTCCCAGGTCTATTTAGCATCACACTCACCCTTCACACATGTTCATCTAAAAATATGTACAAGGGTTTATCAGGGTCTTAAAATAAAATTACGGTATTTGAAGGTATCAACCACATCATGTTTCCCAAAAATTTGCAAGTTTTAACGGTTTAGTTTTTAGATTCTATACTACCTACTCAAAACAAACAATAAAGATCAAAATAATTTAAAACTCAAATGATTGGTGTTTAATTCCTTTCATTTCTTATAAAACCTCAACTTCCTCTGGATTACCATCAGATGTATAATAATTTCAGAGAAGTAATGCAAATTAATATCATCCTCTGGTTAAATCCTAACACACAATTGTCCTAAGCATGCTGGGCAGCCATTTTAAAGATGAAACACATTACTAACAAGAGCACCAATGTTGCAGTGTTAGGCTGGTGCCCACCGCATCGTGGGGCTATGTTTTCAACGGCAAGTTTGACGGGATGGTGAGCCTCCTGATGAACGGCTCGGCTGACGTCGGGGCGACCACGTTGGCCATCCGACCCCCACGGCTCGCTGTCGTCGACTACACCACGCAGATATGGCCCTACCAGTCAGTATAACTTGTGCCTTGCCAAACTCACTACTCTAGCTCTTGTACAGTGTCCACAAATATTCAAGTATATGAAAAAAAACAAAATTTAAATTAGAAGGCTTGGTTTATTAGTCACTTGTTAATCTACAAAAATAGGTAGTAAGTGTTGAGTAATGATGATTGAGTGAGAGATGTGTCCCTTTTATACGTGTGGATTTTTCTTCTGAGAATTATTCCTTTGGTTATTAAAAATATATAAAACATTGTAGGTACTTCTTTTTTATCAATCACTAAATCACTATTTTGAGACAGGGACCTCACAATACTTCATTTGCATATGCAATACATTTACATTTTGACTTCACCTTGCCAATATATTAAGTGAATGTATGAATATATGAATTATATCCTTCATGCTCGTGATAACTACTGGTCCAACTATATATTTTTTTGAATACACAGACCTCTGTTCATCCTGCGCCACCCGAGACAAGGGAGCCTGCGGGACACTTTCCTGCGCCCGCTGTCCCCGGGCGTCTGGCTGTGCTCTGCTATTATCATCCTGCTGGTATTCTGCTTTATGAGGTGAATAGTGATAAAATATTCTAGTTCATTTTGATATTTACTACAATGCATTACCATGAATTTCAGTTTTTTCCCAAGAAAACTGTAAGCGTGGGTACATAGAGCCACTTTGGACTACAGTCCAACTTAGTCTTACATTCATAATAAAATGGCCATAAATGAGTTTACAATGTCAGGGAAATACTTGGTTTCCAGATTCATCGACTGGATGCTGCGTAAAACTCAGGTAGCAAACGACTCAGTTTCTTGGAGCGGAAGTCTTATCATTATTGTTAGTGCTGCCTCTCAGCAAGGTAGAGTATACATTATTTAATTTGTCTAGACATTGTTAACTACGTTACATTTGAAATGTTTATAATGTTGCATAAAAGTTACATGTGGCATAACAGAATTGCATACAGCATAACACCATAGAGCTCTTACATTTACTTGTTCAATCTTCAGATATGGTATGTATGATTGTAGATATTTTTTTAGTATACATATGTCAAATGCTTGCAAACTAAAACTGCCATATACATAATGCATATAGGGCCAAAGCTCAGAAAGGGTTAATACTTGCGTAACGTTCAGTAGGAGTTAAACTTCATTTTCCATGAATAAAATATTGAAGCGTGCCTATCCCACTGCAGGTTCAGCCCTAGTGCCGCGGCAAGTTTCTTCCCGGCTGCTGTTCTTCTTCCTGTTTGCATGGGCAATGATACTGTACCAGTTCTACACCAGCAGCATTGTGTCTTCGCTGCTGTCACCGCCGCGTAGATACATCAACACCCTGAAGGACCTGGCCCACAGCCCCTTCACCATCGGATTTGAGAAAGTGCTCACGTCTAAGGACACATTGACAGTGAGTGGCAGGACTCGGGTTGGGTTCAGTCTGGAGGGATCAAGTTCTGAGAGCTGATAGTTCTATTTTAAAGAACCGATGAATTGGATACTCGGATTCAGATACTTTGAGTCCTTAAATGAAAAACATCATAATTATTTTTGTTTTAAAAATAATGTATTACTTGAGAAATTAGAACAGTAACTGAGAATAAGTGAAATATTGAAGCAAGTCTACGTTGTTGCCCTCTCCTAACCTCCATGTAAGGTCTGTGATAAATTCCCTTTTACAGAGTGAGGTAATAAATCGACTGAAAAATCACCAATAACAGCTTAACAAATAAAAGGATGATGTTATTAGTCTTAAGCAAATGAGTGGAAATTGATGTTTTGCCATGAAAATTGTAATTTTTTTTTTAAATATGACCTTACTAAGTGGATTTTTTGTAATATTAACTAGATAGCATTGAAAAATTAATTTATTTCCAAATAGTTGTTATAAACGTTTGATGAAAAATAAAATGATTTATCTTTTTCTCATTTTATCATCTCATCTCATCTTTTTCTCGATATCTCAAATATATTTCTTACAAAAATTGTGTCACAACGAAAGAAATTTTTATATTTGTCATTTGGAAACTTGAAATACATTATTGCACACATAAGACTTTGTCCTTGTCAACATCAATGATGGACATATCTGCCGTAACATTGCAGCGCTACAGTGCAGTGCTGCCAGTGGTGAGGGAGATCTACGAGAAGCACGTGGTGCCACGATTCGACGCCGCCTACTACACCCCAGTGTACAGCTTATCAACATCAACTGATGGACATATCTGCTGTAACATTGCAGCGCTACAGTGCAGTGCTGCCAGTGGTGAGGGAGATCTACGAGAAGCACGTGGTGCCACGATTCGACGCCACCTACTACACCCCAGTGTACGGCTTATCAACATCAACTGATGGACATATCTGCTGTAACATTGCAGCGCTACAGTGCAGTGCTGCCAGTGGTGAGGGAGATCTATGAGAAGCACGTGGTGCCACGATTCGACGCCGCTTACTACACCCCACCATACAGCTTATCAACATCAACTGATGGACATATCTGCTGTAACATTGCAGCGCTACAGTGCAGTGCTGCCAGTGGTGAGGGAGATCTACGAGAAGCACGTGGTGCCACGATTCGACGCCGCTTACTACACCCCACCATACAGCTTATCAACATCAACTGATGGACATATCTGCTGTAACATTGCAGCGCTACAGTGCAGTGCTGCCAGTGGTGAGGGAGATCTACGAGAAGCACGTGGTGCCACGATTCGACGCCGCCTACTACACCCCAGTGTACGGCTTATCAACATCAACTGATGGACATATCTGCTGTAACATTGCAGCGCTACAGTGCAGTGCTTAATTTGTTCTTCAGCAACATCTTTGCTGCCAGTGGTGAGGGAGATCTACGAGAAGCACGTGGTGCCACAAGGCGACGCCGCCTATTACACCCCACCGTACAGCTTATCAACATCAACTGATGGACATATCTGCTGTAACATTGCAGCGCTACAGTGCAGTGCTGCCAGTGGTAAGGGAGATCTACGAGAAGCACGTGGTGCCACGAGGCGACGCCGCCTACTACACCCCAGTGTACGGCTTATCAACATCAACTGATGGACATATCTGCTGTAACATTGCAGCGCTACAGTGCAGTGCTGCCAGTGGTGAAGGAAATCTACGAGAAGCACGTGGTGCCACGAGGCGACGCCGCCTACTACACCCCACCGTACAGCTTATCAACATCAACTGATGGACATATCTGCTGTAACATTGCAGCGCTACAGTGCAGTGCTTAATTTGTTCTTCAGCAACATCTTTGCTGCCAGTGGTGAGGGAGATCTACGAGAAGCACGTGGTGCCACAAGGCGACGCCGCCTATTACACCCCACCGTACAGCTTATCAACATCAACTGATGGACATATCTGCTGTAACATTGCAGCGCTACAGTGCAGTGCTGCCAGTGGTAAGGGAGATCTACGAGAAGCACGTGGTGCCACGAGGCGACGCCGCCTACTACACCCCAGTGTACGGCTTATCAACATCAACTGATGGACATATCTGCTGTAACATTGCAGCGCTACAGTGCAGTGCTGCCAGTGGTGAGGGAGATCTACGAGAAGCACGTGGTGCCACGAGGCGACGCCGCCTACTACACCCCACCGTACAGCTTATCAACATCAACTGATGGACATATCTGCTGTAACATTGCAGCGCTACAGTGCAGTGCTGCCAGTGGTGAGGGAGATCTACGAGAAGCACGTGGTGCCACGAGGCGACGCCGCCTACTACACCCCAGTGTACGGCTTATCAACATCAACTGATGGACATATCTGCTGTAACATTGCAGCGCTACAGTGCAGTGCTGCCAGTGGTGAGGGAGATCTTCGAGAAGCACGTGGTGCCACGAGGCGACGCCGCCTACTACACCCCACCGTACAGCTTATCAACATCAACTGATGGACATATCTGCTGTAACATTGCAGCGCTACAGTGCAGTGCTGCCAGTGGTGAGGGAGATCTACGAGAAGCACGTGGTGCCACGAGGCGACGCCGCCTACTACACCCCAGTGTACGGCTTATCAACATCAACTGATGGACATATCTGCTGTAACATTGCAGCGCTACAGTGCAGTGCTGCCAGTGGTGAGGGAGATCTACGAGAAGCACGTGGTGCCACGAGGCGACGCCCCCTACTACACCCCAGTGTACGGCTTATCAACATCAACTGATGGACATATCTGCTGTAACATTGCAGCGCTACAGTGCAGTGCTGCCAGTGGTGAGGGAGATCTACGAGAAGCACGTGGTGCCACGAGGCGACGCCGCCTACTACACCCGTACAGCTTATCAACATCAACTGATGGACATATCTGCTGTAACATTGCAGCGCTACAGTGCAGTGCTGCCAGTGGTGAGGGAGATCTACGAGAAGCACGTGGTGCCACGAGGCGACGCCGCCTACTACACCCGTACAGCTTATCAACATCAACTGATGGACATATCTGCTGTAACATTGCAGCGCTACAGTGCAGTGCTGCCAGTGGTGAGGGAGATCTACGAGAAGCACGTGGTGCCACGATTCGACGCCGCCTACTACACCCCAGTGTACGGCTTATCAACATCAACTGATGGACATATCTGCTGTAACATTGCAGCGCTACAGTGCAGTGCTTAATTTGTTCTTCAGCAACATCTTTGCTGCCAGTGGTGAGGGAGATCTACGAGAAGCACGTGGTGCCACAAGGCAACGCCGCCTATTACACCCCACCGTACAGCTTATCAACATCAACTGATGGACATATCTGCTGTAACATTGCAGCGCTACAGTGCAGTGCTGCCAGTGGTAAGGGAGATCTACGAGAAGCACGTGGTGCCACGAGGCGACGCCGCCTACTACACCCCAGTGTACGGCTTATCAACATCAACTGATGGACATATCTGCTGTAACATTGCAGCGCTACAGTGCAGTGCTGCCAGTGGTGAGGGAGATCTACGAGAAGCACGTGGTGCCACGAGGCGACGCCGCCTACTACACCCCACCGTACAGCTTATCAACATCAACTGATGGACATATCTGCTGTAACATTGCAGCGCTACAGTGCAGTGCTTAATTTGTTCTTCAGCAACATCTTTGCTGCCAGTGGTGAGGGAGATCTACGAGAAGCACGTGGTGCCACAAGGCGACGCCGCCTATTACACCCCACCGTACAGCTTATCAACATCAACTGATGGACATATCTGCTGTAACATTGCAGCGCTACAGTGCAGTGCTGCCAGTGGTAAGGGAGATCTACGAGAAGCACGTGGTGCCACGAGGCGACGCCGCCTACTACACCCCAGTGTACGGCTTATCAACATCAACTGATGGACATATCTGCTGTAACATTGCAGCGCTACAGTGCAGTGCTGCCAGTGGTGAGGGAGATCTACGAGAAGCACGTGGTGCCACGAGGCGACGCCGCCTACTACACCCCACCGTACAGCTTATCAACATCAACTGATGGACATATCTGCTGTAACATTGCAGCGCTACAGTGCAGTGCTGCCAGTGGTGAGGGAGATCTACGAGAAGCACGTGGTGCCACGAGGCGACGCCGCCTACTACACCCCAGTGTACGGCTTATCAACATCAACTGATGGACATATCTGCTGTAACATTGCAGCGCTACAGTGCAGTGCTGCCAGTGGTGAGGGAGATCTACGAGAAGCACGTGGTGCCACGAGGCGACGCCGCCTACTACACCCCACCGTACAGCTTATCAACATCAACTGATGGACATATCTGCTGTAACATTGCAGCGCTACAGTGCAGTGCTGCCAGTGGTGAGGGAGATCTACGAGAAGCACGTGGTGCCACGAGGCGACGCCGCCTACTACACCCCAGTGTACAGCTTATCAACATCAACTGATGGACATATCTGCTGTAACATTGCAGCGCTACAGTGCAGTGCTTAATTTGTTCTTCAGCAACATCTTTGCTGCCAGTGGTGAGGGAGATCTACGAGAAGCACGTGGTGCCACAAGGCGACGCCGCCTATTACACCCCACCGTACAGCTTATCAACATCAACTGATGGACATATCTGCTGTAACATTGCAGCGCTACAGTGCAGTGCTGCCAGTGGTAAGGGAGATCTACGAGAAGCACGTGGTGCCACGAGGCGACGCCGCCTACTACACCCCAGTGTACGGCTTATCAACATCAACTGATGGACATATCTGCTGTAACATTGCAGCGCTACAGTGCAGTGCTGCCAGTGGTGAGGGAGATCTACGAGAAGCACGTGGTGCCACGAGGCGACGCCGCCTACTACACCCCACCGTACAGCTTATCAACATCAACTGATGGACATATCTGCTGTAACATTGCAGCGCTACAGTGCAGTGCTGCCAGTGGTGAGGGAGATCTACGAGAAGCACGTGGTGCCACGAGGCGACGCCGCCTACTACACCCCAGTGTACGGCTTATCAACATCAACTGATGGACATATCTGCTGTAACATTGCAGCGCTACAGTGCAGTGCTGCCAGTGGTGAGGGAGATCTACGAGAAGCACGTGGTGCCACGAGGCGACGCCGCCTACTACACCCCACCGTACAGCTTATCAACATCAACTGATGGACATATCTGCTGTAACATTGCAGCGCTACAGTGCAGTGCTGCCAGTGGTGAGGGAGATCTACGAGAAGCACGTGGTGCCACGAGGCGACGCCGCCTACTACACCCCAGTGTACGGCTTATCAACATCAACTGATGGACATATCTGCTGTAACATTGCAGCGCTACAGTGCAGTGCTGCCAGTGGTGAGGGAGATCTACGAGAAGCACGTGGTGCCACGAGGCGACGCCGCCTACTACACCCCAGTGTACGGCTTATCAACATCAACTGATGGACATATCTGCTGTAACATTGCAGCGCTACAGTGCAGTGCTGCCAGTGGTGAGGGAGATCTACGAGAAGCACGTGGTGCCACGAGGCGACGCCGCCTACTACACCCGTACAGCTTATCAACATCAACTGATGGACATATCTGCTGTAACATTGCAGCGCTACAGTGCAGTGCTGCCAGTGGTGAGGGAGATCTACGAGAAGCACGTGGTGCCACGAGGCGACGCCGCCTACTACACCCCGGCGCAGGGCATCCGCTGTCTACAGGGAGGAAACTTCGCCTTCTACGTGGACACAGCTTCCGCCTACAGGTGAAACTAACAACCATGAAATGTTTCAAAAAGGCAACTTGTATAAGTATTTATTGGCATGAATCAAAAGTCATATTTTGTTCAAAGTGCAGTTGAATTGCAAATTTTGATTCCCCTAATTTGTTTCATTTCTTCTGCTGTTAAGAATTGAACCAATCAGTATCACAGGATTTAGACCATTTAGTTTTTCATTCAACTTTATGCACTGTTTTATTTTCATGGGAAAGAATATTCTTATTTTTACGTTTGAGATGTGAAAAGATAAGTTTTCAACGGCATTTCAGAGAAGTAGCACAAACAATAATAGCACTTTACTGAGAACTCTAATGGTTAGAATTAAATAACAGCTGGCTATGAAGAAAGGGCTTTAGGATGGTAGAGAGGGAATCTGTCCTGTGATGGGAAATAAAAATCTGTCTTTCCACAGCACATAATTTTTGAACGAGGTATACAACTATCGCTAAAAATACCATACCAGTTTTGTAGTCACATTTAGTAAATTTTACTTATGGCAAATCATACATTCATTCAATTATTTTTTTACAGACTGATAGAAGAAACACTCACCGAGTCTGAGATATGTGACCTCATAGAAATCACATTGAATGCTAAAGAAGTCCTTGCCCTTCCGTTACAGAAAGGATCACCATATAGAAAACTGTTTATTTACGGGTATGATACCTCTGCTTAATAGTAGCATAATTTTATGTTTATAAGTGTAACCTAAAGCCAGGTCCGCACTGGCCGAACATTCGTGGCGAACTTGTTTGGCGAACTCAAAAAATTAACAAACATTGCTAACGAACAATTACTGGCCATATGATTTGCATTCTAAAAGGTTAGCAACGAACAAACAAAAGTTCGGAAGAACTTTGTTCGGTGAACATGTTCGGTCAGTGCGGACACGGCTTAATGGAGTAATGTGCATATTAATTAAGAAATGTGCATATTAAGTTCAAGAATTAGAAACTGACACGATCATCCATAAATGGGCCACGATCTAGGCTTTAAGTAATGGTAGTTCATGTGGTCATCCATACAACCCTATTTCTTCATTTTATTTGGTTTTTATCCAATGAATATTTTAATGTGAGTTGGAAAAATAAAACAATTAATTAATTCAAAGCAATAAACAACAACAAAATTAGTAATTTATGAAATTTTTAGGCAAGAATATAAATATTCTACTTTTACAAGGAAGAAAATTTTGTTGTTCCCTAGCTCATAGTTTTAGTGATAAAAAACTCTTTAGTTAATATATTTTTTAAAGATTTTAATCATATAATGTGGATATTTCTACAGAATATGTTAATTGTATCAGAACAAATTAAAACAAACATGAAAATGAGAAATAAATAATCCTACAAGATAAACTTAAAGGGATTTTAATTGTGATAAATTATTTTAGAGCTTTATTTTCTTCAAGGCAATTTAACGCAAAAATAAAATAAATAAATATCCAAGAGTCCATAATAATAGCTACTATCATAGATGTTTAGATGATACTACTTCAGCACAGTATTTTGCAGAGCATGGTTACTGGTACCATCTCATTTACACAGTACACATTTTAAAATGATTTTGATAAAAATTTTGTATGAAGTTTTAGAGAGTTGGTATTACTCAATAATCGTACTATATGGTAGCCAGCGCAAGATGATAGAGTCGGGCATCATCAGACGGGAGGTGAGCCGGTGGCAGAGTCGTCGTCCGATCTGCACGACGACCGACCGCCACGGGAAGAGCATTCCGGAGAAGGCGCAGGTATGGGCTCACCCATCAAACTGGTGTGGACATCTGAAATGCTCATTAACACGTTAGACTCATATTGTACTCAACAATATAGGCTACTTATCTATATTATAAATGGGAAAGTGAATCTTTTTATTGGTTTGTCACACATTCTTGCAAAATACACTGGCCATATTAAGATAAAAGTTAACAAGAATGGAGAAAATATATCAGAGAGTGTTCCAGTCTTATTTTTATTTGGAAAATTATCAGGGGTTTGCCCTACACGTTTGCGATATTATTCTTAAGGTTATAGGTTTCATAAGACAGATAATTACTAAAACAGATGATATTTTTTAACATAATTTACTACAGCATACATAAAGGCGAGTAACAAAGTGACAAGTTAACTTTTGAGGTGAAGGAGCAGAGAAAACAAACTTGCTCATGGACAGTTAAGGACATTAACTTGAGCGAAGCTGCGGGTAAAAGCTAGTGTTAATAAACCATAACATTAATTAAATCATCTACCAAAATTATGAAAATATGATTTCTTTTAATACCATGGCAGGTGGGGGTGCCAGAGATATCACCAGCATTACTACTTCTACTGATGGGAGTTGTGGCAAGCCTGCTTCTGCTTCTCTGTGAAAAAGCACACTTCAAGTATCACACTGACAGACAGTTCAACCACCCCTCTCAAGCAGTGCCCAGTTTCATTTCTAGGAGGTGGTTTTTAAAATGAGTGAAACATTTAATCAATGTAGTGTACATTGTAATCTAATGTACAGTTTATAGCTAATAGCAATAAATTAATTTTATTTATTTTAATAAATAAATAAAATTAAATTAAATAAATAAATAAAATTAAATAAATAAAATAATAAATTAATTGATAGCTTATAGAAAAATAAAAAGCAAAAGTTGCAAAGTAAAATATTGCTATTGTATTAATAACATACCTGATACTAATGCAAAAATATTTAACTATAAAATGTAATTCAAGTATCCTTACTAATATTATATGTGAAAGCGTGGATTTTGTTACGCTTTCACACAAAAACTACTCGACGAATCATCATGAATCTTTTTACTCATATTCTGGGAGGTACTTGATGTACTATAGGTTATTTTTAATTAAAAAGAATTATTTTTTACCAAAGATAAAAAAATTTGGAAATTGATTTAATTTTTTTATTGGTTGCTAAGAAACAAATTTAATGAAAAATTGCAATTTTAGATATTTTAGCGATTTGTTATACATGGGGGGAGCATGAGAGAGAATGAGCTTTGCGAACGAGCTAAACCTGACAAGTAACGCGAGCGAAGCCGCGGGAAAAAGCTAGTAAGTATATAATATAAGGTATTCAAAAATATATAAACCCAGTAACTTCAGAAAACTAAAAAAATTACCCATATCCCTAATGATTTTATTTTCCCTATGTAGAAAAACCCCACAGTTTTTAAAAGTTTTCTTTTAAATTCTGATAGACATATACACAACAGCTTTGGTTGAGAGGAACGAATACAAATGAATAGAATATTTTGATTAGAAAAAATTAATTATGCTTTAGAAGCAAGATAATTTTTGTTTTAAAACCATGCCTTTCAAAAACTTGTTTTTGGTTTTTTTTCTGATAGTTTATTCAAAATAAATTTCTTGGGATTATCCATAAAATTGATAGAAACTTTTAGCAAAGAGAAAACGTTTACAAACTCTATGAAGGCAAAAAAAGTAATCTGAGAATTTCTTGTTGATAAGATCACATCAACATGGCAGCTAAGACACTCAATACAGTCTTCACTCGCCTAATTTTGTCATGTAATGTATAATTTGGATCAACTTTCTACATACTTTTAAAAGGCAACTTGCGACATCAGTTCTAGGCCATCCGAGAAGAATGGTACAAGAGCATTCATACGAAGTGTGAGGATCGGACAAGTGTACCCACTTTGACATTTTGGCAATGGGATTGCCAATTTCACAAGTCCAAACAGTTTTCTTCAGTATAAAATACAAATCTATTGTCTTCTTTAATAAATTCAATTGCAATCTTAACATAAAAGGATAAGTTAATGAGAAAAGTCAATTGTTTCAGATTATTTTAATATTGCAATTTATTAAAATAATTTACATACATATATAATAAGTTAGAATATGATTTACACAGTCAGACGTCAATGATACAAAACAATCCTATCAGCTAAGTCCAACTGGTCACCTGAACATGTCTAATCAAATTGTACCTTGGATCAAAATTAAGAAAATGGAATGTATAAAACAATACTGATACTGTATACATAAATGTAACTTAGAAAAATAGTCCTTAGCATTAATTTATGCGAATAATCTCACAATCTCTACACAAAACGGTTATTGTGTATTTTATTGATCCCTTAAAGAGATCAATTATACAATAAAGGTCATTAAAGAGACCTCATAATATAACAATTTAAGAAATCTTAAATTATTGGTTCACTAATCATTACTTCTACATAAAATAACAATTCTGATCAGAGCTACAAAGCTACTTTATGGTTATCTAGGTAGTGAAGAATAGGACGGAGTTGAGTTTATCAAATAAATTTTTTGGCTGTAGACCAATTCAACCGATGTTTGGGGTGTTTTGAAAAAGTAGGCCTACACTTCATCCGATGGCCAGGTCAAGCAAAAAAGCGGCATTGTGCCCTGCCAAAATAGATCACTTCACCCGATAACCGGCAGTCGGATAGGCTGCCGCGGTAGAATATCCCACCCAAGCTGATTGGGATGTGTCTAAAATAATTTTTTAATATAACTGTTTACATTATAAACTTTATTAAATTAATTTGAATTAAGTTGTATTTGTATACCCATGTTCTAATATCTATATTTTAATAGGCAAGCATGTTTCTTTTCCTCCTTTTTTTCTCGGTTTGTATGCATCGTAGGAGAAATACACGCTTACCGTTACAAAGATCTGAGCAGAATCACATTATTATTCCCATCGGGCCCCAGGGCTATGCCCTACAGGCTTTCAAAGTTTCAATGTTAATTTTATGGAAGATGGGTAACTGACTGAATCATTTGACAGTTGTTGTACTGTAGGAACAAATACCAACAAATCAGGAAGAACAGATGTTTCAGTTATAGAATATTTTTAATCTAATCTAGTCTAGACCAAAAACATTTTGATTGAATTTCGACCTGGAGGCGATTTTAAGTAATTAAAAATATCCTTGTCCCCTCTGAGTGAGTGCCTTGGAACACAGATGACACACTATGTTAAAATATCCCTATTGCTTAAAAGTAACAGCTTATTTAAACGGTGTTTTAAATATCAAAGTGTTATAAAACATTAGCAGTCATCTTCACCTTTGAACTAGTAGCGCATTCAGCAATGTTAATCATACTGCTTTTGGGCCAAACATGGTATTTTAGTTTTATTGCCCTGTTTCGGACGCTGTTTTTCAACCGATTTTCTTTAAAATTTGTAATTGTTTAGTTGAATATTTGTAATAGGTTTCTCATACATTAAAAGTTTGAAAATGTAAAAACATAGCTCTCAGTGACTTCACAAAGTAACTTTATTATCCTTACAGTATTTCAAAGATTTTTCTATTAATACCCTTTATTTTTACTGAGGTATTAGGAGTGGAGTCTACTACTACTGGAGAGCGTGAACCTTAATCTATAAGAAAACCAATAGATATCCAAAAATATCCAAAATTATCCAATAAAAAAAATTATAATAAATTATAATAAATTATAAAATTATAATAAATTACCAATAAATATCCAAAAACACTGTCTGAAACAGTGGAATGTGGAGGCATGTTTTCAGTGTTTTTAAAAGGGTGAAGATAACTCTTAAATTTAAAAATTCATTAAGTGGCAGATATTGTATTAGATTACTGGATAGCATTACTAATGTATTTTAAATTAGTTTTATACAGTTCCCAATGCAAACGGTTGTTTAATATACCCAGTGCGACACATCCCTCTCAGCTAGGGTGGAATTTCAACGGCGGTGGTCGTCGGCCGTCAGATGATATGGTCTATTTTGGCAGCTCTGTTGGAGGATACTAATAACCCTTTTTGCTCGACCTGACCATCGGATGAGGTGGCCTATTTTTAAAACACCCCAAGTATTGGATGAAGTGACGTACAGGCAAATTACACATCATATTGTCAAGATCAAAGAAAAATTAAAGCTTTTTCTAAACATTTTTTTTAACAACACATTGGGACTGAAATATTTATGTAACAAAGGTGGAATATTCTTCAGTAACTCTCATATTTTAAAAGCCTATTATTTTAGCATACTGTCTAGTTGGTTAAAACTGTTATCCATGATAAAAACCATCTAAAATGAAAACTAAAATAAAATTACTCTGCCAATATAATGATTCAAGTCTACATGACTCCAACTTCCAAGTTAATTACAATACTGATCATTGGCATATTACTATAATAGGTGTCACTAAATTGCGAGCCTGAATTTTAAAACAATTTTGGTGACAACTCATCTGGCTGTTGGCATCGGTTAACCACTGTGAAGGTTAGAAAAAATCGAATCAAAACAAGCCGATAGCATCACTAGGTAAGAATAACGTAAATCAGCAGCCAGCTATTTAAATTTGGCTGTCACAATTTTATGAAGCTTAGTATAGTCAATGTATACAGAACCGAATAAGTAGGGACATCCCATGTTAAAAAATTTTAGTTTTGCCCCTGAAAACCAGAGGAAAATAAAGCGCTGATGCTAGGATTACTTTTCCTTACTGTCACGGGAAGCGGTCTTTCTATCTCTCAAATGTCAAAATGAGCATATTTGTTTACAAACAATCAAAATAATAACAAACTTCTGTAAAATTATTCTAGTCATCTGTTTCCATTCAACCAATCAGCATAATCCTTTCCATCTTGTCAGTGCTCTCTGTGTTTCAGGGGCGGCGTTCTCACTTCCCCTTAAGGATGTCCCTACTAATTCGGTTCTGTATACATTGGTATAGTTTAGTTTTGATAGATTCAATAAAAATGGTATATTAATACAGAAAAAAAATTATAAAAAAAATTATTTGGATGTTTCATTGGATGTTAAGTTAAGTGTTAAAAAAAAACCTGTAGGAAAACTCTACACAAATTCCCGATCGTTTAATTCTATGTTTCAGGTTACAATGTGTATCTTATGGTACAGTATGCAATCTTAAAAAGAAAAAATATTCTATTCTAAATAATAGGCATACGTTTCCTTTTTTGGGTTTTACAATTAATTTGAGTTTCCTGACAGAAATTATGCAATTATCTGATACTATCATCTTTTGTTTATCCAAAGGACTTTTCAATAAAATGCGAGAGAATCATAATAACAAAAGTGGGGGGCTTTTACAACTGTCCGCCGCCGGCTGGCCTGTCTAGGAGGTCAGTTGAGTTATGAGAAGCTGCTTAATCGCCTGATTATCATGGCCAAACGAAAAAGACTTTAACAAAAAAGTTAGTCTATAAAAATAACCAAAGTATTGAGTTAGTCAGATGATAATTTAAAATTTTTTAAGTATTTGGGATTATTTTTGTTGTTGGTTATATTAGTATTTTTTTCTTTCAAAATTAATTAATCGTTTTAAAGAACTAAAAATTTTTTGTTTTATGCTCAATGTCTTTAGTTTTTTAAGTGACGCTGACATTATCACAATGAAAACTACGGTAAATAAAGTTAAGTAATGATCCATATTCTAAAATATTCAACTTAAAAGAGCACCTAAGTTTATAATTAGGAATTAAGACATGTAAATTATAGTAGTAACAATAAAGACACCGCCTTTATCCGCGCATAATCAAGACGCTGCGCTTTAATCAGGGGTATTCATGATAAACGAATGGATTTTAACGTATATAAGCATAATCTGGTATACATAAATAAAACTATAAATACTTCTAATAAAATACTCTCTTATAACAAATTAATAAAAAATAAGTACAATACAGGAAGCAGTATAATTCTATGACTAGCAGAAAGGAAAACGGAATTCATCTGTTTACAAAGCAAAACAAACAATCATTTGATAAAAAATACAATAACAAAAGAATAAAGCAATTATATACAATGGATATACATTATTTAAGTAAAGAACTATGAATTTGAATGGTGAAAATTGTATTTGAGTGGTTGGACAGGTAAACATTAAAACTGTAGAGCCTCTAAAATCTCCAGCCTTGTTTTTTTTCCTCCCAGCTTTCCTCCCAACTTAGTGTATCCTACGAAATAATTTTCTGGCCTAGACTCAGTTCCAAGTTGGCCAGATATGAAAGGGTTCTAATGCCTTTTAAAATATAGAATTAAATATTGTGGCAACTTTGAGCAAATCTATAAATTGCAAAATATTGTATGAAAATTTGTATTTTTCTTACAATTGTATGATTTATTTTGCTTAGGAAAATTATGAATAAAAATATCATGAATGTTTCAAAGCCTATATTAAAATTTATCAATTGTTATAAATAATCAACTGTTAATAATAATTCGTCGATTAATGAACAAACATTTTTCGTAAAAAAAATTGTCATAGCTATTGAATGGATTGTATTTACATAATGGCATAAATAATACCAATGAATACAAAAGAATAAGGAAAGCACTCCCCATGTTAAAAATTTGCAAATAATTCTGTTTCATTTTACTATATTTTTTTCTTGCAGGGAGTGCTGTAAATCTACATTGAGCACTCCAATAAGTGATAGCGCAAGAGGGAGGGCAATATTAAATTTCTCTGAATTGCATCGTGAATATAACTTTTTTTAACAATTATTCACCGCACTTATTTGGTATCATTGGGAAACTTTTCCATGTAGAAATGTTATTTAAAGGCATTAATAACGTTACATACTAGAGATTCAACATATAGAGTAATGTTATTATTGCATAGGAACTTTTGGCCGACGTAGTAGGACACTCCACCTTGAGAGTAAGCATAAAATGGTAACTCTATCAGTCAATTTACATTCTGACTTCGGTGAAGCTGGTCACTCGCAACCAAATAACATAAAAAAACAATACCTGACATAAAATAATAAAATAACAAACAATAAATTAACATGCATATTGTTATTCTTGTAAAGTTTTTTTATCAGAAAAAAATAATTTTTCAATGTTGTTTGACGTTATGGTGTCCCGCAGCATTTGCAATTGTTTACTCAGGGACATAATCAAAATGCATAATGAGCCCTAAAAACCAAAAAAGAGTTGTCCTCATGTAAATTTTTCAATTTCCTTGCGGGATGAAGAATTACCATTTAATATAGCACTTCTCTTGAGTTCACTGTTCTAGACTACGTTATGTACTATTTTTTGTTTGTGTGTGTGTGTGCACAGGAGAAATAATGTCTTATTATTTCTCTAATCCGTTATTCTCTGTAATTCTCTTATTATTTCTCTTTGTAATCAGCAAGAAGAGAAATAATCTTCACAAGTAACCAGCTGCACCACTGTAGTCAGAATGTAAATTGACTGATGGAGTTACCATTTCGTGCACACTCTCAAGGTGGAATGCCCTACTACGTCGGCCAAAAGTTCCTATGCAATTTTGTCCATAAGGGGTGAACTTTTTATTTTTGTTGTATGTATTGATAATAATTTGTACAGTAATTATATTAGTTATAAGATAAAAAACAATATTGGGATGTCTTTAGAAGATAGATTATAATCGTTCAAGCTTGTAAACAATTACTTTCTTTACAATGAAAATAATACTGCTGATAACCCGAATATATTTGTTTGTCCCTTTGATAAAAGGACATAATAAATGGTACTTCACACATTTGAATATCTCTGACCTGTTTAAAATAAAATTCAAGTTGAAAGGGACAACTTCTTGACTAGTAAGGGAGCAATGTTGATCTAACCATTTCACTATCATATTGATTTTTGTTGATTATATGTTTACATGATACTATTCAAACAAATAATGTTAATTATCTTATTTTTATGGGATTATTTTTGTAGCAGGCACAATAAAACATTTAAAGTAACAATGGATAATCTAATATTTTCCTAAGGATAACAAACCTTAGAAATCCATACCCTGGAGTCTCAAGCTGGTGTTCAAAAATAATAAGGTCAATCAAAAGTTTTCAGAATTTATAAAAAAGATTTTGTTAATTCCCTATAATAGTTGTGCATTACTCATTATAATGGTTACTCATATTACATTAATGGAAATAGGCAAGAAAAACTTTGAATTTTGAGGAGAAGATTGAAATTATTACCAATTTTTAACTATTCTTTATATTAATTATTTCTAAAGTTTTGATTACCGGTGCTAAGTTAATTTTTTATCAATGATATTTTATTATGACGTTAAAACACAGACACCACGAGACTCAAGGTATCTAAAAATGTTGAGATACTTCATTTACTCAGATTAAGGTAATTGAAATCTCGTTTAGAAATAAATTTCTACAATACAAAGTACAATATCGTATTATATACAAAAAATATATACTTAGAGTACACAAATGAAAACAATTATAAACATTAAACATAATTTTCGAAACACATAGGAATGTTTTGTTTTTAAGGAATAAAATCATAACACTAAAAAAAATATGTAATCGTTAAACCTATATCAAATACTGGTATTTTTTTTATTTGATTTTCTCATTCTTTAATCATTTTATATTTTATATCACTTTATATTTAAAAAATTTTCATTTTTAAAACTCATAGTTGCTTAAAATTACCTTGTTTAATGTCAGAGTTAAAATGCTTAGACAGTTTTTATATCCTTTAACATTTTACATTTAAACCTAATAAGGGAATTTATTGTTGTATTTTTACAATTCTAAGTAATAAATCAGCAATTCCTTTTTCCTGTCGATGGTTTTTGTTTCCATGCTAAACCAGCATGGTTTTGACCTTCTCTGGAAATTATCTTTACAAAGTGGGCTAAAGTGATAAATGAATACTTAAAATACAGAAAATAGGAACTTAGGAAGTGCCTTCCTAAATTAGGACTGCACTCACACAATGGTTAAAGGCTCTATGACTAAAAACATCCTTTGGATTTTATAATTAATTTGTAATCTTGCATGGTTACCAAAAAGTTAAAAGAATTTTACACAAAAACTTGTTATAGGTATATACATTTTATAAAAGTAAACAAACAATTTCTATAAATTATAAAAAATAAACTTATTTTAATTTATAAAACAACCAAATTTTCATTATATAAGTTTATAAAAAAGTAAAAACTAATAAATAACAGTTATCCAATCTTTATTATTAAAAAAATTAATGCATTTCAAAATTAATGCAGTCAAACACAGCTCAAAAATCAAAGAGTAAAAAATTGGCAAGTACGTTAAAAATCATAGACCTACCTAGCTAAAGACACATAAAACAACACATATTGTGCTCGACCGTATAAAAATACTTAATTCGCTGGCTAAAAAAAGAAATAAACACATTGTGGCGAGTGAAAAATGTCAAAATGAAAGAATAAACACAGTTGGACTGAAGAAGCATCGGTGGTGGTAACTTTACAATCACACGTCTCGGCACAGCCGAGTACAAGGGAGATCCTCAGGCAAGGTCAAGAGGTCGAGGTCACCATCCTCAGGCCTCGTGGTCACCGTCGTTGATGCCTATCAACGACTCCGTCTGCTCTATCTCACAGTCAGCCAGTCTGCAAAACAGAAATGCCATGTGTACTTCTGATCTTCCCTCACCTTCAGATTATAGCTAACGTATTATAATGGTGATAAGTTTAGCTTAACTAGCCAGGTAGCTGAGTGTTTATAGGGCTCGCCTTTGAATCCAACAGTTGCTTGTTTGATCCTGCAAAAAGTCAGAATCTTTTTGAAGGTTAAAAACTGAATCCAGGTACCTTTGTCCATGACCTAATCAAATGATCTTGACATATGAACCAGCTGGAATTTGTCAGTAACAAAGCCACACGTCCTCTGATTCATTACAATCATCACATTCACCCTTCAGTTATCTTCACCTTAAAATACGCACCAGATTTCACCAGTGTCTTAAATTACGAGTAAGTATAAATTACCCAGTAATGGCTCATTAATAGAAGGAGCCATTAAAATGTTTCATACACCATTAACACTACTATTATCAAATGGCAATCGCTGCCCATGTGTCTAGATAGATCTCATAATATGTACATAAATCAACATTTAAAAAAGTAAATATAAAATAACATTACGGTGATAAATATAAACTTATTACAAAGAGATGCTCTATTGGAGCCTCACTAAACCAACCTCCGAATGAATGAGTGAGTGGCCATCATATTTTTAGAAACAAAATGGACCTGACAACAAAAAACTTTAGACATAAAACAACCAAATTAAGTTTACAGTAACTTTATCCTACTCAAGATTATTGGGGTGGGGGAGAGGGGATTGACGTATTTAAACTGGTAACAAAACTATTTAAACTTATGACAAACATTATCGAGTAGCAGATTTCCGTAAATAACCTTTTGTAATAACTTTTTCTTTCAGACACTCCTAGTCGGCTGTTTTATTTCTAAATGCCTTCTTAAAAACTAATAATAGTTCTAAAGTAACTGATTAAAAAGTAATTATTATAAAGTTGAGATACAAAATGTTGTGATGTAAATTTACCACCTGTCAGTGATCAGTGAAATAAAACAAAAACAAAACAAAAAAAAACCAAAAGGCTTCTGCTAATCGAATATTAGTAAGGATAAAAAACCTTTCCTACCACTATTTCTAATCAATTCCACAAAGGGTCCAAGTTAAAAAAATTTAATAAAAAAGGAGCTATACCAACACAGTTATTACCCTTAGAAATTGATTTTATGTTTTGAACTGACCTGATCGTTCTACCGCGGCGACACAGGAAGTTGTACGCCCGTCGAGCCAGGTCGAGCACTGGGTCGCAGTTGTCATAGTGTGCGAGCAGCGTGACTGCCAGGAACGAGAGAAATACAGGGAGTGACCCGACATAGAACAGCCCCGGATAGTGGACTCTTTCAAACATGACATCGGCCACCATGGACAGAGGGATGGTGAGGCTGAGGGCGACCGTGGCGATCAATGATGATGTTAGGAAACAGCCCCTGCAACATAATGGCGGTTAGAAAACACCGGGAGCAACCTCACATAGAAAAAAACGCAAGAGACAGCACCAGCAAAGTGTATCTGTAGTGCAAGAGAGACAGAAATTTAATTTTTTTTCTGTTTTTCAACTTTAATATCACTCATTTAACAATCATTTACTATGCCAAATTTACTTAGAATTCTTTGTTTAAAGTTCATTGTTTGTGATGGTGAGTTTGTGTTATTGTTTAGTAAATTATTGCGGACATTTTCCATCACTGATTAGTCATGTGATGGAAGATGTCCACGATAATTTATTCCTGTTAAAAAAACCTAATCCATCCAGTTGTGCCTAATTAGGTTATATATGTTTTGAGAATGAGTGTGTGTACGCAAGAGGGAATCTCTGCAGGTCCGCTTTGCAGGTTTGCAGACCGGTGCACAACGGTTTGAATGTAAACTGAGTAATAGAGGTTACATCATTGTAGTTACATCATTCTTATCAAACGAAGTTACAACAAACTGCAGATCTACAAAAAGTGAGCTGACAAGAGGAGTCCCACAAGGCTCTGTATTAGGCCCAGTTCTGTTCATCATACCCACTAGCGACTTCCCTAAGCAAATTGCGAGCGAAAATGCCATTGCAATCATGTACGCAGACGACACAACAATTCTACTCAACTACAACACACCACAGGACCTCTTCCTTAAATCAAAATCAGTTTTAAACAAAGCAATTCTTTATTCAAAGAACCTAGCAATCAACCCCTCCAAAACCACATCTCTAAATTTCAGTAAGAAAAAAGACATAACCCTCAAATAAAGGATGTAACATTAGAAACCAATACAAAATTCCTGGGTGTTATACTTGACAATAAATTATCATGGGCAGAGCACATAGACCATCTGTGCAAAAAAATCAGTGCTGGAATCTATGTTGTCCGAAGAATAAACTACATAGGTGGACTCTCTTCGGCTAAGACAGCTTACTTCGCCCTGGTAGAATCACATCTTAGATATGGCCTGACAGTGTGGGGAGGAACCTCAGCACACAACATGAACCGAATCCTTGTTCTTCAGAAGAAAGCCATAAGAACTCTTGCTAACCTTGACCCTTTTCAGACTTGTAGACCAGCTTTCACCAACCTGGGAATACTCACAGTGGTGGCTCTCTACATACTTCAAACCATAATGTATGTAGATGAAATAAACCCTCCAAGAAACCACGATCCACACCACTACACCACTCGTCATGGCTCCAAGCTCGTCCTCCCGGTACACCGTACTACTCTGTGGGAGAAAAAACCATCCTATGTTGGCTGTAAACTGAAGAACCACCTTCCGGACCGCCTGAGAAACTTGACTGGCAATAAGCTGCACAAGGAACTAAAGAAGTGGCTAGTTGAAAGACCGTACTACTCACTAAAGGAATTTTTTGAAGACACTGAAAAATAACTTGTATTTTATGTATTTTTGACACTATTGTAATTCTTAATGAATGCACAATAAAGAAAATTGTATTGTATTGTAGTTGGTGTGTGCGGTCTGCTGTAGTTTAATATTTGCCATTGAGATAAGAAAGGATTCTGTGTGTCGTAAAGAGAAAGAGAGAAATAGAGCTGATCAAGAATGTTTGTGGCTGTGGTGGGAGATACTGATCTCTCCTCCATTGCAAGTGTTGTGGAGGGGACTGCAAAGCATATAGAGGAAGGGGGAGAGGAGAGAAGCCATCAACAGTGCTGCGCTCTCGTGGTGAATCTAGGAGCTGAATCCGCCTCACTCTCATCCCGCAAGCATGAATGTATACTCTGGTCTTTCTTCTCTGTGGTCCCTTCTCAAGGTATAGTGCCCTACTACATCAGAAGAAACTTCTTATACAATTTTGTGCATAAGGAGGGCTATTGGTTTTTTTAATGATTGAACTAATCTGATTTGATGTTGGTAGTCAACTCACCAGAGCCAGAGCACCTCGGACAGCACGGTGCCCACCAGTCCGTTGACTAGCAGGAAGAGCCATTGGGTGCGGCTGGGCCACTCGAACCTCTCCCAGTGGCTGTAGTGGAGCAGGAAGAACATCGGCCATAGCAGCATCATGTTCAGCAGTCCCACGAAACCTGGAAGGACAGCGCAAAACTTACTTTTACAGCTCACTTTACGTCCTCAAAGCACAAAATTTTCTATCGTTCTGCAACGCTGTACAATATAGGCAAAAACGTTTCGGAAAGCTTGGACAAGGTGATTATGAAGTTAATAAATATAATTATATTTTACAATATAGAAAATTAAATTTTACCTAAAAAGAGTGAAAACTTTTTTGTATTTTAGGCTACAGCTGATCTGTAGTGGCCACTCTTTCTAACGTGACTTCTCTCTGTTATGCGCTCCATCTTTATGATGCTTTTTGAGGCGGTTGCGATCTTTCTGGGACAATGTCCACTGTCACCCGTTGTGCTATACTGGGGCTTCATGTTACTGAGTGACTGTTAATGCAACCGAGAATTGATATTTATAGGCTTAAATGAATAAACCTGCACATCCTATGAAGGCATAGTGAAAAAAACTAGCCTACATACACCTATTTATCAAGAAATATTCGTTCATTCATATATGAACATTTAAAAAATAATTGAATCATATTAAAAGTGTTATTTGAAGACACTTTCTAAAAGACCCCCCTATAGAAAAATAGGGGATCAATAAAATTTTACATATTGCTTGATAATTTACTTTTTTGTTGAATCTTATAGCCTGTGAACTCTGTAGCAGTACCAGCGGGCGAGAACAATTTGCCCTATTCAACTACTATCTCGGTGCACAACCATACAACTGTTGCCACCCAGGGCAGGGGCGCAGAAAATGTATTGACTCCTAAAATTTCCCCTAATTCTATTGTAACGGATCAAAGATTTCCCCTAAAGATATGCGACATATATAACTGCCTTAAAATTCAACAGCTAACAATGGGGCAGTCAAATGATAAAGATAAAAAAAAAATTATTTGTGTTTACTGTATTGAAACACAAGTAGGCTTACTGAAAATCAAATCAAAACTTCTTTCAGTATGTGTATAAAAGTATTTCTATACAACTATTTGTAATTTTAAAATACAATTCTTATGATTGTTCAAAAATGCCATTGGCATTGCCTACTTAGACATAAAAATCATAATTTGTACAACCTTTCTCCAGACATCTGGAAATTTCCCCCAATCCTAGATCGCCGGATCGAACATATTCTGCACGCCTGACCGGGGTTGATGAACAACTCAGTTCAAGTAACAATGCGTTAGATAGATTATTTCTAATGTTTATTTGGAAAGACACAATATTTCAAAAGTCTTTTTTACTGATAAATTTGATATAAAAAGTTAAAATTCAATTGAAATCCATTGTTGTAGCCTCTGAGCTGTGGTTTAAATGTAAGAATTATTACTTACAGTGAATTGTCATCAGCTCCAGTGTAGAAACATCTAAATCAATAGTACATGTTTTAATGCAACAGCCTCATCATCACCGGATAAGAATGAAGAGATTGACACAAAGGCTCCATTAAAAAATATTAAAACGACAACACCATACGTTCTCACAGACACAATATAAATTAATGACACTTGTTTGGACTGTCGATGAAAAACATGATCACGCATGGCACCGGTGGAGAACAAACTCCAATCCAGGTTCACTTTTATCCAGTTGATAATGACGCCATTGCGTCGAAACATGTACTATTGATTTTGAAGCTGTTGACCATTCACTGTAATTTTTACAATAAAATATAATTTGGACAAAATTCAAAAGCTATGTTTGCCGCTTATTGTTTGCCCAAACAATTTAAATACAACAGTACCTGGTGATCTGAACTGATTGGGACCGTACCCTGTTCGGTTAAGCGAATTTCTTAGATCAAGTGGATACTAAGTATATTATAATTAACAGATTACATAATGTGTATATTATAATAAACATAACTAATGGAATCATTAAGTTTAGAGGATATTTTTTTTGCTGTTGTTAATAAAGTTTTTTAAATGTACAAACAGTGTATATTTTTGCAAAAAACCTTCACGATATCTTAAATTAATCGTGGAGACATCTACTAATGCTAACTCTCAGCTCTTCAGTATTTTTCCGCGAACAGGTGAACTTTGCGGTGTGTTGACTATCAGTGTTTTGGAGTAGACCAGGGTCACGGAGTTCAATTTTGTAAGCTTTATGAACTGTTGGTACTGATTTATTATTATTTCTTGAGTGTTGGTTGTACGAATGAACTACTCTTGGTTTGATTTGTGTTTATGTACTGTGCTTTATACTCCAGCTGACAACAGATCAATATAAAGATGTTCAATAAACAAAGTTCTTGCTAGTTTATGCTTTGCTATTGTTTTAATTTAATCAACATATTCTACTAGATTACCATCTAATTTGTACCAATTAACTTTTGGTGTGACAAAAAAGACCGCTTTGTACAAGATAAAAAACACGTTTCTTAATTTATGTTCTTTAAAAGTTAAGAAATAACTGGCATTTTTCCTACAGGACATGTTTGGATTAAGCGGATTTTCAGATTAACAGGGTTTGGATTAGCGGGACTTCATGTTATTTGTTGGTTTCAAGATTAAAATTTGACTCTAAACAAGGTTAAGTTACCTTATGGTCCGCCAAATTGATAAATGAAATCCTTTATTAAATTTTTTATCCAAAAATATATTTACCCTTATACTGCAAAGAATACAGACGGTAAATAAATGGAAAGATGGAAAATCGCAATTGATTTCAAGCTGACACACCAATCATCATCAAGCCCAAAGACAGACCTGAAGATTCACATCACGTTTTATATTATATTTTTATTTATTGACAACAACATACATCAAGTACGTATTTTAAGTTGCCTATAGTTAAAGTGTAACACTAATGATAATTTTGACATAAAATTTTAACTTGAGAGTCTCTATATCTTCTGAAAAGTTCTTCAAATTTACCACTTAAGATAATTTAAACAAAAATTTGGAACTTAAATCTCTTGAAAAAATTCTTCAAAAGAATATATAACTTTTTCTATTAAATATAATTTCAGGTTCTTCTTGAATTTTTTTGAATCATCTATTTTCAAAATATCACTTGGGATGTATTTAAGAAATTTTTTTCCATTGTAATAAGGATTAATTTTGAATAGTTCCGTTCGGTGATACTCATTCCTAGCTTCTTTATATCTTGTTTGATAAGTCTTCAAGGTGTCTTCCACTTCAATTTTGCTATTTTTTGTGAAACATATTGTATCATAAATAAAAAAATTGTATATAAAATATTTAGTTCCACAAAGTGATTTCTGCATGAAATTTCTTTGAATTTATTACACAATTTAATATTTTTGATAGTCCGAATAGCACTACTGAATAGTTTACTGAGAGTCACTAGTGATTTTCTCTTTGGGGCAGATGATGATTGGTGTGTCCAGTCGAAATCGATTGTCATCATCTATCTTTTCATATATTTACCGTCTGTATTCTTTCAAGTATAAGTGTAAATATATTTTATGGTGTTGTAGAAGTATGTTTTCCATTTATGATTGCAAACAACATGTATCATGCTAGTAAAAATGGGGTTTTTATTACAGTTAATACTAACACAAAAAAAGTTAATTAGGATGACAGGTTTACCAAAGAAGAGTGGAATATCCATCTTGTCCTCATGGTCCACTTGGCGGCGCAGGAACACGAGGTAGGCCGCATAGAAGAAGGAGCTCACAAGTGACAACACGACACCAGAGGGCGCGTGCTGTGGCTGCGGCGGACCTGGGTGGCCGTCCGACATGCTCACTAGTGCCTGTGCCCGCCCCAAACAACTGTACCATCATCTCACTTACAATACTACATGTTGCTCTATGGCCAAACTTTGTTGCTAATGTCCTTACTTTAGACTGAAAAAGAGGGTTGCATTACAAAGAAAGCGTTATACAGTAGACCGGCCACCTCGGGACCAGGCAGCGGCCGGATAACGAATTGACCGGTTAAACCAATGTTTATTTAAGAACGCCATCCCACAGTTTTATATGACCTAAATATAATTATTAGTTGAAAAACAACCTTAAATACATTAATTACTGTATATGATTTATAGCTAATCCACCACCCATGAAATCCACAAAAAACCTACACTAATAATAATTCGTTTCTTTATTGTGGTCTACTGGATTGTAGGTCCAAACGCATTGACTTCCGGTTGCAGTCACTTCCGTCCAGGACGTTATAGTTTAACTGGATTGAGAACATCAATATGAAATAAAGTTAAATTTAATGATACATTAGATAAGAAACCTTAGTTTCCAGCGAAATACGGCCGGTTAAAGCGATGTTGAGATAAAAAATGACCAGTTAAGAAGATGTCATTTTGTGTCAGGGTAGGCCGGTTAAAGCGGAGACCGGTTAAAAGGTGGCCGGTTAAGAGGGAGTCTACTGTAAAAAGAAAATTTTACAACAATTTTAAACTTTTTTAACAAATTTTTAACAAATGCTACACGTGTGGAGAAAAACTCTGCGTACGCCCGCTCGAGGGTTAATGAGATTTGTGACCCACTATCAAACCTGACAACTAAAATATTGCAAACTAATATATGTGCTCTTTATACATAAACTAAATGTTTAAGGAATATTTACTAACACACCAAAGCCAATTGGAACTAAAATACAATTTTTTATTTTTTATTAGTTTTTGCTACAAGATAGATGATGCTACAAGTGTGGCGAAATGTACATAGGGTTACAATTCTCTACAAGAACAAATGGCCTACAACCAAGGTAAATATATTAGTTTTTGTTTTATCATCTAGTGCAAGTTATCTCTGTGTTTACTGTTCATCTATCTAGGGCCTTGATCAGGCTATACCAAAAAAGGCCTTGACCAAGACCCAATTAGTTGTAAAACCAAGGGGTATGAGTTCAATCTGTGAGAATTCCAAAATTTTCCTACTTGAGTACAATCGGCCATCATGTAAAAATGGTGGAAAAAGTGTGAACCAAAGTGTGCTTTTTTAATAAATAGGAGATTTATATCAATCTCACGCCATTTCGTCATGTCTAATGAGTTTAAAATTATTTGCACTAAAACATTCTACACAAAATATTATATTCAATTGATTTGAATTTAAACCGCTTGAAATTCTGTAAATTTAATAACTTTCTCCTCCAGAGATTGCAATATGACTAACAAAATTTACCTAATAGATTACCCAAACCTCAATCTGAGACAAATCTCCTACCTTACTCTTCAATGTAAATATAAGCCTACTTTAATGATACAGAGTAATTATTTTTAGTTGATATTCAACAACAGAAAACTCCCCCTTAACTGGACTTCGCTTTAAACAACTTGTCACAAAACCAACTTCCTTTTAACCAGCCATTTTTAACATAACATCACTTTCACCGGTCTTTTTTTTTTAATCTACCTTGCAAATAAATTACACTTCATATTGCAGTTAGTTTCAGAAAATAATTTAATTGACTTCCCTGAACCTCAGCGAACGCCACCAGAAGTGAATATGTTTGTTTAGCTTCATTTCAGTATATTACAATATCAATTTTTTCAGTTTAGTATCAGTTTGAGTTTAGATGTGATTTGCTTTTGTTAACTGGAAAAATAGGTTTAGGATGTGATTAGGCTGCTTTAATTCCATACTGTAATATATCTAGTGTTATATTTAATCATAAACAAAAACACTAAGTGTTGAGGGGTTGCCAAGTCCTAAAAAGATATGATATCAAAATATGTTCCAAGTCAATGACTTTGATTTTAGAATAGCGACTCGACAAATTGATTCGGTCTTTAAATGCTTAGTAAACATTCCGTAAAACAATATTGTTTTATTTCAAAACCGTACTTGGCCAGCAGATGTATGGTATTTTATTTTATTTTTTATTGAACTGTACTATTGAGAACTTCTTCATTCATCGTAATATATCCCCATTAGTATATATAGGCCTAACTTTACTAATACATCTCCTGGCCATCTCCAGGTTTACATCTCCTGGGTTTCGAAATAAAACAATATTGTTTTACGGATTGTTTACCAAGCATTAAAGGATCAAATCAAATTGTCGAGTAGCTATTCTAAAATCAAAGTCATTGACTTGGAACATATTTTGATATCATATCTTTTTAGGACTTGGCAACCCCTCAACACTTAGTGTTTTTGTTTATGATATCATTATTTTTTATCATATTTGGCCTTTGATTTTTTAAAGTAAAATCTTTAAGTAGGAAAACAGATTTAATTAAAAGCTTTAAGGTTAAACGGAACACTATGTTTGTACTCGTTTGTCTGGAATTTATACAGAGGAACACTGCTGTCGTTTATTGGGTAGTTTTTTTAGCTATTTAGCTGCATTAAGAGATTAAAATACTAATTCATGTGTCCATGCTGAATACCCGTGATTCGTAAGGGAAGTGACAGGAGGTATTAATTTGAATGTGTCTTTAATCTTGGTCACCCCCTTCGAATTCATCTTTACTATTTCGAACTACTATTTCACCTTTACTATTTCGTCGAGATATAAATCGAAGATTGTTAAATGCATAAGTTTGTGTCATGTTAATGTACCAAATTTTATTGCTTCATCTGCAGTGTTAAGAAAATTACGGTACTTTTACTCCTTGAATAACTGCAAGTGTAATTTTCAGACTACATAGACTATCTTTGAGTAAAGACAGCCTAAGATTAACTGATTTCTTCTACGGGTGTGCTCCATAGCCGTTTTGTGATCTGTATGTGAATCGTTAAAAAGGAATTTAAGCTTTAAATATTTAATATTGCACATCTGATTAAAAGAATGGATGTAGAAATATTGCTACGGATACTGATACGATTTTTATTGTATCAGTGCCAAAATAGTAATCTGTTTTAAGGATTGGTTTATTTTTAATATAAACATCAGTCAATCTCCAAACATTCAATTAAATTAAAATGATGGCATATTGGGATTTTTAAAATTAATTACTCCTTGCAGTAACGTCTCTACATTGAAATTTACGAAACGACAACATTTTCTAGTTCAAACATTTCCCTAGCAGAATTTTTCAGGGAGTACAATAAGAACGCTTCCCATACGTTTTCTGAATACTAACATTAAAGCTTAGTACATCAACACTGCCCAAAAATAGCATTTTTATGAGGATATAAGTTTTCTGTCATAAGGGGAGCGGCCATTTAACATTTTTTTCTTCACTCTCTTTTCTTATCCTACTGGCAGTAGTATCTTTAATTTATTGTTGAAATGGAATGTACATGTATGTTTTTAAGTTAAGTATGACAATGCCTATTGTACGAAATTTGTATTGAATGGCAATAAAAATCTTCGAATCTTGGGCCTACTGCGATTTTTTCCTGTGCAATAAATGAGTGGGTCAAAACCAAACATTCCAAGCGAAATAGGGCATAGCTCGATGAGAAATTACGCCTTAATTTTAACGAAGAATTGGCAAATATAACATAATTCCTTTTTTGACACATCAATTTTGAAGATTGGTTCAGTTGTCACTGAGAAGTTAACATAGATACTAATGCACGTACGTATAGGTGGAGGAGGATAATTAATTAATCTTATTTGGCACCGTATAGTCACTTATTCATTGATTTGGATCAATATTTTATGTCTTCATGTATTTGTTTCTTTTATGCAATCCACAGTTTACAATATTTACAAACAAATTTCTCTTAAAACGGCGTTTTGAAGATAAAGTCTTCCTAGTTGGTTTAGTTTTGTGTGTTTTTATTGAGTTTGCGTTAATTTTCGGGTTCTAACTTAACCAAAAAAAAATTACACTGTTGTAACAACACAGTTACAACAGTGAGAATAATAAAAGTTCTCCAGTTCTAAATATAACAAAATTTTATTTTTTAATACAGTTAGTCAGATAATTCAAATAATTTCAATTGGCTTGGACGAAAGTCAACACAATTTTAAGTAAAACCATTTTCTGTATAATACAACCTATAAGTGCCAGCTGATCAAATCAATGAATATGATAGCAGATTTTTTTTGGCTTGGTTTATACAACTAATTAAAATTATAATGTCAAATGTTTGCTTTGTTTACCTTTTTTAAATTTATGAAATGTAAACAAAATGATTGAAGAAATCTCATATTTGTTTTATTTTGTGATATTTAAAGTGAATGAACTCGATCTTTGTACACAAATGTTTATACTACGTACAAATACGAAGATTTCTGCAAAGTTTCGTGTGATTCCCATCAGTGATAAAGGCTGTAGCTTTGCTTAAAAATTTTAATAGTTTGTTGTGCGTAGGAAACCACATTTCTGAAAATTTTTAGGCTACTTTTGAATGCATATATATTACTTCATTGAGGGTTTTTTAAGTAAGCTTGGTGATTTTTGGTGTTCATTGACCCAGTTAAACGAATAGAAAACAAAAAATTTGTTAATTGCGTCCTTTTTGTGCCCTTTTGAGAAGTGGAAATTGGCCTTATTCTGCTTCGTGTCTATATAGGCACGCGTCGTCTGTCACCGCTGGTTGGGTGGCAGGGGTGGACTGACACTATGAAAAGGGCGGTGGAATGGGTACCGGAGGGGCGCCATATATATACATATATATGTATATATATGCATTCATATTATTATGTACATAATAAAGAACATTTATTATACATGTTTCGACTATCATATAATTTTCTAGCAATTAAAATTGTAACCTTACAATATTAAAGAGTTTATAGTTTAAATACTTGGAAATGACATAGCTGAAACATGTGACAAAAAAATGGATACTTTTGTCTTTATTTCTAATGATTATAATAACAGAATCCCATAAAATTTAAACAATTTACAATGTATCCATAGAAGTATATCAGCCTACTGTAGTTTGTAAAATACAGTAAATCAAACAAGTGTCAAAACAGTAACTTCTTAATTTTCAATAAACATTATAAACTGATATTAAAAATCAAACTAATGAAAGTAAGAATAACTTTACAATAAGCATTTGAAGGCTTTGTAGGCAAATATTAAACTTGAAAGTCGTAGTTTTTTATCTTTATCAAAACCAACATATTTTATTTACATTAATGTTTAATTATATTGCTGCCCATAAAAGTTAAGTCAACATCCCAACAGTTTATACGTGAAGAAGTCTTCGTAATTGTTCACTCTTCTCACTCAACTTGTAGATTATCTAATAATTATTGATCTTGACAAGAATATCTCCCTCCATGTTCATGAGAAATAAGGTCTGAAGGTGTACATCAGTGAGTCGTGAACGAAGCCTTCTTTTGATATATTTTAATTTTGCAAAGGGCCATTCACATGACACTTGGGTAGCTGGTAATGTCAAGAGATATACTTAAAGACTTTAAAAAGATTCATGTACATGTACAACCTTGAAAACAAGAACATTGTACTCAAGTAAGACGTCGAATGCACACTTAAGAGTCATCTTCACCCCTGGGCCAGTAACCCATTTTTGCGCAGTCGGCAATGTTAATCATACGGATTTTAAGCTAAAACATTTTATTGTATTCCCCTGTTTCAGACGCCGTTTATCAACCGATTTTCTTTAAACTTGGTAAGTGTTTAGTTGAATAGTTATATTAGGTTTCTCATACCTCGAAATTTTGAAAATTTTACTAAATTTTGAAATATTACTAAGGAAAATCGAGTTACTTTGCGACGTCACAGAGAGTAATATAGGTTAAATTTTCAAAATTCCGAGGTATGAGAGACATAGTATAACTATTAAACTAAACAATTACCACGTTTCAAGAAAATTGGTTGAAAAACGGCGTTCGAAACAGGGGAATACAAGACCATATTTTAGCATAAAAGCCGTATGATTAACATTTCCGATTGCGCAACAATGGAATACTGGCCCAGGGGTGAAGATGACTCTTAAAGCAAGTATTGCATTTTTACCACTTTCACACTGAATGCCTACTGCAAATCGTTTGGGTCTCTTTATTCGTCATCATTTAAGTTGAAAACCAATTCTTCTTCCGAGAGCTCACCTTCAAAATCATCGGTTGGTTCTGTTATGTTTACCGGCTTCGACAACTGGTGATGACACGGTGGTTAAAATATACTAATTCATCCTCCAGTTTCCCCTCCTCGCAATCGGTAACTAATTCTATTATTATTATCCTTTGAAAGCTAGAAGAGTTAATGTCAATGCTGTTAAACCGCTTGGGATCAAAATATTTTAAATCTAAGCATAGACTTTGTTTTGCTGAAAACTTTTCGTTCATACATTTGACAGCTTGATCTATAACACAGTTAAAAACGGTTACTTCAAATCGGCGATTGCTGTCCTCAATTAGGCCACGTCTCCTACTGAAGTTTCCCCCGGCATTTTCTTCTTCTTCCTACTCTCACCCCAGGCAGTTTTGTTTCTATGATGATTTCTTCCATATTTGGAACTGTACCCGACAAGTGTTCGATTTTGTTCGTTATTTCAGTGACGAAGACCTCTGCAGCTTTATAGACATCGGCAAACTTGGACCTAGCACCTTTTAAATCCTAAAGGCGCCTTTTTCCTAAGTGCAGCTTACTAGCCTCAATGCTTGAACATAGTCAAGATCCTTGGTTTGCAGGTAATCTGTAAAGTGGAATGGTGTGCTAAAAAATCATCAGGAAAGTCATTGCAACGAAGATTGCCTGGAAACTGCTTAGTTTCTGCAAAATGCAAATACAGCATAGTTTCTAACCTGTTAAAATTATCGATTTATTAAAGTAATGGATTACAACAGTCGTTTTAATACGCGTATTTATATTCAAAATTGTACATATTACAGAATAAATACAAATATACACTTTGTGTAAGGTTTAACAAAATCATCCCCCTGGGATTGACCTTTACTCACTACGTCGCAATCGTTTCGCGCCCAGGCGGACAGCTGTTTTGCCGCACAGGTTAGCCAACTATATCAAGTCATTGCTACACAAAACAGTTGATCAAAGTTGAACATTAAATTTATATGAAGATAGACGTATTATGTTCAAGTCACGAAGTGCAAACACATATTAATCGTTTTAGGAAAAATAAAAATTCACAAATATTGAACTTTAAAAAATATTTTACAATTCCTTATAATGAAAAAATCTCATCCTAGGGGCGCCGGGGCACCTTGATGGGGAGGGCGCACCGGGAATTTTCCCGGTGTCCCGGCGGCTCAGTCCACCCCTGTTGGGTGGGACTTGGTGACTAACACGACCGTGCCACTGGATCTTATTTTGGTCATGAAGAACTATAATTTAATGTTGTTAAAGGTTCAACGGTTTAACCAGTCAATTCGTTATCTGGCTAGTGACTAGTACTGAGGTGACCGGTAAAAAGGGAGTCTACTGTATATTATGATTTCTTAAACGTGTTAGTAATGTATGCATTGTGAGTGGTTGAGACCCACAATTTTGAATTTGAACTTGTCCTCTTGCTTAATTGGTAAACCTGGACTGAACCACTCAAAATTTCACCACATCATTTGTTCTCTTCCTTTAGAAAGGTGACAAATGAAAAGAAATATTTTAAGAAACTGTGTTATCTTATAATGTTCTGTTCCTGTTATCATTCTTCTTTTAATCCGAACAAAAACAAAAACAGGTGTTACCCAGTTTTGTGTTGTCTCACTTGGGCCACCCTCTTTCAAAGTAAGACAGTTTTAGTGATTTCAAATTTTTAGTTAAAAAAAATCTAAAAAACAATCTAGAACATAATTATTGTTAGCTTAAGTGTTCCACACTCTGTTTAAACCCACCAGACCAGTGATGGTGATGCAGACTGCAACCAGCTTGGAGAGTGTGAACCTGTCACCGGGACTGGAGGGGAAGAGGGCGGACAGGAAGAGAGTGAAGAGCGCGGAGGTGGACGACAGCACCGTCACCATTCCAGCCTCCGACTGCACCAGCGCCGCTTGGTACGTGTAGCTGGCGCAGAACCACTGACACAACAGAGATTAAACATCAGCTGATTTGGTGAACACCGATTGCAATACAACCACTTACAGGATTAAATGGTTAAGTATTTGAAAAAGCCAGAATTTTAAGTACAGTATATGTTCGATTATCCGAGCTAAACAAAACCAAAACTACCTTGGATTACAAAAAATTCTGGCGTATAAGGGTAAGGAAATAAGTGCAAAATTTATCTTTAAAAGTATTGAAACTAAAAAGATACAATTTATTAAGCCTTGAAAAGTAATTATGAAACAATACTATACTCTAGTATACAACTAACGATCAAATTCCATAAGTATTAAACTATCATCTGCTTCACACTTTCTTTTCTCCTTTCCTCACTTCTACTTTTTTATTTATTTATTTGTATCCTTCTACGCCAGTGGCATTTTTATGGTTTTGACAGGGGACGGTCCAAATCCCAGTCTTATTACTATCTAACGTTGACCAGTTGTTAGAAAGCATAATTAATTCATAGCCCACTCAGCAACTCAGCCAGTTAAGTTTTCAACTTTTCTTTTCTACCTTCCTGTATAATATTCCATCCAACCATTTAATTGCATTTAAATCTTATGCCAAAGATGTTACAACTCTTTACGATTACCACCCATTTTTCAAATGCAAGACGACAGGACTAGCATAGATTAAATTCCAAACTAAAGCTGAAACACATCTGATTAGTCAGGCCTGGCTCCCAAGGCCACTGCCATGGACTGACTGAGATGAGAGTGGGAAACAGACAATGTTTCAGACGAACACAGTAAAAAACTAAAACTCCTTAACTGCCAATAAAAGTAGATTATACCTAACCAAAAAATAGCCACACAGTTGCTTTATTTCTCAGGAATGTGATTAGCTGAATATGCATGCTATTGTAAATATTCCACATCTTTATAAAAAATTACCTCTTCTACTGACATTTTCAAATTTTTTCAGTTGACCCAGCGGCTCAACTGGGCCTTGGATAGTCGGAAAAATATACTGTAAGTTATTTTTTATAATAAAGATAGTTAAAAAACTAAGCAACAGAATTTAATACTTTTAACAAAAATGTATTAGTTTGATTTGTAAGGAGAGGCAAGAGGGCCTTGCAAACAGGCTCATCCGGGGGACCAGTAAGGGGAGCAATCAGGTCCACCCTGATATTATCACCAATTTAATTTTTATCCATTTAACCATCAAACTAACGTTTATTAAAAATTAAATGTGTAAAATGGAATCCAACCTTAAAACGTTAAAGACTATAATTGAATGGCTCCGAAGAAAAATGTTCTACGCGACAAAAATACAAATTTCGAGATTTTTTGTGAAAAGGGTTCTAACAGACCTCCCCAACATCGTGGGATATTTTGAGTTGGAAATATTTACATTGGCACCCCTGATTTTAGCTGTCCATTCCGGCGCCTATTGTGTGACATACCTGAAGACCATCTCGAATCACCTACATTTTTACCCAACTCATCAGAACCCCATTTCACAGTCCTTGGACTAAAATGGTCACCGACTACAGACTCATTTTCATATTCGTTCACCTTAGCCCAAACCTTTAATATTCACACGAAGTGAACTGTACTAAGCACAATCGCAAAAATTTATGATCCATGTGGTTTCATAGCACCTCTTGTCATGCTCACCAAGTGTTTAATGCAACTAATATGGACAAAGGGGTTAGCATGGGATGCACTTTTGCCTGCAGATATTCAATCACAGTGGACCAGGATATTAACAGACACTAAATATCTGTCAAAGATTTCCATTCATCGCTCACTTGATCTCAACTCTTCATCAAAGGTAGAATTACACGGTTTAAAGTGGTTATGCTGCAGTGATCTACTTCAGAAGTGAAAGAGCTGACGGGTTTACAGATGTCAAACTTGTATTAGCCAAAACCAGAGTTGCACCTTTGAAGAGAGTTACAATTCCACGTCTGGAACTATGCGCAGCACACTTGCTTGCACAGCTAGTGGTCCATTGCATTTCTCTATTTCCCACATATGTTTTATTAAATAACATTCATCTTTGGAGTGATTCTACTATCACTCTGACATGGTTAGAACTCCACCATATCGTTTGAAAACGTACATTGCAAATCGTGTTTCCCAAATACAAGAGCTTGTGCCCCTGAGTGCTGGAAACACATTTCAAGCGAACAAAATCCCGCTGATTGTGCGTCTCGGGGATTGCTTGTATCACACTTGATAAACCATTCCCTTTGGTGGAACGGTCCCTCATGGTTGTTATCACCTGCTAGTGATTGGCCTGTTACAAAATTTACTCCCATAGAACTTGATTCATCCCATGAAATAAAATCAAATCCACTGCCTGTTCTAGTAGTAAATCAATTGGAAGAGCTTCCAGTTCTAACTAAACTTTCATCTTGGAATAAGTTACAACGCATTATGGCTTACGTGTTACGATTTATTTATAACTGCCAACATCAGCCTCGCCGTAGTGGAACTTTAAAAAGTGAAGAACTCAAAGGAGCCCGCTAGAAAATATTTTCACTAGTTCAACGCAAGGCTTTCCCGGACGAATTGACTTTGTTATCAAGTGAACAGTCTTGCTCAAAACGAATTCAACGGCTCAATCCTTTTTTGGACAGTAACAACTTAATCCGTGTAGGAGGAAGGCTTAGCCAGACATCATTGTCTTACGATACACAGCATCCCATACTATTACCTAAACGACACCACGTTGTTGATATATTAATAGACCATTATCACATACAGTATCTTCATGCAGGTCCGCAAATGGTCCAATCTTTGATTTCACGTCAATTGTGGATACTTTGTGCCAGAAATGTCATTCGTTCCCGCATTTATAAATGCATTACATGTTTTCGACATCGCCCTAAACACATCACGCCATTAATGGGCGAACTGCCTTCATGTCGTGTGACACCTGCCCGACCATTCACATCAACGGGAACAGATTATAGTGGTCCGTACAATGTCAAGATATTAAACTTGCGATTTCTCAAACAAGTTAAGGTGTACATATGCATCTTTGTGTGCATGGTAACTAAAGCAGTACATATAGAAGTCGTTACCGACCTTACAACAAATGCTTTCATTGCCGCTCTCACAAGATTCACTTCCCGACGAGGACTCTGCTCGGATATCTACTCCGATTGCGGTACAAACTTCATTGGCGCAAACACTTTGCTTCGCAACATATTTAAATCAACCATTTACAGTGATTCATCCAGTTCAGAAATTAATCACTACGCTGTTTCTCATGGAATTCATTTCCATTTCAATCCGCCTGGAGCCCCACACCATGGTGGTTTGTGGGAAAGTGCTATAAAAAGCGACAAACACCATTTAAACAGAGTAATGGGCGAAACTATTTTGACACTACCTGAATTCATGAAATTAACCGTACGAATAGAGGCCATGTTGAACTCCAGACCTCTGACGCCATTATCACATAACCCTTCTGATATTACAGCTCTAACGCCTGGACATTTCTTGATTGGTGCACCATTAGTATCTATACCAGAAGAGGACCTTACTAATATTCCCAACAATCGAATAAAACACTGGCAGTTATCTCAACAGTTCTTTCAAAGAATTTGGAGAACAAAAGAATATATACACACATTGCAGCAAAGATCAAAGTGGACATCCTCTAACAAAAATTTGAAAATTGGAGATTTGGTCCTGGTAAATATGCCAACAACAAGTCCTCTTCAGTGGCCTTTGGCACGGGTAGTGGAAGTCTTCCCCGGACGTGACGGAGTCGTCCGTGTAGCAAAAGTACAAACTTCCTCTTCCACATTTGTACGCCCAGTGGTGAAATTGTGCCCTCTCCCCATGGATTGACTTTGTTGAAGTCCATGCCGGTACTTCAAGGCGGCCGGTTAATGGACAATACCAAAAGAAGAGCAAATCAAACAAAACAATTTAACCACAACATTGTATAATATATTTAATATTATCATAACACATGTGTTTGTAAAAACAGATGTAAACAATTTTCAATAAAATAATTGAGTTCATGGTTTTTATATGAACTATATACACAAAATTTTGTTCACTTATTTATTTTAATTTAAGTCAAAAACCAATCATAGAATTACATAGAAATGGAGCCTTTTACAACAGAACCACTTTATCTGGTCTAAATCAGATATTTGCCAAAAACAGTTAAACATTTTCCTATTAAATTTAAATCCTAGGGAATTATATTTTGTAGCTAATGCCTGACTATACAGAAATTATTTTAAGGTATTCTCGTCTTTATTTTGCTCCCATCTTATTTGTTTTGGACATGCAGATGGTCTACCATCAACCCACCCCACACATGGCGTAACCCACCCCACCGGTATAAAGTAATATTTGCTGTTGTCCATTTCTATTATTTTGGTTGCTAAGCAATTTGAATTAAAATTTTGGTTACCTCAATAAAAAATTGTTGGCGTGAAAAGAAGACGAAAGCATCAAAGGTTACGTGAGTGAATTTTCTTACACAATTCAATTTACTTAGTTTAAAATACTTTCTTTACATGTATTTTGTTTTCTAAAGTATTTCTTGAAAAAAATAGTTATGTAATACATGATAGTTTTTTTTTAGAGAGTTAAAAATGCAGAGCACATTGAACGATATATTCCAAACCAAATAGTTTCATATGATACAATCTTTTACAGCATACCAAAACGATTAATTACTTCTTTCATATTAAAAAATTCTTCTGTAAATTACAATGTATCAAACAATATACTGTACTTGAATAAAAATAAATGAGTTTATAGGTAATATAATAATATAACATAGTAATTATATTATAAACTATAAAAGAAATCATGAATCTGTCATATATTAATATGGAATTGTAGTTAGCAATGGAAAACATTTTTTATGATTAATGATGGTGAAAAAATTATCATCGTCATACTCCATTTGTTTGAAATCTTTCTCAGAATCTCGAAATTTTTCATTGTCATGACTTTCTTGCCAATCAATGAGTTATAACTCTGTTCGGTCATAATTTTGCAACCCTTCTACTAACATTTCACAGATTATAAATACTAATAGCCAAGAACTTTTTGTAAATTTAAATACTTTGGGTTATCAAATATGCTGCGCACTGACTGACATAAAATTACACTACACTAATTTAGAATTTGTTGAAGTAATGGGAATGCTCTTAAACTCTTTAGAACACGAAAAAGAACATTTTATCTAAATTAATTCACAATATCCACACGATAGATAAAAAATTCCAAATGGTTGTTTTGATATTGTCAATGCCCATCACGTCATACAGGGTTTTAAAGTTATCACGGATCATCACACTCTGAGCTTTTTCGACACCAAAGATTGACATCAAAGAGGATGCGTTGAACCCCGAGGGAAACAAAAACACACTGTATAGCTTCAATAGGTGATTAAAATTTTCTCTACTAATACTGCATTTATTTACTTCCTACATACATTTTTTTTTAATTCGTTCTTTAACTATTAACAAGGTGAAATTCCCCATACAATCAACATGAGATTCCTCTAATCGTAGTTTATTATAATTAGGTTTTATTACATTTAAAATTGAACTTTTTCAGGTATATTATTAGTGTAAATCAAAACCGTGAACTATTAAGTACCGTAATCAGTGTGTCTCTTTTTTATAAATTCGCCAATATTAAGTGGATGTTTAAAGAAAATACCTACCTCAAAGAAGGCAACCATAAATATTTTTCATGAACTGCGTATTGAGGAACTTCTAGCCTAATGATTAAAGTAGAATTGGGGTTTGAATAATTGTTGCTCTTTAAAAATATGTTGGTAACTTTCTTGAAACTTATAAAAGTAGACCACGCAACTCTGTGCTGTAGGCTGTGTATCTCTGTGATCAAAAATAGTGACTTGATAAAATTTACCTCCACTTGTAACTGGTTAAAATTATTCATCAGGTCTTAAAGGGAATATTCAAGAATTGTCTTAAAGTAATGATTTTACATTTAAACAGGTAAACGTTTGCATAAGCCTAGTTACAGTTATCGGATGGAAATCGATAAAAAAAATTGAGAAATTATATAGGCCTAGCTGTTGCTTCATGTATTGTAACTGTAGCCCTTAATGGATGTTGATTCTAATTAGCCAAATATTCGTGCTTTGCCACTGAAAGTTAAGTGAAAGAACACTGTGCTCATTTTACTAGGTCGAGCTTGGTTCTCCAGCATTCACTTCGCTTCTAGCATTATTTCGTTCGCTTCGCTCACCCGCCTCTCAAGCAATGGTGTACTTGGCATCTGAGGGATGGACAAGTTCATTCTTCTCTTTACTGGATGATACAATTAAATTAAACTGCAGGTTTTTTTTACAAAAGTTATCTTTATACGAACAGTAATGAAAGGTTTGGAAAGGGGAAGTCATTCTTGCACACACACGCTTATTATAAATTAGCCAATTGTTTTAACATCTCTAAGGACACAATTCACTACCTAATTTTAAAGGAAAAAAACAATCTTTCTTTTGAAAAAAAAACGTTCTTTGAAAAAAACAGCCTTCTTTTGTACTGATGTGTACTATAGACTCAATAGTATACAACAGTTCAAAAGACGGGGTTGTGTGAATTGTGTTCTTATTTTGAGTTATGCCTGTCAGAGGTTTACAAAGTTCCGGATTAGGTGAATTGCAGTACATGTATCAATTTTTAATATCTTTACATAATTTGGAAAAATACAGTATCTAAACTAGTAAAAAATCTAATAAGGTTGAATTTGCGATTTTGCATCCTACAATGGCAAATTTTATTCAACAAGTTTATAATATATATAAACTACTGTTTCCCTATTCATTATTTAAACTTAGTTTATAATCTCATTTGATATTGTTTAAATGTAATGACCATTTTATTTAACCTTGCAGGATATTTTTCCCATGCCATACAGTTTTCTTTTTGATTTTTATCTCCTTTGATACTTTTACGTTTACTATTTATAAGAAAATGAGTGTTTCCAGCCATTTTTTATACAGTTTAAGACTTCTTGGCTAATCCATCGCACCAAAAACAAAATAAGCTTTAAAAAAATTAATTCATGTTTTTTATGTTTAATTATTTGTTAAAACTGTACTACAAAATATAGCCCATATCATGAAATTGTTTAGAAAACAATACTTCTTTTAAATCAAACTTCTCAAGGGTGATTTTAACAAGGATATCCTAATTTTTTGGCCGGTTTCCGAGCCCGGGGAAAGTTAATCCTGGAGTTAGTTAATCCATGGAATAAGATAATCGGTGGGTTAAAAATATTAAATAATCGGGTTTCGGAGATCGGGGATAACTCTCGGATTATCGTAGTCCGAGAATATCTTAATTCTGTAACTTATGCCATCGGTTAGGAGGGAATTGCTGGGAATTCTCTATTTTGAGTAGTGGCATTCACGGCGTACAGCCTACAGACGACACTCTATCAAAGGATTTAGTTTACGTTTTTGGCCACAGCTCCCATGTCTCGTCCCTTATCAGTGGAAAACGCAATGTTCTGTATTGGTGATGTGCTCTCTGTGTATGCGTGTATGAAGATTCTGCTTGACATTATGTTCAATAATCTCCTTTGATTAAATTTATTTAACTATGGCCAAGTAGAATGTGAGGAAAATGTGGAGAAAGAACTGAAGGAAACTGTTTTAGTTTATTAAAAAAGTATCAGTGTGATATTTTTTTAACAGTGACATAGAAACAAATGATTGATTATTGAGATTGACTGAATGTCTTTTTAATTGAAAATTTTTACTGACTCTTAGTAAAAAAAGGATCTTTTCAAACATTTTATTTTACCATATACTAGTAAAAAAGTGCATTAAATGACTTGCTTATTTAGACAACGTTGTGATATTATTTGATGAAAATTATATTTAAAAATAATAACATGTTTATAATATTATGTAAAAAAATTTTTGTCCGTAGTAGCCTTGATCCCGTCAACTATACCTAGAACACCGAGGAACCCATTTTGATAAGAAAATATTTTTTCGTAGAATAGTAGCCTGTATAAAACTTGTATACATCAGTTTTTTTTTTTAAATTTCCATTTAAATATACAATACTTCCCGATGTACAATTTTGCAAGCAGGCGCTTTTGATATGTGTCATGGGGAGCCCTGCGATCATTTTAAGAAGGCATTGGGGCAATCCGTGTCGCAAGTTCATGAACACTTTCTTAACCTAAAACGGGGTTTAAATTGTTCGTTACTTTGTGTCATAAAATGGGTTTACAGCTCGTACACAAGTCTCAGTTGAAAGGGTGGAGGCGCATATCTGGGGTAGTCACAATAATCGAGACATATCACATTAATCTAAAAACAACCATAACCTAAATATCTAACTGCCAACCTAATATTGAGTGAATCAACTTAACCCTACCCTTCGCCAGGATTAAAAATGCTCAAAGATATTCCTCGACTTAGCCAAAAAAAAGTCCTCGACTAAGCAGTTGTGGGTTAAATTTTAACTCCGAAATTCAAAAGAATAAAACTTATCTTGAGGATTATATAACACCTGACTTGGAAACCCGCGAGAGTAAGTCCGAGAATATCCCTCCCAAGTTAACTCTCGGGTTAGCGATATTCCTAGAGTTAAAAAAAAAAAAAAAAAAAACAATAGAGTTTAGGTATCCTTGAGCTCCGAAACCCAATTTCTTTAGTCCTAGACTAAAAACTGGTTTATACTGGATTTTAATCCAAGAATAGAGATAACCCTGAACTCGGAAACCGGCCCATAAAAGTTTATTTTACAACGTGTATCTTTATAAATGATATTTTTTGAACTTTAGAATTTAATCATCCATGTCCTCATCAGCACTTAAATGTAACCTTAAAAAGTAAAACTTTTAAAGAACCCACAAACAATACCATAAAAATACGTAGCAATATGACCTCATTATGACAAAGAAAACAAATAATTGGCCTTGATAATCTTTTAGAAGGCAAGCTATTTTTTTAAGAAAATTAATGATTGTGTGAAACTTAATGCTAATAAAATGCATGGTTGATCAGATTCCTCGATTCATGGTCCCGAAGATACTACTGAAGATCCCCATGAAGATGGTCCGCGAGCCAAGCAGAGAGGCCCTGTACTCCGCCTCCGGCTCATACTGGGCTGGGGGCGTGACGAGCGTCCAAGGACCCCCTTCGTATGTTCCCCCAAAGACACAACTGAAGATCCCCAACATGAAGATGGTCCGCGAGCCAAGCAGAGAGGCCCTGTACTCCGCCTCCGGCTCATACTGGGCTGGGGGCGTGACGAGCGTCCAAGGATCCCCTTCGTATGTTCCCCCGAAGATGCCACTGAAGATCCCCAACATGAAGATGGTCCGCGAGCCAAGCAGAGAGGCCCTGTACTCCGCCTCCGGCTCATACTGGGCTGGGGGCGTGACGAGCGTCCAAGGATCCCCTTCGTATGTTCCCCCGAAGATGCCACTGAAGATCCCCAACATGAAGATGGTCCGCGAGCCAAGCAGAGAGGCCCTGTACTCCGCCTCCGGCTCATACTGGGCTGGGGGCGTGACGAGCGTCCAGTCCAAGGATCCCCTTCGTATGTTCCCCCGAAGATGCCACTGAAGATCCCCAACATGAAGATGGTCCGCGAGCCAAGCAGAGAGGCCCTGTACTCCGCCTCCGGCTCATACTGGGCTGGGGGCGTGAAGAGTATCCAAGGATTCCCTGCGTATTTCCCACCCAAACAATCAGATGAAGTAAGAAGACAGATCTTGTTCCTGTACGGAGCTTCACGTGACGCCTACAATGGACCAAATGTGAAAAGTGAGATTTTATTCCTTTGAGTAATATATTATTCCTATTTTATGTAACGCCATTTAGTAAACTACGGGTCGCAATAAAGGTAGGTAATAGATTTACTAAGCTGTGAGCATAAGTTGGTTGGAAACACTTGTTGAAACACTTGGTTGAAAACGGTATTTGCAACTTCAACAATAAAATAAAATAAGTAAACTTCTTCGGTAAACTATAATTTTTTGGGGCAATAGTTGTGGAACTTAATCGTTCATTGCTCAACTAAACTCTTATAGACATTTTTAATATAGTTATTTTACGCTCAAGGGTTTTAAATTGTTAACTTTATAAAAGGTGACTACAAATAGAAACAATTAGTGTGGTATCTGGTAAGTATGTAATGGAAGGACTTCCCCAACAGTCCGTTTCGTTATGTTATTACAAAAGTATACTTTTGTCAACTCATTCATTAAGTTGTAAAAATGCCTTTTGTTTTTGGCACTATCCACTAGAATTTTCATTCAACAAACGTGTAGATTGTTTGTCCCCAAATGCCTACTCAAAGGCCACGTCAAGCGGTTCTATCTGTAACATTAACATATCCTGCTCTAATTTCCTCTCTCTCGCCGCCTTGCCTGTAACCATCTTTGGGTAAATCAATGTTATTTAAATTCTAACGCACTGAAATATAGAACCAAAACAAACCAAAAATTCCATTACTAAAGAAAAGAAATAGAAAAGAAATTAATTTTTAAATACTTAAGAAATTGTGTGTGTGGGAGTAGGCCTACCTTTACGGGTGTAGGACTCCTGGTCTAGTCCATGGGGGGTAGTTTTGCTGGGGGTAGAATTCCGGGGGTAGTTTTCCGGGGGTAGAATTCCGGGTCTAGTCCATTGGGGGTAGTTTTGCTGGGGGTAGTATTCCGGGGGTAGAATTCCGGGGGTAGAAATCCAGCTGGTGTGTGGTTTGCTATAATGTTAATTAGAGCAACCAAAATAAATAATAATGTTATTTATAAAACTGGGGGTACTTTTCCAGCCGCGAGCAAAACTCCATGCAACTTTAAGCTCCGCCTCTCGTGACATCAAAATGACGTATCGTTTTTTCATGGGGGGGATGTTTCCTGGGGTAGAATTCCGCTACTCCCTAGGATCGGTCTGCTGGGAACTCCCGGTCACCCGAATTTCCGACCGTCGGTAGCCAACGTGTTAACTTAAACATGGTTTAACTTCACGTATTACTTCAATACTATCCATAAAACTTCAGTTTAGACTTGAGTTTAAACTGACTTGGGGAAAGTGATCTAAATCTTAATTTAATAATGGATTTTCAACCACAAAATAGTTTTAAGAAAGACTAAAACAAATTAGAATAGTGAACATAAAACACAACATTTAATACTTATTTTATATTTTAAACCGTGAAACTTAAGAGGGCAATAAAAAGTGACTTGAAACTTACTAGAACACAGAACATGGATGCGACCTTGCAGACTTGTTCAATGTCGAGTTTATTCGCTGCCCGACGATACATCTCCGTGGCCCTCAGGCTGGCTGAGTACGAGAGCCGAGCTAGCAGCGCTTCTGTCGCATCCGTCTCCGACATGTGCCGAACCTGTGAAACCGGCCAAAGGGCTGACAAGTTTGATAATCATTGACAGCAGATATACTCAGGGAATATTTTTATACTTTAAAAACTGCATTGTTTGACAGCATTTGAAAATATACACTGCACTTTGCATAGTATCCCAAAAATAAAACATATGATTTTAAATTAATTTGTTATGCATAAATTTTAATTCCCTTAAACAATTTAGACACAACGAGCACATACACTGATCATGATATATTTCCCAGAACTTCAAAAAATCATGTTAAGTTTATCAATTTAACAAGTTTGGCATTTGATGGAACCTAAGAAAGTTAGTAAGAACAATTGAACAAATAAACAAAAAATTAATTATCACATAAACACTTTTGAACAGAAAATTAAATTTACACTTAGCAATCGAAATATTAATTAAGGTTTTCGTTAAGAGTATCTGTTATTAGTAAAATGCTCCCTACACATCATTTTGATTCTTTTATTTTTCAATTTCAGTTCTGACAAACAGACAATACAAACTATAGCAAGTGAAACTTTTTTGCATTTGATAAATCAAGATAAATGTTTGATACAGGGTGGCCACTTAAGAGTTAATGTAAAAATTCACGGCCTTTGCCCGGTTTTGCACGGCTATTTTTCGCTTGTTCCATAACTCATTAATCTACATGACTGAATTTTTTTCATATTCAGACAATGAAAAGTTTTTTTATTGGGTATAAATATTGCATATCAAAGTGTAGACTTAGTCCCACTTTAACTTAAAAATTTAACTAACTTAAGAAGCGTTTATACCCTAGTTGGCAATCTAAAAAATGTTAACTTTGATTGCAGACGCTAATTGCCAATAGAAGTTTGCAACCTGTACTTGTTTGTACTGTATTTAATTGTTTGCTTGCACGCGTTGTGATTGGCTGCAGAGTTAACTCGAATGCCAATCACAACGCATGCTGGTGAAGCATCACTAGCGCTCCAAGCCACCAGAATAACCATTACTGACATGTGATATGTCTGGTGTTTTACGAGAAGTGACCATATGTCATGACTGTCTCTCATATAACTTATATTAGATTGTGACACTAAGGAAGAATGAGTGTGCTTGCTTTGAACACTCTGACACTGACGGTGCAGACAGAACTGGCAGACTAGACTACGCGAGGCCTGTAATACAACAACACTGAGAAGCAGACAATTATTAATCCTCCGGTAGCGCTTAGTGAAAACCAACACAAAATGTGAGGCAGAAAGGAAAAAGAGACCTTTTGTGGTTTCGATTTTGAGTTATTAATATTTTTTAATTCCTCATTTAATTCCTAACAATTTGGAATTAAAGAGTCCCGCGAGTCTTCGATTTTTTTGTTAAAGATATGGGACTTTGAAATTACATAATAAAAAAAGGCAATTTTGAGAAAAATCTATTTGAAAATTAAAATTAACATAAAACATTTATTTTTCATATTTAAGAAACGATTTTGGGATTAAAAGAAAGCTCTAAATGTCTTCTTTGATGGAAACACCTATTTTTGTCTTAACTCACAGTAGTTTTCAAGAAAATAATGTTTTTATCAAGCATGTCCGATAAAAATATAATAAAACAGATATTTCAGAAAAAGGACCTCTTCGCGGTTTGTAATGTTATTTCTCCATAACAAATTGCAAAACTGCCGAAAGCGACCTCTTGGCGGCATTTTCTGGTTTTTAGTAATTAAAAGGCGTTCTACATTAACAATAAACTTGTAGTAGTTTACCTCATCGCCGATAGAATTCGTCATGAGTTCAGTTTTCAAGTGTGGCATAGCTTTTTGATTGGTTTTGAAAAGGGACCTGTTTGCGGCAATGTTATTTCTCCATATAAGATAAGCGCGAAGAGGTATCTTTTCTCAAGCTAGACATTGACTACTTAAATATTTATTTTGAATCTTTTATTACATTACAATTGTTTTGTAATCTATTTCAACGGGTAAAGGACGAAATGAAGTATATTAAAATGCAAAAAACCTGAAATCGATATCTTTTATCTCAATTGATATAACTGCAAACACTGAAATTTTTACTTTGCTGCGAAGAGGTCCCTTCGTCCTTTCTCCCTCACAAATAGAGAATCTTGGTTATCATAGAGGGTTACTAGCATATTCCTTTTGACTTTCTTGTGCTACACGTATTAAGTATAATTGACTTTAAATTGCATTTTACACTTTAGGTACGGTAAGTGTAAGTTTAGCAAAGATTTCAAGGTTCATGAAAAAATTCACGGATTATTCACAATTTTTTCATGGTTTTCAAAATTTATAGCTTATTTGCGGTGTTCCAGTTTTCACCGTTGGGTATCCACCCTGTTTATAGTGTTCAATTTCATTCAATGATTTTGTTTTAATAGCTTTCAAAAGATGATGTTATGATGATCATGTTACCTCAGCAAGTTTGCTGAAGCGCACTGAGCGGTGAATGGAGCATTCATCACTCTCAGTTCCCGAGCTCCGATCACTGCGCTCTGGAAACTTGATGGGAACATACGTCGGGTCACTCTGGAACAAGCACAACACTGATTAGTTGTATATATGTGAACTTTTTAACAGTAAAAGAGAAAAAAGTGAGAAGTTCTCAAACCACCGCCTTTGCTTACTTTAAATCACTTATATTTTTTATTTGTTTATTGTATGGGTTAATTAAAATAGCGAATTTTACCATAGCTAACTCAGGTGATTACCTTAGTAATCACCTGATTGTAAAAATTAAGTATATTTTGATAGATTTCACTTCTAAAAAAGGGCAGACAAGATCAAAATTGTCAATTAAACTGCAAACAGAGTCAACAAACGCAAAGACCAAGGTGTTCCTAAAAACAAATACCATTTTCTTCCCTATATGGCAATCAGTATATTTTTTTGTACCACTAGCTGGATGCTAAGTAGGAAGGAAACTAATATGACACAACCGTGCTGTGCCAATTGATTATCTATGACTACTGAACGTAATCAATTATTCTGGTTACAGCCGGCTAATACTTTTGTATTTCAAATGTACCATTTTTATGAGACTAAAAAATACAAAATGTTTAGAGAATTTCCCTGAAAGGATATTGTGTTACAGTGGTAAGCACAGTAAGCAAAAATTTGGGGCTTTGATACTTTTTCCTATTGAGACTCAGATAAGAATTAAAAATTGTAGGTTCTAGGCCTACTTTAATATCAGTGCGTTGTGTGTATGACCATAAAGCCATAAGCCATACACCAAAATCATTGGTTTGATTTCTATGTAATATGTATTTTAATTTATACCAGTTGCAATTAGTAATTAGATCACAAAATATTACTAGAGAGAGGTCAAAACCTACTAATTATGTTAAAGGGGTTGAGTCTGGAACCTTTTTTATCAAGACAAAGACACTTTTTAATCCCCGGGCTGGAAAGGCAACTCGTCAGACATAAATTTTGTTTAATATAAAAGGCTAATATTGTTTAAGGGAAATATTTCACATGATTATATCTAAATATCTAAAAATAAATATCTAAATAATAAATAAATGTTACCGGTACTAATAGCGTATAAAAGTAATAATGTTATGAATGCAAATTAGAATCCTCAGGTAAAAATTTATAATTAACGTTAGGTTACCGTACAGTATTTTAAGTGAAATTAGTGAAATTAACAGAACTATCAATTAAGCACTAGGTTTTGACATCCTTTTGATAAACTAATTTTTTTATCAAAAACTGAATTCTCCTTATGAAAATTGGCCTATTTACTTTATGAATGTGTCCACATGAAAGGAAGTACATTACCAATTCACATTAGTCATGCCAGCCATATAAATCACAGGTGGCACTGAACACCGAACTGTTATCGTGTTTGTTCTGAAGGTAAACATCTCAGCCACTCACCAGACTTGTGTTGGCTTCTGTGTAAAAACTTTCGTCCTCCATGTCAGGATCTATGTACTGGGAACAAAGATTTAAAAACAACGTTAGGATAAAAAATTTACAAATTAGTAGAAATTGACATAGGCCCTAAATATTTCCTGATATTGAAAGGAGGGGTATTGTAACAATAGACGTAAACAATACTACATTCAAATTTTTATAAGTGGTTCAACCAATTGTATCACGAAAAAAATACTGTTTCCACAATAAATGGATAAGTTTGTGTAATAATACACTATCAGGAAATTAATTAATTTAAGGATTAAACTAGTGGAGTGTAGGGGCAAAGGCCCCTAAAATCAAAATGGTGATGTCTCCAATAAATAAGTTAAAAATTTATCACCTTGCAGTGTTAGGCCTACTGTATTTTTCTCTAGCTGTTGTGTCAATGTACACGTTTAGGGTTTTTAATAAAATATTTCCTAATTTTGCCGAAATTCTTTGGAGGTATAAAATCAGTAATTTACTAATAATTTATCCTGTATTAAAATACAGTAGTCTATTCTGATGAGAAAAAAGTATTGCACTATTAAGCTTTCAAACATAGTAAATGGTATTATACTACCTTATTTGATTAGGGTTAAAATAGTTTTAACCTTAAACATGTTCATGATGAGTTTGTTACTCAAATAAATAAAATAGGTCAATACAACATAAGCCCATTAATACTGTACACTCCTTCACCCTAGACCTATGTTCCCCCCATTTCCCACACTCACCGTGACCCCATGCCTCACCGTGCTCCCGTTCACCTCTCCTGATCCGTGTTTCTGTACCCCCTATGCCCCGGGGCCCGAGTACCCCCATGCCCCTGTACCCCCTTGCCCCCTCGTAACCCTATGCCCTTCATTCTCTCTTGCCCACATGCCCGCAGTTATCCCCGCCGCCCACGTGGCCCCCGTGCCTTCTATGTTCCTCATGCCTCCCCAATGCCCCCATGCCCAAAACCAACTTCCGTGCCACCGACGCCTCCAGTAGGCCCCCATACCCATGCACCCATTGTGCCCCCATTACCATGCATCCATACCCTCGTGCCCTATGTCCACCATTTCTCTTCATGCAACCTATATCCCCATGCCCCCCTAACCCCAGTGCCCCCGACAACCCTCGTGCCTCACGCCCCCGCACCCAGGTACTCCCGTGCCCACTTGCCCACCGTTCTTCCCCGTTGTCCAAATGCTCTCTATGTCCCCTAAGCCTCCCCAGTGTCCCCAATTCCATCTGCCCCCCGAGCCTCGTGCCACCGACTCCCCTAGTGCCCATTGTGCCTTCCAACTCCCGCTACGCCATGTGCCTCCGGGCACCCTATGTTTTCATACCCCTATACCCAACGTTGCTCCCCGTGCAACCGTGTCCCCCATGCCCATTTACCCCTTTTGCCACCGACGCCCCTAATGCTCCTTGTGCCCCATAACCCCCACCGCCACATGCCCCAGTGCATCCCCATGCCTCCCCAGAGTGCCCCCTATGCTTCCGCACCCTCCATGCTTTTGTATCCTCATGCTCGCCGTTTCTCCCTGTGCCCCTATGTTGCCCATGCCTCCACCGGACCCCTCATGTCCCCCTGTCTCCAGTGCCACCGACACCCATCGTGCCTTCGTACCCCCACATCCCCGAACTCCCCTGCACTCCCCGTGGTTCCCTGCTGACATCCCCGCCGTCCCTTCCCGTACCTCCGTGTCCTCCTGTGCCCCCACCATTTCCTCTATTCCTTCCATGTCTCCCCCGTGCCCCCATACCACCTTACACTCCGTGCCACCGACGTCCCTCATACATTGATTGTAGTCTAATTTTGTCTGTTCGTCAGTGAAGTAGAACACCGATTGATATATTGTTACTTTTTGCACACTATCATTAACCTAAAAAACTCCCCGTATTTATGAATTAACGGGCGTTTATTGATTCCCTACGACCTACGTAAAGGAAAAAGCAGAGAACGGATAAAACCAAGCCAAAATATTCCTCATATGGAGATTATCAAATGTTAGTAGTTTACATATAATGATTCAGTCGAAAATAAACAAACACTCAACAAAAAAATTCAACTCTTCAACTCTATCTATTAATAGCCAATATGAAGCAGTAATGTAATAACTAAACGTCATTCACTGAGTAAAGACAATTAACCATTATATCAACCATGCCACGTCTAATATAAATTTAACTTTTTATTTTTTATGCTGAATATACCAATCATTCTACTCCTATTTCCCTAATGACATAAATGGGGTCACGAAGATGAAAGCTCCTGTGGATCCATAATCCCTTCATGACTGTTAGTGTTCTCCTTTTTTATAGTGCATTTCCAATTTTTAAAAGTTATAAACTATGAGGTTATCTTAACTCAAAATATCTGCTAAATAACCAGCTGAGTTTATGATAAAACACTGGAACATCTGCTTAAACACACGTGTAGATCTAAAAATCTTCTTCCCATTAGATTAACATTGGAACTTCAAGGTCCAATGGGGCGAAGCCCAGGTAACTTTTGATAATTCTGATATTTTTCCTTGCGTCCTTGGCCCTCAAGCTTTAAAATAAGCCATAATACGTTACCCTATCTTTTTTCTAACTCGAGATATTTCGTGCGGACCGATTCGCTTACAGAATTATATATATAGATTATTTGAAAAGGATCTTTTGCTGTCTTTATTTTGCTATCGTACCGGTATCTAAAATAACTTCACTGTATGTAAACAATTGAGAATCAAAGCTTAATTTGATGTTTGAGATGATACTTGAGATACTTATTTGAAACACCGAGACACTCTACAGTGCATATTTTAAGGTGAGCATAACTGAAGTGTGTGATTATGGATGGAAAAAGAAGTACTTGAGCAACAATTATGAGAAATAAACTTGAACATCAGCACTGTTATCTTTTCTAAACTGCAAAAGGGAAATCAAAATAAAAGTTGACTATAAAGGAGAATAGGGTAATTCAGGACAATAGGAAAGGAATTTGTCCTGTGTTCAGAAATAACGTTCTGTCATTCAACCGCACATTGATTTTAAATAACATCATCATCTTACCCACATAGGTACTCAAGCTTCACCCCGCTCACCCTAAAATACGTGTACCAGTGTGTCGGTATCTAAATATCACATTATGCTATATCAAAATATCTTACAAGAATTATCTGAATGACTATTAGTTCCTATTTGTAACAATATCATCACAGTGGCTTACCATATAATTAGCGGGTTTATTGCATTGGTCTCTCCATGGTGGATAAAAGCAAAGTCCGAGTAAATATATTGTGAACATTGATGTCTTGACATATGTGTTGAAAAATGGTTTCTCAAATTCTGCATTCTTATAAATGTACTGAAAAAATAAAATTGCTTAGTAGACCTAAATATTCTAATGTTGCTAGGAATACCGTATGTAAAGATTTATTTTAAATAACATGACAATTTTTCTTTTCTTATTATGCTTGGATTTTTTTCTATGCAACAAGAGCTTAGCAATGACATTTTGTTAATAATAGAGCTGTGAATAGTTTGATTTTGACCACTTTTGTGATTAGAGCAGCTTCCTTTAAAAAATAGAAAACATGTGACTACTACGCAATGATTGTTTCGAGAGGAACAGATTTTACATTTCTAATTACATCTTGCGCTGATCCTTGTGAGAACAAGCCTTTTCTTTAATGGGTGGGGAAAATATATATATATATATATATATATATATATATATATAAACAGTGTTTTCAAATTAAAAGGGAAATCATCCTATAGGCCTTAGATTTGTACGCAAGTTACTAAAAAAATTACACAAGGGCAGCAACTGTGTAGACACCTGTCTTACAAAGACAGATGGTAGGCATATCTCGTTTCATGTTTAGGCAAAATGCATGCTCCCCGGAACTTACTGCTTGCAAATTTTGGTTATGAGGCTACCATGAGAAATTTTCAAAAGTTTTTGTCATAAAAAATAACATACTTTTGCCGATTTGAAGAACTGCATAAGAAATTATGCTGCTATAATGCCAATGTCTGAGGTATGCCAAATAATAGCAAATTTGTTGAAAAGTTTGATGGATTTGATGGGAGCATTTCTGAGATCTTAATTTCATCTATGAAAATGGCATAACTATGTAAGTACTTTGACCTCTGTTATAAATTCCAAATATGTTATTACACATAATATTATCTTACTTCAAAAATTATCAGGTTATTTTGACCACCCATATGTAAATATTACTAAGGCAGGGCAGGGCGCGCACTACTTCGGAATCGGCTCGGCTCGGCCGGAATCGGAAATTTGCTTTGCATGTAACTTAATGGATCGGCAAATGCTGATCCGTGCAGTGCCGTTCCGATGTAGTGCGCGGGTCTCCATTACATTACACGCAAAGCAAATTTACTCACCGCGCCGATTCCGGCCGAGCCGAGCCGATTCCGAAGTAGTGCGCGCCCTGCCTAAGTGTGCCAAAAGTATTTAAATTCCCCTAAACAACCAAACATCCCGGCTGCAAACTAGTACAAAACTAAACTAGGCCCTATTACAATGTTGGTAGGCTCTTAAAAAAACTAGTGTACTGGTTACTCGAAATCAAGCAATTCAATTTGAACTATCACGTCATTACTAAAAATATTACGTTGCACATTACCAGATGATTCACATGTTCAACTTAATCCCAATGTTATTCCACTAAGAAAATTTCAAATTTCAATACACAATGCACCTCAATTTAATGCTTGATTATTCTCATTAATTTTTAGTGTGAAAAACAACAGGCCAAGCCGTACCAAACAAAACTAAAAACTTGGGAATAGGTTTAAAGTTCTGTACACATACTTCCTGCTAGGCTCTAATGGTACCGAGAGTCTGAGTGTTTTAAAGACTAGGCCTAACTCATTAAAAAGAAACTGAATTTTAACTAAAATACTAATATTCATCACTAGCTGTTATACCCCATACCATATTAACTATAAAACATTAGTTTAAGTAGAAATTCGGCTAATTAAAATTACAATAATATTAGGGGTGGTTTGTGTGATTTGGTTTACTTAGCTCACTTGTCCCGATAACTTGCCCATCATGGCAATTGAACCTGTCATCTCTACAACCAAAGTCCAAGACGTTAACTGTTAGCATATCTTGAATCTAGATTCATACCCAAGTTATTCAAATACATGAGGAAAACATTATTTTTTTATTAACAGTAGAACCTCCCTTATCCCGCCTCCCAATAAACAACTTCTCCCAATATCCGACCTAGTGTCCAACCATCAATCTGTGATTCCATGCTCCCACATGAAAGACTTATTCTACGCACTGCGATTTGTTTTACACATAGCCTATGTATAAATATAGTCATTTTTTAGTTATTATAATATATTGATGTTTCAATTAATGTGTTAAGCCTATAGGTACAATGAAGTTATATTACAATACTGTAAGTTAGTTGCTTTTATACCTTAGGAATGTGTTTTATTTGCTCCTTCCACCGTTCTGACCATGGCCCAATCCTGTCATGGTTGGATATGGGAGGTTCTACTGTACAAGATTGAAGGACTAAATTATGTGAGCACTAGCCTATATGGATGGGCTATCAAAAATGAAATATATCGCTAGCTTCTGACGTTTCATTGAATAGTCAAATCATAAATATAACTTACCTTTGTTAATTCAGAAGAAGATACCCAAATGACATCAACTAACAGCAAAACAAACAGGCCCAAGAGGAGACGCTGAGATTTATTTAACATCCCGCTAACAGACGGTTCATTTGTTCTAACCTCAAAGAGTGACATTAGCAATTGATGTATACGCCAAAACTATCTAATGTTAATTTACATTCAAACAATATATTCGCGCTCGTGACTAGGAATAATCAGTACTATAAAAACTTATGATTAGTGCTCAAAATTGCTTAATTGTAACAACGTTACTGTATTGAACACTAAACCATGACTTCAAACAAACCAACATTTGTTTATTTTTGTGCTTAGATAATGTTTCATACTTAATACACGTCATTTTATGAAACGAATTTTTCCCTATTTTCAATAACAAAAATCTCACTTTAAAACACAATAAAATAAAACAATATTTACAGAAATTAATAAACAGTCGGCAGAAGGGTGTTATGTGCGTCTGCTCCTACTACTGATATTTATTTCAGTAGTTCAGTCTGCTTCTGTCAAAAACCAACAGCTGTTTGTACTGTTGGTTGCTACATTGCTGTTATAAATCAGGTTAGCCAATGGCAAAACAAATACTTAGGTGTATACTGTATTAGAAAAATCACATAACTTTTTGTAAAACTGTCAAGACTTTTTTTTAACTTAACCCGTAAGTGCTCTTGCCCTTTTTTATGACATAATTGAGAAAATGTGACATATGAATGCAGACATGTTTTTAGAATCAGTACCGGTATTTAAAAATCTAACCTGTCTTATTAGGGCCGCTTTCCCCAGATTAAAATAAACCATAAAAATGTCAATGTTAAATCATATGGTAAAATCTGGTTTCTTGAGTTTTTGTTTAAACCGGGTTGGGGAAAACGGCCCTTACAGTACTACTTTTTATCAGTTCAAAAAACAAAAATCTCGTAAAAGTACTTATTTTTTTCAGTAAAACTAGGAGTGTATTACAAAATTGAAATAGGTACAAGATCAAAAGTTTCTATGAAAAAACCAAATTATCCTATTTTTATTTTTGTGTAAGAGGGACAAACTAACATAAATAAATAGCTTACTCCTTAGGGTTGTCCAGTAATTGGCTTATTATAGTATAACCGAAAATTATGAAGTGAAAAACTACTGTTTTAGGTAACAACGTGCATTGCACATTCTCTCAAAATACTGCTTTATTGTAACTAAGTACCAGATGGGGACAGAACTTTACTCAGTAAAATTATTAAGTGTCACTTCCCTTTCTCAGACAAAGCTAGTTCTCTCCACTCTCTCGGCCTATTCTTTTTTAGGACGAATTTGTTTGCTTCGCTCACTCGGGGTGAGGCCAAAGGGGTGCTGCACTTTGGTATAAATTTGTTGAACCACATTGCAAAGTGATGTACTGTTACATTAGTATACCTAAAATTATCAGCTGATTTTTGTTCTATTAGTAGCTACAAAAAAATCTCCATAAGGATAAGATGGGAACTTGGAAGAACTCTAGGACGAAAACCAGATTTTCCTCAGCCATGGGGGATCCAGCTCCTATCGATTTCTGGTAGCCAAACCAAAACCTCCATTCTACAAAAAATAAATAAATAAATAAAAATTAAAAAAAAAATTGTTGCCCGTGCAAACATTGCTTGATTTAAAAAATCTATATACAGGGTGTCCAGCTTCGACTGTCCGAAACTTTTCCATGTTGTTCAGCAAGCCAAAATAAGCAAAAAAATATCATATAAACATATGTCCTAAAATGCTTCGTTAACCCGCTAGCCGCCATTTTGTTTTTTACACTTAATAATTTTTATTTACATAACGGATAAATGGATTGGGTTCATATTTGGCATGGACCTTTACTACAACAATGGTTATTAAAAGAAAAAATGTTATTTTTTCCGTCACATATTTTCAAAATGGCGGCCATTTTAAATTTTTAACCTCAAATATCTTAAAATCGGCAAATTTTATAAAACTTTTACAATGCACAAAAAAGCTGCAAAATTAAATTATCTAACCAATGATACCAAATTTGTAATGATCTGACAACAATTAATAAAGTTATTGATATCTTTCTTCTAAATTAACCTACATTTGCATGCATTATAATGGAAAATCAATGATTTTATACAGAAAAATCTCAATAACTTAATTAATAGTTGTCAGATCATTACAAACTTGGTATTATTGTTTAGATAATTTAATTTTGCACCTTTTTTGTGTCTTGTAAAGGTTTGATACAATTTACTGTTTTTGAGATATTTGAGGTTAAAAATTTAAAATGGCCGCCATTTTGAAAATATGTGACGGAAAAAATATTTTTTTTTCTTTTAATCACCATTATTGTAGTAAAGGTCCAAGCCAAATATGAACTCAATCCATTTATCCGTTATGGAAATAAAAATTATTAAGTGTAAAAATCAAAATGGCGGCTAGCGGACATGGAAGCATTTCAGGACATATGTTTATATAAACTTTTTTCTTTATTTTGGCTTGCTAAACAACATGGAAAAGTTTCAGACAGTCGAAGCTGGACACCCTGTATACAGAAGGAAGTCGTGTTAGTGGACTTTAAATAGGTGGACCTATTTTTCAACCTATTTTTCTCCTATTTTTCGAGAACGCTAAACTGATTTGGTTGAAAAATGATGGGGGTAGCTTAGAACTAGGAAGATCATATATAGCAGACTTTTCATCCAGATTCCTCAACAGGGCTTAGCCCCACACGTCTTCAGAGTTACCATGTTATTCCTATGGAAGCAAAATATTTGTATTAGAACTTATGATTACACTATAAGGAATATTAATTTAACAACTGTTATCATCTATCTAATTATATGCATAACACATTAAGGCGTTTTATGTAAACACAACTTCTCCCTTATTTATGGAACAATATTAACGTTTGATGTGTCAAAAGAACAGTATCAGTTCGTAGTTTTGCAATAAGCTTTTATATTTTTGATATTTTATTTATGAAGTCCACGGGAAGCCCTTAAAGTTCTTGTCCTGTAATCCAGCTACTTGGAGTCACGAATCGTGGATAATTATAAGCGATGGCTTGTATGGATGCGATATTCCCTGGTGGGGATTAACGTCCGCACTAGTTACTAGTTCATCCATAAAGAACTTCCTCATAATTAGACCAATTCGTATATATGAAGTCAAAATTGTGGTTCGGATCCCACGTTAAAACTGTAGGTCTCTAGATAGGCCGAGTTGAACCTGACGGCGAGTGAGCGCAGCGATCTAGCTAAACCTGCCGACAAGTGAGCGTAACTAACGAGTTCACAGCTCACGTGAAGGGCAAAAACTTCCTCTGGTTCAAGGAATCTAAAATAAAGGAATCTAAAATAAATAAAGAGAAGGTAGGGGTCAAGACACGCAACGCTCTCTATGCACCAGGTGTTCTTTTGCACCTATGACGTCATCATTAGCATTAACAGTATTAGCAAATGGTGATGTCATAGGTGCAAAAGAACACCTGGTTCATAGAGCGCGTTGCATGTCTTGACCCCTACCTTGTCTTTATTTATTTTAGATTCCTTGCTCTGGTTGGCATTACAAATCATATCGGGTAAGCTAGTTATAGTACAATAAACACATGCCAAATAAGGGCAAACGATAAAACTCTAGGCCTACTCACGTGCTAGTTTATCGGCAACTGATAGCAACGCATGCATAGGCCTACTGCGGACCAGGCCACCACTTCGCGACGTCATTGACATTTCGAAGGTCATACTGAGCGGCGCTAGGGTGCATCCAAATACTCTCTTGCATATTTTAATCAACCTTGAACCATTATCGCTTAATATGGATTTAAAACATATATAAAAAATCCAAAAGCGAATAAAACAGCCCTAGTTTGTATCTTTAATTTAAACACCTCTCACTTTTATTGGACCTTGCAGACACCCTTTCAACCCCCCTTAAACACTTTTTTAACAGTAATAATATCAGTAACAAACGGTGTGCTAAAATGCCAAGTGTAAATTTCATCTATTCAAGACTAGCTTGTCGCTCCCTCGCTCCGCTCACTCGCCTTACATATGTTTTAATGTAGGCCTACTGGTGCTGAACTCTGGTAACTTATAAATTTGTTCAACCACATGCGTATTCTACTAGATCTCTAGATCTTAATAAACATGTTTATTCTACATCTATGTTTGACGGCTGATTTTATCATTGTTACTAATTCTTTTGTTTTGTAATTCAATTGCAATTTTACAAATTGATTAATTGTTTGATCTTTTATTTTTACTTTTATTTATCTAAACATTCGTACTCACCAGTAGAAAGTACGATTTAAAAATGATAATTTTTCATTACATTTAGTATTTATCTATTCTATATATATAATACGTGATGCCCTTTTTTTGTTAACACTACTCCTCCCTTATTTCTGGACCAATTTTAAAGTTTGAGGTGTCAAAAGAATGGTCTCAGTTCGTAGTTTTGCAATAAGGTTTTAGATTTTTAGTATTTTAATTCTTTAAAATTATTTAAAGGAAGTTATTTAAGGGCTCACGGGAAGCCCTCAAAGTTAATTTTTTGTCCATAAGATTGACATGGGGAACTGAATTGCTAAATAAAACAGCTGTTGAAAGTTAGCAAACAAACACATATGTTAAAAGCTGAATTGAAGCAAATTGAACTGGTACTGAAATATCAACAAAAATTTTATACTTTCAACGAGAAGCCTTTTGTGGTATTTTAACCTTTTCTCAAAATGTAGTGGGTAGATTTTTCTTAAACGTTTATTTACGTGTATTTGGGCACAAAAATAAGTTTAGTAATGTAAACCCTAGAATAATTCATTTTCCTGTAGGGCCTACAAAAACAAGTTTGGAAATTGAAATTTTTGAAAATTTTTGGGCCTTATGGGTTATACGATTGGTATTGAAACAAAAACGAAAGTTAACAAATATTAAAGTAGAACACTAAATTTGTGTGCATGGGTTTTCAAACTGCTGTGAACTAAGGAAAAGGGATAGTATAAGTCACGCCACATAAGTTGACGAATGGCCAAAAACAGCTGGGACGGACGAGGGGAGGAGAGGGGGTACTTTTACAAAAACATCAAGCAAGCTTAGGCCTACGTTACATGCAATTTTTATAGAACAGCTGATTATCCAATCATTTTAACTGAATAGTAATGAAAATTCATTCGTCAAGTTACATGGCGAGGGTTATAGGTGTTATAACCTGTTTGTTTACTATTATACTATAACAAAATTTAATGCAGAATGCTACACATATTAAAAATCCTGTTTATAAAAGAAACATTTAAAAGTTTTTTACCTCCAGTGTAGAAAACAAGCTTATTACAAAATTGGTTTGTTTAAAGAAAATTTTTAACCAAAATGTAAATACCGCATCAAACCTAAATGGACCACACCAACAAAGATGTAGATTCTCCTAATTTTAGTGATTTCTTTATTTACATTTCGTAATGCCATAGAAAATTAAGTTATTGAGGATTAAGTTCTTTAAGTTAGAGGATTATTGAGGAATAGTAATGTGGACTCATTCACTACGTCGACAACTAGGCCTACCTCATAACAACCGCAGTGAGTGCTGCATAACTCATGCAGGACCGGGGAGTTGTAATTAAATATTGATTTTTATTCTGTTGTAATTTAAGTTTTATGCTTGATGAACTATGTATATCCAATATCTGTGAATATATTATAGATTTTAAAGGAGTGTTTAGGCAGACGCCCTAAGACAAATCGGACAATGAATAACTAAGTAATCTTAGCTAATTTGGAACTAAAAGAACAACCACCAAATCTCAAGAGTATTACATTGCCAAGTTGCAGAATTAGTAATGAAGATCGATCGATGAAACACCATTATGTTTTATCTGACTTTCACTATAGTTTGATTTTTTTTAAAGTAAATAGGTCCATTTCCATGGAGCAAGGTTTGATATTCTAATAAATGCAGCGCATTGCGCTGCACGGGCCCCCTAGTCATTCAGTAATTTAGTAACTGATGGAAAACCACATGTTTTTATTGGTGAAAATGATTCATATATTGACAGATTGACAGTTGAGTCAGAGTCAGCTGTTCTCATCGACCCTTTTGTTTCGATTTTTAACTCCAAAATTTCAGGATTTCAATTCAAGATTACATCGAAAATGGTATTTTTTCTTAGTATAGAGGCTATTATTTTTTATACCCCAAAACTATGTTATTTGCTAAGTTTGAAGAAAATTGTTGGAGGCATTTTTAAGATCCGTGTGCATAAATACGATAACATACAAAAAAGTATGTATAGGCTACCTTACTTGTCTTGTAGTACTTGGAGGCTGATTATTTGCTCGGTAAACTTTTCTTTCGCAGTTTTCCACAAGGCTATCCTATGATCTCAAGACCAAGCTTGTTTCTTTTGAAGACGAGCTAGCCCTTCAGGATGTCCATACGTCTAAAGGTTAAAGGTGCTACACCCCAAGGTTGTACATCAACTGCGCGAAAAATTCCTTCGATTTGCATCAACTGCGCGAAAACCGAAAAGGGTCCCCCAAAAATGTGCATCAACTGCGCGAAGCCCGAGCCAGGTATACGGTAGTTGGCGGCGGAAGAAATCTCCTAGTTTACAGGTTCATCCCAACCTCACATATCACAAAGTGTGGTCAAACTCTTGGCTTTGGCACTAGTATTCGTATATGTTTAAGTGATTTTCTAAACTCCACTCCCCATGTTATTTTATTGGTTATTTCGGTCCGTTACGGTGTAGTTTTTAAAGGGACAAGATCACCCACGTTGCCTTCGATTTTTCGTAAATAGCCTATATATTTTTTTAAAGTGTACGAACTATAAATAGGCCTATTTGTTGTTTGCTTTGTAAAAGTAGGCTCACTTATATTTGTTGTTAAAATAGTGGAATGATTTTGTATGAATATTTTTCACGGAGACATTTATCAGTGAAAGAGTATGAAATTTAATAGTTAAGGCCGGATACAGGTTCCATAGAGTTTAAAAATCGTCAGAGTATGATAATATATCGTCCGTATTTGAACTACATTTAAATAAAGGCCAACTATACAACAGACCGGAATGCCCCCCACCACTTGTGATTAAAATATCACACTACTAGTGCGCCAGCTGATCTGAAACTATGCGATTTTGATGCAATTCCCCTGATAATTACTTGGAAATCCCCTACAATAAACAAATAGTTACCCAACTTTCGCTTAAATACCCTAAAATTGGGTAAATTACCCAATTTTTTGCAAAACCGATCAGCTTTCACACCACTGTTGTGACGTTATCTCTCTCAGAACTCCGGCCTGGTGTGTAGTTGGATTTGTTTAAATTCAAATACAAAAATTCATCCATCCATCCGTAATGGAAATGAACATAACCATGAGGCTACTCTGTTTCATCAGGTAAACACATTTCCAACAAATTTATCCATAGCCTCAAGAAGAAGGCAAATGGTATTGACAAGCGGCCTACTAAGCTTTCCACAGGAAATAAGTCAACAAAAGAAAAAAAGTGATAAACATATTTTAGTTTTGCGTTTAATTTTAATCTAATGTAAAATTATTTCATTGGCAAATATTAAAACCTTACGTTCAGCAAATATATGAACTGAAATAGACCCACCACTTCGCGCAGTTAATGTAGGCCTACGTCTCTGATCGTCCTTTGGAGCGATTCGCTCAGTTGATGCATCCCTAGCTACTTTGCTCCAGGTCAATTCGCGCAGTTGATGCACGCCCCCCCCCCCCCCCCCCCCGATATTAATTTTCTTAATTGCATGTTGGAACGGAAACATTTGGGTTTTACTTCGTCAATTATCAGCTGGTTTACTATATTGTTACACAGTCTTTTTTCTATTGCATTTCAACAAATTATTATTTTTTAAATTCTTTTACTTCATTTGTATATATTCAAACAATCAAAATCATCAGTATTAGGTCAGATTGAAAACTGATATATTTTTAAAATCATAGTATCATCGGTATCATTCAGTAATTCATATTAATGGCTATAATTAAAAACCCAAAGTTTCTGTACTTCGACAGTTGCAGTTAGTTGCCAACTGTTTTCAGCTTTAGGCCTATGTGATTTTTAACTCCATAACAGCAATGTTAAATAAAATGGTTGTAATTTCAATTAAAGATTACAACGAAATAAGATTTTTTAGCAAAGACCCCTGTATATTATAAGTTGTATTATTTTTATTACTGAATTAACTTAAGCCTACAGTATTTGCACAGTTAAGAGAAAATTGTTAGTGAAGTTTTAGAGATTAGTGTGCTTACAATACATGCCTCATATGCGGGCACGCATATGTGCATACAAATACGCGTTTATACATACAAATACACTATATTCGTATATTACAGGATAGCAAGATCTTCCTATAATCTAGTTATCTGCAGTTGATAAACACAAATAAAAATAACAGGGGAGAGAGGGACTGAAAGGGCTCTACGACCTATTAGCCTGCTTTAAGTCCCGCCACATAACTTGACGAATAGATTTACCCTATTGTTCAGTTCATAGTATTGGGTAATCAATCACCTGTTCCATGAATATTAACATATATCGTAATGGGAAGCAGTGGACTTTACTCAATCGTTTCTGCACTGGAGTTGGAAGATGCAGTTATTGAAAATACAATAATTGGGGAATGACAGGAGATCAGTCTATGAATCACATGGTCACAGATTGCCCATAGTGCTTTTCCCGAAGGGTTGATCGGTCTGCATTGCGTAAGTGAAGCTAAGATTCAATGGTTTATAAGAGTCATATTCACCTTTGGGCCATAGTAGCCCATTGTTGTGCAGACGGCAATGTTAACCATACATACGGCTTTTAATGAAAAATATGGTATTTTATTCCCCTGTTTCGGACGCCGTTTTTCTTCAACCGATTTTCTTTAAACTTGATCAGTGTTGGCAGGTCTGTGGGCCTACCAAGTTAGTATACTTAAATATATTTAATAGAACGATTCTCCTGTACTGCATCTATCTTATGACACAACTAAATATTAATCCTCCCTTATAACAAAACATGAAAATACATTTTTATGAAAATATCTAAATTAGTTCAATCATTATTTTAATTAATTACTTCATGTGTGGCAAGTTTTATTGAGATAGTGTAAACAATCCTCCCGTATAAAATTTGTGGCCTTTACCCTCAAAGACGTTCCTGATAAAATCCATTCTATTTCTCTTCGAAACGGTTTCTGCTCTTCACAGTTTGTCGCTGTGCGGTAAACGAGTGCAATGTTTCTGGGAGTTTTGAAGCCCGGTAAACGGGCGCTAATGTTGCCGAGGAGAATTGACGGGTACTCGCGGCCCGGAGATAATAGAGCTAAGTGAAAAAGACGCCATAACGAGCGTCATAATTAGCATCTCTAGCACTCGCTCTGGCGGCGGCGGCCGGTACCTCGCCTCGTCGACACCTCAGGACTGGTGGACACCTCAAACATAACTTCTAGATGGGACACTTAGGCAGTAACAAAGCTACACGGTGCATCCAAGAAATCTAGAATAAGGATGTCCTATAATATATGCTAGATACTGTGGATGCATCGCACGCATTCTACAGAACTTATCCTTCATTCATATTCGCATTAAATAATAGGCCTACGCCCTGGTAGCGTCAACCACAAAAGATCAATCGCTTAGAAAGTGATCAAATGATAGTGTCGCCAACACCGCAGGACACAAATAATCTATGTATTTAAAACCGTAAGGTAAAAACCACCTTTGGACAGTTCGTCTGAGACTACTCTGGCCGATTTACATGCAGGTTGTACCAAATAAAAGCTAAACTTTTCTACAGGGTGTCATGTAACTCTCTGGAACCCTCTTGCATATTGGTTCCTTGCATCGAGACAAGAAAAAAACATACAAATAGGGGTCTAAAATCCATCGTTAAGCCGCTAGCCACCATTTTTTTTTTCACATAATAATTTTTACTAGAGATCACCTCCTGAAATTCAACCAACATTTTTCAGTTCGTCTGGGCCAAAATAGTAAAAGCAGCATATAGGCAAGCATGTTTCATTTCCTCCTTTTTTTCTCAGCTTGTGTGCATCGTAGGAGAAATCTGCGCACAAGGTTAGAATGGTATTGTGCTGTAGATGAGCAGAATCGCATTTAAATTAATCTCAGCCCACGGGGCTACGCCCTACAGGCTTTAAAAGTTTCAATGTTAATCTTGTGAGAGAAGGCAATTGACTGAATCATTAGACAGCTGTTGTAATAGAAAATGTTAGCAAATGAGGAAGTCAGATGCTTTGGTTATAACATATTGCTTTTACTATTTTGGCCCAGACGAACTGAAAAATGTTGGTTGAATTTCAGGAGGTGATCTCTAGTAAAAATTATTATGTGAAAAAAATGGTGGCTAGCGGCTTAACGATGGATTTTAGACCCCTATTTGTAAGATGTTTTTTTTCTTGTCTCGATGCAAGGAACAAATATACAAAAGGGCTCCAGAGAGTTCCGGGAAACTCTGTATATTAACAGTTTTAATTTAATTTAACTTTATCTTACTTTCTTAAATAACAAAAATCGACACTTCCAAACCTATGCAATTAGTTTCTTTTAGAGGCATTCAATCAGCTCATTGTATTACACGCGAGGTATTTTGTCTAAAACCAGTAGAAGCAGTAGAAGAACAAATGGACAAGATGAATTTGGTTTATTATGGGCCAGTACCTAAAAATTTACTTAATCATGATAAATTATTCCTTAAATGAAAAGAACAAATAATAGTTATTTTAATACTATTTACACTGTACCATTTTATAGTTTGCGAAAAAATATGAAAAAATAAGTTTTGATTGTTAAATTTCTATATTTTAACCATGCAAATCAGATTATTAATTGAGAGCAAATAGCAATTTAATAAGTACTAGAGATCGCCTCTAATCGAAATTCGATCAAAATTTCTGTTTATTTGGATCCAAGAAGTTTAAAAATATTTAAGAACTAAAACATCTGTTCTTCCTGTTTTTCTAGCAGTTGTTTTTACAACAGCTGTCTAATGATTTATTCAATTCTCCTTCCTCCATAAGATTAACAATGGAACTTTGAAAGCCTGTGGGGCGTAGGCCTGGAGTCCGATGTGAATTAGAATGTGATTCTGCTCATCTACAGGACTATAGCCTACCTTTCTATCGGTATGCGCGAATTTCTTCTACGATGCACACGAGCTGAGAAAAAAGGAGGAAACGAAACATGCTTGCGTATTAATATATAGATATTTTATATATGTTTCGCATCATCTGAAAGCGCTGCACTCGATCACAACGGATGGAGCTGTTTTCGTTGAGTTTCAACGGGCAACGACTCGTATTTATTTGCGTCAGAGATTGTTCGATATAACCTTTCACGCGCGATGGAATAATTTAAAAGAACAGAATTATAGGATTTGTGGTTGGAAATTTACCCTTATTGATAGTTGATGGTTTGATGATTGAATAAAGAAAATAATAGATCTAATAATATTTTAGTGCCGTTACAATAAAAGTAGTATTTCATTCGATCATTTAATTAGCTGTGTAGGACTAACGTTTTAGCGAATTTCCCTATAGGGAATACGCTATTACGGTAGTAGTCACGGTAAGACCTAAGCCCGGGACCATGATACTTTTTCGTTTTGAGGTCCCTAGAAGCCAAAAACACCGTTCGTTCAAATTGATATATATATATATATATATATATATATATATATATATATATGTGTGTGTGTCCGTGAACACGATAACTTTTGAACGGAACCTCCGATTTTGATGAAATTTGGTACAGAAGTGTAAGCCAGCATCTACTAGGTTGAGTTCGCGAACCAGAATGATCGGACCATTGTAACGGGGTTTTATGGGGTTTCAAAAGGGTTAAAAATGGGTTTTTGGCATTTTTCGACCTTAATTTTTAAAATTCAACAATTTTAACTGAAACCATTTAAAAGAGCTTAAAAAAACAAACAGTTTGGTATTTTGAATTTTTATCTTAGCATAACTGGTTACGGGGAAAATCAAAAAATGTGTTTTCCATGTTATTCTTATGGGAAATCAAGAAAAGCCTATATCTTGCTTATTTATTGACATAACTTAATCAAATTTGGTATGCACATTATCTAGATAAGGTTTAACTTATACTTGCTTACAAAACCCATATGGCGGCAAACCTACATACTCACCTCCATGGGGTTTATGGGGAAAATAAACAGAACACCATAACCTTATAAAATTTGGTATGCACAATCACTAGGTAGTATTTAACTTATATTTACCAACTAAACCCATATTATGGCGGCAAACCTACATACTCTCATCCCCATGGATTTTATGGGGAAATAGAAAATATACCAAAATTCCATTGGAAATTCGCTGAGTACGCAGGTCTGCTGCGACGGGGGTATTTATGTAAAACAGTGTAAATCTTTATAGCATGATCGGTTTTAACGCTTCATATCCGGAGCGCCAAAAAGTTATACAGCAGACCTTTAGGAAGCAGATATGCTTGTATTCTCCACCGATCTTGGCGTAACCGAGAGGAGTGGGCACGTTTCCGAATCTTTCCTCCGGGGGTTAGTCACCGACGCGACACCGTAGGCCCAGGAAGAGGGCCTATCGCATGTATAATCCGTCGCAGCCGTCGACGTGATCCATCAGGCAATGGCCGTCGCATTACCGTATTCATGACATGGTCCATCCGTCCGTCTGTTAGACAATTCATTTGTCGTCGACGGCGGGCCCGGAGGCTCTGGGAGGCAGTGGCAGTGGGAGAGGAGTGTTCTGCTGGGTAACACCTCCGCGCCCGCCGCCGCCGCCGCCGCCGCTTACTTCCGGGTCCTCACCGCCACTGGGGTGAGTTCTTGCACTAGGACTTAAATTATTAGTATTCATTTTTTTCAATAGGGGATGATAATGAAAATCTGTGAGAGTTGTGGTCGAGCGAAGAACCATTGATGCTCTAATGTTTTTTTAACCTTGCAAAACTCATTGATCACCCCCGATCCCCGGTGTCTCATCCGCGCTCCATGCCCTCATGCAGAGGCAACCAATGGACTTGGATCTTGTATAAAAGTGAAACTAATTTCAGTGTTTGGTTTGATGTCAAATAATTCAATATGCTAAGTTTACTGTTGTACGTAGAAGTTAAGAACGTCAGATTATGGTATCACTGAAAAGTGTGTTTGTTATTTTATTCCGTTTTTTATACTAATTTTATTCCGCCTTTTTACTAATGTTTTTTATAGTAACGTTAAGGATTTAGTGAAAGGAAATATGTTTCGGAAACATTACATTTTATTTTTATCTTTTACTATATTTGTTTCACTCATTCCTTTAAAACCCGGTATAAAACAAAACATTTTTTATTTTGTTTTAGGCAAAACATATTTTGATTTCGATATTTTGCAAAATGACAAATCAACATCGGAATGCTAACAATCTTAAGTGTTATTTTTTCGTTTAAAGAGTTATATTTTTCAGTAGTCAAGTAATCTTGAAAAATTGGTTTCGGGGATACTCTATCTATAACGGGTTTAGCACGTTGTACTCAGTCTACATGTTGTACAGTGTACATGTTGTACTCAGTCTTAAATTAATTGAAAAATCTAGGTTTATTCATATATGAAATAAAAACATGCAATGTATGTTTGATACAATTTGTTGTATTTTACTTAACAATACTGTGGTAGAAATCTTAACACACAAAATGACATTCCTTTAAGTTGTATTTGTACAAATTAAACATAGAAAGTCCCTAAACTTATTTCATAAAATATAGGACTTAGAGGCATTAGAGAGATCGCTCGTTGGTCGAAATTCAACCACAGTTTTTTTTTTTTAAGTAAAGATTGACTTACATTTATAGCCTAGAGGTGTTAAATGTATTTGTTACTGCTGTACATGTTTCAAACCTTCATGTTTACGGTTCATCTTCAGTCACACGATTAAAACTAAGCCAATCTTCCGACGGTTGTCAAACGGGGATTCTCGACACAAACAATACAGACGCACACGGAACAAACAGTCACAGTTAATAAATAATTACGTACTCCGTACGACATCCCGGACTTTACCCGTCGGCGATCGTATAGGCCTGCTCAACCACAGTGTTAATTGACCTGGACGCAAATACAGTAGATTAAAAATATGTTATAAGCGAAACGGGAACCGATATAAGGTGTCAAATTTGGTTTTATGACTTTACTTTCGTAGCAAATTTAACATTTTTTACAATGCATTCAATTATAATTTTCTAGGTTATTGGGTTCCAGTTTATCATAAAAATAGAGAGACAACGCTTGAGGAATTTTAAAATACACAAAATCGTCGATCACGGCCATCAAGCAAATCGGGCCAGTGTTCAAGGGGACATTTTTGTTAGTTTTGGTGAGTAAAATCTACTAGCGAAGTTAATCCGTCAATCCGTCAATTATAACTCGACCTGTTACCTATTCCTTGTTGTATTTTTAACTATACAGTGTAACAGAGCCTATCGCATACATATAGAATGCGACATACCGACCAACAAAAAAATATAGTTTTTACTTCTATTATATAAGTGTAACACCAGTCTAATATGTGTGTTTTATCTTAAATTTCGAAAGGCAATATATGGTTCAAACATTTCAACGGTTAACTGTTGATCTCTTCTAATAATGTAGCTATCACTGGTTATACAAAGGCACATAAATAAATAGCCAATAGTTGCCATAATCGGCAGGTCGATCGGCATTTCAGTTGTAAATTAATTTATGGACAGTGAGTGCATGAACCATGATGCATTCTACTTTAGCTATTAGCCAACAACTTTATTTGCGTGTTATCTTTGTTAATATTGTGAGCGCACTGTTGTAGTCACAGTGCATATTCGAGCAATGACAGCTGGTACTTTAGTAGGTCCAGAGATAACAGTAACGACACAGCGCGTGGTGCGCATTAAGCGGAGAGTGAAACTTGGAACACAAAGCCGCTGTTAACACGTGTTGCCAGTGTCGTGTTGGAAAGTCAAATACTTCAAATACTCCAAGTACTCAAATTAGTGTCATAAGTTATATAAAATATATAAAAATATAACAAAAAATAACTAAAATATAACAAAAGCAAAGCCTACCTAACATATAATGTCAAAAACGAATATTAAATTAATTTTCAATAAAGTCGGTTACCTACAGTAAATCATATTTCCATAATCCAAATTGAAGCCAATATATTGTACTAATTTTACTGCTTACCATCAAACACGATCCAGGTCCGACGGCCGTTTCGGAGCTTACTCCATCGACGGGTACACGTCGCAGCACACTAAACTATGCGATTAGCTAAAATTTTCTTAGCTTTCCCTGCGTCAGTTCTATTAAAAATAAACACGAAACACATATTACATTTAAAACGTCACGATCAAAACATTGTAGCAAGTGCACGGCTGTAGACGACAGGCTTAATATGAATTCAAAATACTGTATATGAAAAATAAAAAGTTAATTTAATAGTTATAGTCTTTATCTTCCATTAAAAACCTTTATCGGACTTAAAATGAAGGCGAAAATGGGAGCAGGTGAAGTACTGCATTATGAATTTTTTATGTTCGGAACCCCTGATACTGACAGCCTCTATCGGCAGCCAGCACTGAAAATGCTGGGCGCGCAGGCTATGAACGTACCCAACGATGAGCATGTTTTAAAAGGCCTACTTTCCGCGGCCAAATCTTTTTCCTCAACATAATCTACCTGAGTCTTGTGTGTTACACATGCTGAAGCGCAACAGCGTTTCTTCAGCCATAGCTTTAACACCGAATAAGTCACCGGATATTGCTTCCCGCTATCAGAATGGTTGTGACCAGCAATGCGAAACGTATTCAGATAGTTTCCGCAACCTCCACTTTTTACTGTGCAGGCATAATAATCACTCTATCCCTTTAGCACCCTCTTTTAAAACTAGGTAGTGATGTAAACGTTGCTCGAAATCGAGCAATTTTGTTTAGATATTGCGTTTATACCCGACCAATCCAATATTGTGATTATCAGTAATCACCCATAACTAAACTTATTTAGTGTACAGCTGTACATCAACAGATGTTTTAAATTGCCAACCTAATAGCAATGGTGTTCTTACGGGGAATTTCAAAATTTTTATGATGGATAGCGTGGGATAGCGTCTTTATCCTAGGTCCGATTATCATCAATTTTTTAGGAAAACAACTAAAAACCAAGCGCTATCGAACAACACAAAAAACTTGAAAATCAAGTAAAAATAATAGAGATTATAATTAATAATATAGAAAGTTCCAATTATAAAAAATATGTAACTTAACCCTTAGCGCATTAAATAAGTATAGAATAAACTTTTTTTAATTACAATTTGTATAATCCAAAATATTTTTAAAGATTAAATGACTATTCAAAAATTTGAGTGCTCTGTTCTAGATTTAACTTGTAAAATATCAACTACAAATAATCATTTCTGTAATGAAAATTACTAATCTGAAATGAAAGTAGCACATTCTTAAATAAAAATGGAAACCGTGTAGTTGTGTGCTAATGATTCACCATGGAAAGATAAAGTAAAATTCCAAAACGATAACGTATGAATGAGATCATTAAACCCCGTTCAAAATAAATGTGCGGTCGAAACGCAGATTTCAATTCCCCCATTTTTCCCGTTCCTCCCGCTGCTAAGAATCCAACCAATCAGAATCACTGAGAATTACCACAGCTGTTTAATATCTCATGTCAAATTATGCCAATGTTTTGATTTTTTCGTAAACAAACATTCTAATTTTGACATTTGATATGTAACAAGAAGCGCTTCCAACGGCAAGTAGGGGAAGTAACACGATCATCAGCGCTATTTTCTACTCTAAATTTTAGGGGCCAAATTAAAATAACATCTGATTGTGAGGAAAATCGGGGAATTCAGGAAAGTATTGAGGGAATTTTCCTTGTGGTGGGAAATGAAATTCTGTCTTTCGACCGCACATTTATTTTGAACGGGGTATAGTTATTTTAATCGTTTTTAGTTCGAGTAGTTTGGTTTCGAAACGCCTTCAGTAGGGGAGACACTGCCAGCAGTACATTGCAGTAGCAAAGTAGTCCAGACAGAAGCGGACGGAGCGACGTCAACCCCCCCCCCCCCCCCCAGGGCCACAGCCACAGATATTCGTTCTTAACAATTTTTCAAAGTCAATTTGTTTGTGATGTAAAATAAAACGGGAGCCAGTTCATTTTCCCCTAGTTTAAATAAAATAACTTTTATGTAGCCTATATGCATAACACTTATTTATGGGTTATGCAAATATGAACAAAAATGTTGTTTCATAAGAATTTTAAAGAAATAGGTATCATGGTTAAAGGCACTAAACTGTAATGGAAGCAATGTAACACTTAAATTAATAATTAGTTAGTTAGATATATTTCCAACCTATAAAGTTGTATCGTATCGACAAAATACGATGTACGAGCACCGAGGTGGCGACATGTGTTGATGGGGGCGGGGGGGGTGACAGGAATCTAACTAGTTTTGTAAATTTAGTCGGGAAAAATGAAATAATTTTTTGACCAATTTCTTTTGAAATGTGTTCTATGGCATCCCCCGACCTTTCTCCGTAAAGTCACCTGAAATCCCATAATGAGGATGGAGGAGGAGGACCTCATGCCCAAAAATGAGGGGTTAATTGGCCCACAAGGAGTTATACAATAAAATTTGATATTAAGCATGCTAAATTAAAATACATCCCAGAAGGTTTATAGATATCAAATTAAAGGTCTTAAAACGTCGAATACAATGCTGTAAACCCGACCTCAATATAACGGTAGGGAGATAATTGGCAGACGTTCAAAGTTTTTAGAATAAAATTAATGAATTATCAAAACTTTTAAATGCAATAACTTCCGACAAATTTGACCTTTTAAGATCTGGTTTTCGGCTCTATACTCTCCTTACTAAGACCTTTACTTATGTATAACATGGCTATGGACTAAGACAATTTTTTCAGAACTTCTTTGGGACGTCCATGTAGATGATGGTTCAAGTGCAATATGTCAAGCTATCCGCATTTTCAAAGGTAATTGCAAAAGCAAACGTTTGCAGCAAACCGCACCTCAAAAGGTTAAAGTATTTAGAATATTATTACATTTTTAAGCGTTTAAAATTTGATTTTTATTTAAAGTTCGACAGGCTGCTATTTTCTACTCAAGGCAGCATTTTGAGATTCGGTTGGCGGCATTAAATTCTACTACTTAAGAGCTTTAATTTGATAAAGCCTACACAAACATATTTGTCGACGAAAAATTATTTCTAACTCCACATGGGGCCATCCCATAATTTTTAGGTATGTTGCCCACTGGGGATTTTAGGGAACTTTTCTGAGGGAGGTTAGGAGAAACAGAGGGAAATAGAACACTTTTCAGCAAAAGTTGGCTTTCCAAAATTGATCATTTTTCAGCCATATTTTGGCTTAATTGTACTTCACTAAACGTACCAAGTCACTGAGAGTATGTGGTGTTATCAACATATCGTTTGACAAGTGCTGTTTCCATTTTCATTGGCCACTCTTCACCTCCTGTGAGGTGGCTCCAGCGGGGCGCCGGAATGCTCAGCTCGGACGGTTTCCGGTGGCGGCACATCAGTATGCCGCGGCGGCGCGGGCGCCCTACGTGCTGGCCGTGGCAAGTACCGGACGCTCCCTACACGGTCCCCGACCGTCATATCCGCTGTTACGCTCCACCGTGACCCGCGGCCGCCACTGCAGGGGGTCGGGGTGCTACATCTCTACCGCATGACCAATAGCCTATCTAATAGTTACATTTGCATAAAATTAGAAAAGGTTCAAATGAGTGTTTTTAACACTATATTCGAAGTTAGAGTAGGCACTGAGGGTACAAACATTTATTTCATTGAATCCAGTTGAAATATAGTCAATTATTTTTGTGGGATTGCAAGAAAAACAATTTCCGAAAAACCTATTAGTTCATATTTTAAATATATTGTCATTTGCGCAAAGTTGAAGAATTGTCATCTAAAAATATTTGTCATTTGGATGTTTTTTAATGGGCAAAAATATAATGAAGACTTAACTTTGAAATTATTGTTAACTTTAATTATAACGATTTATATGTTTCCTGAGCAATAAAATATTATGACTAATGTGTATGTTATTTTTCAATGACTTTAAACGTAATACTTAAGCCTTAGATGTCCAAACCCTTGATTAAACGTTAACAAATAAAAATAAAAAAATGTAATTTACATTTTTTGTTTATTTCACGAATAATGTTACACCACATTAATCTGATGACAATAAGTTACTCCGGCTGCCTGTGGGGTGGGGTGTCAGCAGGTCTGCTGGTCGGTCGGCGGCGGCGCCTGGCTGCCCTCGCCCTGCTGGGCCGCGGCCTCCGCGTGGTGGCGACCGCGTCTCCTGCGGCGGCGGCGCGAGGATCTCCTGCGGCGCAGGCTGTGGATGGCCAGGTCCACCAGCGAGTCGTGACGCCGGCCGCGGCGCCGCCTCCTGCTCCCCCTCCTTCGTCGGCGGGCTAGGGCGACGGCAAGGTCCTCCAGGACGTGTCTCCTGCCCCTCCTACTTCGCCTGCCCCGACTTCTCCTTCGTCTTCGGGACGAAGTGAAGGCGAGATCCTCCAGAATATGTCGCCGTCCCCTCCTCCTGCGACGACTTCCCCTTCTACGGCGGGCCAGGGTGACCGAGAGGTCCTCTAGGTCGTGCCTCCTCCCTCTCCTCCTCCTTCTTGAGCTTCTCTTGCGTCTTCTGGCCATCAGAAGATCCTCGAGAAGTTCTCGTTTATAACCCTTTTGTTGTTTGACGAGATCGGTTAACATGTCTCTTCTTCTCGATCTTCTTCGACGTCTCCTTCTACGGAGCTCTAGAATGTCCCCAACTAAATTTGGACTTTTCGACGAGTAAAACTTCTCGTTTTCAGTTCTAAGTTTTGACCCCTGATCCATTTCACTTATAATTTCAATACAATTTTGATTTTAAATTTCACTAAAAATTTTATGTCCTCATGACAAATTTTGGATTTGTACTAATTCGGTTGCTAAGAAACAAAATGTGAAACAACAATTAATTTTTAAACAGTGTCAACAAACCCGTCATTTGTTTACATTTTCGTGAATGTTGTGGTTGTCACCCAAGCCAATCCCATGTGTTATATATTATAAGATTCTCATCGATTGTATATAATAAGCGGAGTTAGTGGAATTAATCTTCGAAATTTTCGAATATATATTGTTATAAATCACCGGTATAAATATTTACTGTTTCATTTGAGACTAGTTTATTAGATACGTAAGTATTTATTTTTTATTTGTTCTCATAAAATTCCTTTAAATAAAGTATGACAATGTTACTTGACTGTAAGTAATGCATCATTGCATAAAAATTCTGTAATAAAAACCAATGCAAAATTGAGTGAAGTTAAATCCGTACTAGTAACCATAACCATTACTGGTTTTGTAGAAATGGGAGTTTTTGATGGGCGAACTGCTGGCGAAAGGCCGTTTTAACAGTTTCAATCAGTTTCTATGCTCATAGTAGTTGACACATATATTTCCATTGTAGTGTGCTCAATCAATTTAGATTAGGAGACTCCTCCTTGTACAGTGCCTAAAGTAAATAATGTAATCTAAAAGACAATCTATATCAAATGTCGGTTATTTTTCAAGTTTATTCGACTATTGAATTAATTGCAAAATCTATCAATTATTTTTGTTGGACTGTGATATAAAGTTTGTATTGATCGTCTAATTGCCCCGAAATGCTATCCGTCACGTGACATGGTGTGCGCTACGATCGTGTTGGTGTTATGCCTGCTGTCCAGTGGCTGCCAGGCTGCCGTTGTTGGGTGGTTCACGGACGCTGTTCCAGCATGGCTGCGCGGTGCGGTGCGGCATGGTGCAGAATTTCAACTCGATGCGTGTCGTGCAGTGACGAGTTGTTTGCTAAACCTATATCGAGAAATAACGCTTACAAAATAGGTTTACACTAGCAGAATGCCAAATGAAAAGTTTTCAAATGAATTTTGTTTTTCAAACTTGCCAGAAATCAAAACTAATCATGGCATCGTCGTTTTGATCAAGTGGTATACACGTCATCAGCAGTCACCGACGGCTTGCCTCAGCAAGTTTTGATCAAGTGGTATACACGTCATCAGCAATCACCGACGGCTTTCCTCAGCAAGTTTTTTTAGTCGGTTGCCGACCTAATTTTAAAATATAAGTTAGTCGCTCGCTTATTCTAAACAAAGGCTTAGGACGGGCTGGGACTACCTGCCTTTAGTCACTTTAATTTGGTGTCTACTGTAAATAAATGGCTAACCGGTTTTGCGGTAGGCGAGGTAGCGAGATACATTGATTTACGTTAGGATCCGCCATAGGTACTTTATAAAAATTAATAAAGAAGCATAATATTATTAAAAATTTCTGTATATATGATTCTTTACTTTCTGAAGAGAAAATAAAATAAGATTAAAAATTCTCTAGATATTTTGTATATTCTTTGAAAATGAAGCAGGGATTGGCGTATTGATATTAGGAATCATACCTCTCTGCGTTCCGAAAAACATAATTACACAATACAAACAACTAGGGATCGCCCACTGGTCGAAATTCGACCAAAAACTCAATTCATCTTGAGTCAATTAGATTTAAAATGTTTTATAACTGGAACATCTGTTCTTCCTGGATTGCTATAGCATTTGTTATTATAACAGCTGTCTATAATGATTTAATCAACTATCCTTCTTCCATAAGATTAACATTGAAACTTTAAAAGCCCATAGGGCGTAGCCCTGGAGGCCGATGGAAATTATAATGTGATTCTGCTCATCTACAGAATGATACCTTTCTAACGGTATGCGCGGATTTCTCCTACGATGCACACGAGCTGAGAAAAAAGGAGGAAACGAAACATGCTTGCCTATTAATATATAGATAAGCAAAAGTTATGTATTGATCAGTTTTATGAAAACTATTCGACCCCCATATCTGTCGATTTGTTTAATTATCATGATACCTATATTTCGTAACAATCCATGTCAGTTTATTCGTCCCAGAATGAATACATATCATTCATTCCACTATGAACTAATATATTACTGCACTGCCTGTCACGACCTCTGTCTTTGATAAGAGGATCTGCATTTTATTTGTCTATTTTCTCCTTGGATATAGTTAGTTTTAGGACTTGGCCTATGTTATGACATAGCCTATGGCATTGAATGGCTAAATAAAGAATTTGAATTTGAATTTGAATTCCCCCTGCCCAGTACCACGAGTAGTGTCCGCGCCGTGTATTGGCCTAGCCTATCATATCGGCCGTGTTTCTAGTTAGCATGCGGCAGCCACCGACGTTTCCGCCGCTGCCTCGTCATCGCTTATTCATTTCACACTCCTGTCAAAATCATCACAGGACCTGGTATTCACCGGTGAATACCTGGTATTCACCGGCCCCGGCGTCGCCGCCGAGTAACTGTTTTGTTCCCGCCTTAACTTACCTTTTTTAAATGGAAAGCAATTTTAATTGTTTATGAAATTTTCATACCGGGATCATCAAGTTTTGTTGTTTGCTTTTCTCAATATAAACAAAGAATTTAGAACTGTTTACCAAAGAAGTAATTTGGTGTTTAAAAATCATTCATTCCCAGTTTTAGGTAAATCGTTTGATTTTAATGTGACCAAGAACAAATTAATATGAATACTGTTTTTTACACTTAATAATTGTTATTTCTGTAACGAATTAATTGTATTGATTTCATATTTGTCATGGACCTTTATCACATCAATCAATGTTAGTTTTCAGAATTTTTTTTTTATAATGTGTATTTTAAAAATAGCGGCCATTTAAATTTTTAAGGTTGAATATCTAAAAAAAAAAAAAAAAAAAAAAAAAAAAAAAAAAAAAAAAAAAAAAAACGGCCAGTTTCATCAACATTTAACAAGGTACAAAATATGGGAAAAATTTAATTATTCAAACAATATTACCACAATTGTAAGGATCAAACAATAAACAACGGAGTAAATTAGATTTTTATAATGGAAATGTCGTAGTTTGCATGCGCTAGGCAGTAAAAATGGACTTGGCTCTCTGTTAAGTAAAATCCAACTTAGGCCTACTTCGTTATTATTTGTTGTTTGATCTTTAAGTTATTGGTATTATTGTTTATATAATTAATTACATTTGTCAACTTTGTTGTAACTTGTTAAATTTTGATGACTTTTTTGATTGTGGTGATAAAGGTCCTTGCCATATGGCCATAATGAAGTCAATACATCAATCCGTTAGTGCAATAATTATTAAGTGTAAAAAACAAAATGGCGGCTAACGGCTAAACAAAGCATTTTAGGACTTATGTAATATCTGTCCTTTTTTTGTTTATTTCCATGTGTACAATCAGCCCCCAAACATTCTGCACATCTTTATAAATCACTCTGTAATTTGTGTACCATAATTTTATCTGTTAATAAAAATGTGGTAAAAGAGATTTAACTTTACAGAACCGGTTTTAGCACTGGTAGGCGTAACCACAGATAAGTTTCAATGTTCAGTTATATTTCAGAAGGTTTTCCTGTTCTAGGTTGACAGCTCGGCTAGGAAGTCTCTTGCACCGTAGTAATACTAGCAGTTGGAGCAGGCAAGATGTCGGCATAGCCGAGTGGCTCAGGTCTCGGCTGTGTCACATCGAGCCTCCTCTCCCTGCGTCTCCATCTCACCCATCACCATCACCATCACCCACAGACCCACACCATCACCACACCGTTGTCATCTGCTACCTCTCTGCGGCAGTGGCAGTGTGGTGGGCGACGAAGGGAACTCAGCCAGCCTTGTTACAGTTACATAGAGGGGCGCTCTAATACCTGAAGGCAGCGAGAAAACAGATGTTTATGAGGGAATGTTTACAAGTAGTGATTAGTAAACCGCACTTGATGCAGGCTAAATGTTGAGGTGCCTTATTAAATGCAATGAAATAATCCTCAGACCCGAGGAAATGGATTTTTAAAAGAACTTCTATTTTTTCAACTACAGCTTTATGAAATGTGTCAAACAAGCAAATAAATTAACCGCCTGTACTTTGCGAAATAACTTGCAACAACAAACCCCACTACAAAACTTTCTCATTTAATATAATAGGATTAAAATGAGTTTATCTCAAAATCTACTACCGAAAAATAGTGAACATGGTATTACCTAAAACCACAGCCACAATTTAAGTTTTTGACTCTATTAGTTCAAATAAACATACGTTACCTAAATAACTGTTTCAATCAAATAAACAAGGTCAATTTTTTTTAAATCCTGACTCAAAGTATAGGACTAGTCATGGCATGGACAGTCTTATTGGCGGGTGCCGCGATCAGCTTTTCCATTTAAAATGGGAGTTTTAAAATGGAACAGCTGATTGAGGCAGCCGCCAATAAGCCTGTCCAGGACTTTAGGTCTTTCATCATGTTCAGTTCAGTACTATATGTTGATTGTATTATGATCAGGGCTTTATAACATCTGTAAATAAATGGTAAAAAAGGGTTTTCATAATTATTTCCAAAAATATTTGTTTAATTTGTCAATTTTGGCTCAGCATGATTGAAGATTATTTTTATTTGTATTTAATTCGATTTGTCCTAGTTTTGTCTAACTTTAAATCAGTGTACCTCCCTGCGAATTAAAAATTATTAACAGGTTTGAATTAAAAAAATTTAATTAAAAAAATGAAAATAGAAAAGATAAAATTTATATTATTGCAATGAGGACTGCTTTCCAGCTGTAGTTAAATGTCACTCTTCTTGTAGCTTCCAATGGAACTAAACATCTTCTTTGTCCTTAGCTGCAGAACAATAACTGGACTTTGTTCTTAATCACTGCAGGAAAATAACTGGAAGGAACTTGTTTAGAGATAAGCACTTGAGGTACGGGATCCCTGTGACAAGGAACCAGTATGCACGAGAATAGCTAGCATCATGTCACTGAGGGCTAGACCTACTTTAAAGTATTAAAATTTAAATAAATCTAAACTAAGAGTGCTTGAAAAAAGAATAAATAAAAGTACACATTTTATTTTGATCAATTTATTCCAGGATTGTATTTCCAGGTCTGACTTGAAAATGGTAAGTATTTGATTAATAATTTATGGTTTTTAAGCTAATCAGAATTTCCACAACCATTTATAATGAAATATAGTTAGCATTCAAACAAAAAATACATTTTTAAGGGCTATAAGATTACAATGCATTTAATAAGAAAACACATTTACTGAAGCATTAAGGCAAGTCTATAGTTTATGACTCCAAGTAACAAAATTATACCATTAAATCTACAGGTTTTTACTAGCTATATTGGTATGTACTCTGTGTCAATTGTTGTTTGTTTCATTTCTAAAAGGTTATTTTCTAAAATGACAATATATTTGTCTGCAGTTTGTGAGGAATATGCATTAAAACTCATTTTATATTTTTATTGGGCCATATTAGACGGCAAGACAAAGACAAAGACAAAAGACAAAGACAAAATATTCTTTATTGACATGAACATTAAGTACAGTCATGGCGTCATTATTTTTCTTCTTCAGTGATGAGGTTGGCCTCATCCCTCCAGGCATTCTTCAACAGAGTAAAATTCTTTTTTCAGTAGCCAGTCGAGAACAGCTCCTTTGAAGTTCCGGTTGTTTTTTGTTCTTTCAGTGCAGGTGGAAGGGTGTTGAATAGTTTTGCTCCGATGTAGCTGGGTTTTTTTTCATAGGCTGACAGATGATGTGCAGGGAGTATGTAGATGATTTGGTTTCGGGTGTCATAATGATGAGCCTCTGAGAAGTTTATTATGGGTCTTTTGTTAACTACGTGGGTAACTACCTCGGCAATGTAGGTTAGCTACTGTCTGTAGTTTCAGCCTTTTGAACTCCCCCCGGCATGAGTCACGAAATGCCAGTCCTTTTTCTGTAGATGTAATACCCTCTGAAGGTTCCCCTGAGATGATAGCCCCCATACAATCAGTCCATAATGCATTTGCGCCTCAAATAGAGCATAGTGGGCAGTCCTTGAGGTTTCTCCACTGAAGATTCACCACTGAACTCCAATACAGTCAAATCTTGTCAACTGTAATCTTGATAACTAAAAATCTTCAATATCTCTAATTATTTTTAATCCTTTTGGCAAAACCTGTCTAAGATAATAAATCATACACAACTCAAACTAATTTTACAGGTTATTTTACTTTGATTAGAAAAGATATAAAAAAAATTAGCTCGATACATATAGCTTGAACATCATACATTATTTTTTATGTATTTGATTTAGAGTATCAAACCAAAAACCCAACCTCAATATGTGTGGGTTTTAATGAAAGTTATTGCATTTTTAATTTTTTCCCTTTGATTTTAATGGAAAGTTTGATTCCTTTAATTTGATGTGCATATAATATATGAACCTATTTATACATTTGGGATCAGGGTATCTTATCACCCACCTCTGGGCTGTTCCTCTGATGCGAGAGAAAACTTAGGGTGCCTTAAAAAAGTATATGCACCAAGATTCTTGTTTTATCTGTAATGTAATACTTTGGAGAATATTAAGCCTGTGAAGGACTTTTTGTATAATTATAAATTAACTAGTCTACTTGTTGCTTGAAATCAAACAATTTATTTTGATACAATACAAAAGTAACATTTCGTTCTAAATCAACGACATCCGACCAATCCAATACTGTGAATATTAGTAATCACAAAAAATACACTTATTTACAGCTGTACATTAAAAGATGTTAAAAATATTCAACCCAAACCCAATGTTCCCTAATGGGGAAAATTTCAAATTTAATTTGTGTATAGCGCCCTTATTTTATGTCCGATTTTCATCAATTTTTCGTGGAAACAACTACAGACCAAGCCTCTCCACAACATCACAAAAAAATTTGAATATCGGTTGAAAATTATAGGAGGAATTCTCAACACAAAAAAAACCCCTTAGAATATTAAAAAATTATAGATAGATACCCCTGTTGCAAACCTGCATACTAAACGAATTTCCAGTAAAATGTGGCACTTCCTTCATTACAAAAAATATTCTATGGGGTTCTGTAAGTATGCTGGCTGCATTTAGGTAGTAGGATATAAGTATTACCTAGTAAAGGAACATGCCAAATTGTATTAAGATCTGTGCATATTTTTTCCCCATAAAAACTCCATAGGGAATGAGTATTTAAATTCCCATCTCGGGAAGGTACACACCAAATTTGATTAAGTTATAACAATAAATAAGTGAGATACGTTTGTTGATTTCCTATACGAATAACAATGAGAAACGGTTTTTAGATTTTCTCTGTTACTAGTAAAGGTAGATTAAAAATTAAAAATACTAATTTGGTTGTTTTTTAAGCTCTTTTAAGTAGTTTCAGTTGAAATGGTTGAATTTTAAAAGTTTTGGTAAAAAAAATGCAAAAAAAACCCATATTGACCAGTTTGAAGTCCCATAAAACCCAGTTCCCATAGTCCAATCACCCAGGTTCTCAAACTTCACTTGATGAATGCTACCATACACCTCTGTACAAAACTATATAAAAATCTAAGGTTTCATTCAAGGGTTATCGTTTTAAAGGTCAGAAGGATACATATATAAGAATTGAACGAATGTTAATTGTTCTTGGATTCTAGGGACCTCAAAATGAAAAAGTATCATGATCCCGGGCTTAGGTCTTATGTGACTACTACTATATCAGCATATCCCCTATACAGAAATTTGTTGAAAGGGAAATTAAATTTTATGATAGCTTACCTAAGAGAATAATAGTTAATTATAAAATGAATTTAGTTTTTAGAAAAGAAAACACTAGGACCTCATTAATTTCTGTTGGGCTATTGAACAAATTTTTTTTTTAGTTTATACCCATAACTATAAAAATGAATGTATGAATCTTTGCACCTTTGTGTCTTTGTGTGTCTTGAATGGGCGTGAATACTACTGGAAAAACTGACCTTGAAATTTTGTATAACCATACTTTATTTACCTAGGAGAAAGATAAGTTTTTAGGCTTATTCCCGTCTATGTCTTGGTACTGAATGTATTATTTCATTTGTAATTATAAAATGGTTGAATAAATAAATATAGTTATTTTAACCTGGATGTGTCAAAACCCATTTTTGGCCCTTTGGGATCGCATAAAATCACTTTGCATGGTTCAATCCATTTTACAATAGTTTTTGTTAATTTTTTGGTTATGAAAACTTGAACCTTTAAAGAACTATGTGGGCCTAAACAGATTTTTCATTGGTACAATCAATTGATTTTGTATTTTCAACCAAATCCCAAATTTTATTGACATATTTTGTATTCTTTTGTATTTCTCATTTAAAAATAGATGTAGCATACATTGGTATACTTGGTTGAAAGTTAAAACATTTTTGCTGTTTTATAAATAACACTTTTCTTATACCGTAAATTTATCTAGTGCAAGTAATTACTTGCACTAGATAAATTTACGGTATAAGAAAAATCTAGCTAATTAGCTAGATTTTATCTTGCTGCTTTTTAAAGAGAATTGAGGTATTTTTTTACTGAACTGAATGGATGAGATATAAATCTTAAAACTGATTTGGATTTTTTTAGTATAAGATTAGAGTCTGATAGACAATAGAGACAATATTCTTTATTTACTTATTCATTAAGAATATTACAGCATCAACAGGTTATATTTATAATAAGGCTGGTAATTTGTATTAAAAAAAGTGAGCTCCACTGGTGCTGAATTCAGTTTCTGAAAGGTACAGTCTGTCCTGTAGCCAAGCTGTTAACATGGTCGGTCCGATTGCCATGTGGACTATGAGCTAAAGGTGTTCGATCCAGTTATTTTTCCAGTTATCCAGTTATGGTGATTTCAGTGACAACACCAAGTGTAAACTGGTGACTTTAACCGGTGACTTTTTGGTCCGGTGACACGTTTTCATTTATCTACTATGAGCCCCGCTAAATCCAGCGCCAGCGCCATTTAAACCAATGAAAGGCAACTACAAGGAACGGTGACCAAATTTTAGTGACACATACTTGTTAGGGCAGGAGCTGCAGATAGTTACATATACCTTCGCTTGGCACGCCACATCCAATGATCAAGAGCAGACAGCGAAAAGAGAGCCAATCACGGAATAGGCTTGAGTTCGGTTACTTCAGCACCAGCGCCATTAGAACCAATCAGACTGGAGAATGTGTTTGGTTACTATAATACCAGTTACAGGACCAGTACAAACAACCACATAATATACATGTGCTTAGCTACTTCAGAATCGGTTCCAGTGCTTACACACCAATAACCGTGCACAATTCGAGGCTGCTGCGCCATTAGGTGCCAGTGACAGTGACAGTTTTCAACTCTGCAAGATAATATAGTGTGTTTGAATTGGGTTTTACATGAAATTGGAACTAATATTTTTATTGGATTAGCAGATAGCAATCAGTTAGAGTACAAATTAATCTGAAAATAACAAAGTTGTTTGTATAATAGCTGGAAGTAACTATGGAATTTTCAACCTTCTGTCACCGGTTGTACCGGTGAAAAATTAGTATTAGTGACAAAGTAACCGGTACATGAACACCTCTACTATGTGCCCACAATAATAGGTGCCGGCCTGGGAGGGGCACCTTGTCATGGCTATGATTTTCCAGATTTTTTAATATAAAAATTCGAATATCAATAAAAAATTCAATTTTTTACCTTCTAGAAATAGATGTAAAACCCTAAGCATTTCTGTAAAGACGAGGAATTCCTTTTGTTTAGATTTTTTTTGTATATACTTTTATTTACTTTTGTATTTACTTTTAGACACTACCCTACCACCAATGTAGATGATATAAAGATGTTTGACTATGACTATGAAAAAGTAAAACAAAATAAAAAATACCTTAGTTTTTATAAACTTGTACAAAAAAGCCTCAAACGCATCATATACGTTGACATTGGCTTAACCTAATAAAATAAATTTATTTCCTTGGAGTAAGACTAAGATTTATAGTTTTGCTTTAAAATTTTTGAATTCATTTCCTTATTTCAATTGACAAATAATTGAACAAGAAGTAAATTTTGGTCACACACTTGTAGCAATCTTCACAAAAGAAATTTGAAGTTTAGTTTGCAATAACAAATTCAGTGTATGTATTCCATTTTAGGTTAAGGCATTGACTAGATACACTTAAGTGAATAGACTTCTCATATTTGAAAACAGTTTATGATAGCGATAGCTCGATCTCTAGCAGCAAACTGAAGTACAAGTGACGTGTGTGATACGTAAATCAGTTCTGCCGCTTGTCTTAACTCTGCCTGGGGGGGGGGGAGGGGGATTTGTTTATGTAGTAAAAATGTGTTTTAGCAGCACTGTAAAAAACTAGCTGAATTATTTAAACATTGACTCCCACACCTCTGGGGAGCCCTAAACGAACCGAACCTGTCCAAATTTTGGTATCAAACAAAAGCATTGGATAATAAGTCTATTCATGTTATCTAAGGGAAACCGTGCAGCACAATGCCCTGCATTTATTTATTTATTTATTTTAATTATTTACATAACAGATACAGGTAATAACAAACAGCTGTCTTGACTAACATAAAATAACAATAATACAAGTTAGAGTAGATAATATGCATAATTAAACTAAAACAAAAGGCAGTCCTACTTAAAAAAGAAAACAATAACATTTGCAAACTAAAAGAAGAATTAAAAAATAAAATCCAACTATCTCCATATTTTGAATGGTGTGAAAAAATACATATAATTGTAACAACACATATACAAAAAAATAACAATTGTGAATTACACTGCTGTGCTTATAAATAATAATATTAATATTTCTCTAGCAATAATAATAAAAATAAACAGAAATACATACCGTACAAAGGTCAAGGATCACTACGCCTTAATATTTTAAGACAAGAATTTTTAAAATTATTGTAGCTATCGTTAAATATATCAAATTTATGTGAATTGGTATTAATAATCCTTAAAATTCGGTGCAATAAAGAAAAATTATAATGTCTTACAGTGTTGCATCTGGGCAAGGAAAATAAAATAGATGGCCTTAAGTTATTTCTTGGAACATGTAAACTTTAGATACTTAACAAAAACTGGGAATTAATATTGAAGTTTATTAATTTAAAAACAAAAGACAATATAAATAAATTTCTCCTAACTGAAAGTTTATCAACAGAAAAAAATGTCCTTAATTCTCTAGTAGGAAAATCCCACTGGCAATAAACATGAAATTTCTTTTAAAATAAGTACCCTTTCGAAGAAATTTATTCTGAATTATTTCAATTTGATTGCTTGCCGTAATGTGGGTAGGCGCCCAGACCACAGAACAGTATTCTAACCTTCTTCTAACTAATGAATAATATAGTTTAATGATAGCTTCACAACTGCTGAATAATTTTGAATTTCTAATAACGAAACCCTGCATTTTTAAGCTTCATTAGTTATGTGAATCAAATGATCGTCAAATTTCAGTTCTGTATCAAAAACGACACCCAAGTCCTTAATTTTGAAAACTTGCTCTAATTGTTTGCTATTAACTGAATAATTAAGCAACACCCGATTTTTCCTCCTATTTACCTTAGTGATCAAACCTTGCTCCATGTTAATTTACCGAGTTACTTTGAATAAAAATTAAATTATAATGCCAATTAGATTATACCTTAATTTTAGGCATTTCATCAATCGATTTTCACACTCTCCCAACTTCCCAAAAAATAGTATTGAAATTTAGTGGTTATTTTTTGGGTAAAAATTAGCTATTAATACATGATCTTTCTAATGACGATTTTATCTTAGGGCCTCTATCTAAAAACTTCTATAATATTTAGAATAAATTCACAGATGTTGGATCTATAGATGTTGATTTGATTTTGTTATTCAATATTATTGTACAAGAGCAAGTATACTCGTATTTATTTTTATTTTATTTCTTCACCTCAATTTGTTGCTGAAAATAGTAGCTTTAAAATATTTTACACAATTGTTTAGGCCAATTAATTGTGTAGAAAGAAGGGGATGGCACAAAACAAAAGGGGGTTTGGACCGTTCCCCATCAAAACATTAAAAAATGCCACTGGCGTAGATAAACAAACAAAAAAAAACCTCGCCCCAGGCGAATACCAACCTCGGGGCGACCTTGATTGATTACATATATTGTTATTTTTTAATCTTAGTTGATAAGGTATTTGTGCATCAACAAGACGACTGTACAAGTTGAAAATCTAAATCAATATTTTCAGAATTAACTTTGTTTATGTTTTGTATGAGGAAATGTGTACAAAGCTACAGAATATACCACTGTAGTTGTAACTCTTTTGGTGGTGTACTGAGGAAATTTATTGCTTTTGGAAAGAAAGTTTTTAAATTTAACAAATTATTGAAATTTAATAATTGTTTACTAACAAATAAATTATTAAGTGGATAAAATTAAAATTAAAAGCCAGTTTCCTAGCAGTTTTTATTAAATGTTCTTTTTCAGAATGAATGGCAAGAAAATTGTAAACAACTTGTGCATAGTTTTCAAGAGCTTTTAGAATGCCCAGTATGCTTTGGGACAATGGATTCTACATTAATACAGTGTCCATGGGGCCATGGCGTTTGTAACTTTTGTGCGAGGAAGATTAAACGATGCCCAACATGCAAACGACCACTAGTGTTTGCGTTTCACCGAAATACTTTACTAGAGCAAATACTGGAAAACATCCCCAAGCCGTGCCCTTACACTGATAAAGGCTGCAACACTGTTATGTTTGATGAAGAGCACCAGGACTATTGTGAATACCGACCCTCCGAGTGTAAAAAGAAATCCTGCAACTGGAAAGGCTGTGTGAAAGACTTGGTTGATCACATCAGAAAGTGTACGAAAGGCCGTGTTGTGAGTGAAGTGTCTTTGAATGAAGAAGTTGAACGAGTTTATAATTTTGGCTTTTTTGAAACTAAAGATGATTTTACGCCGATTTTATGCCAGAAGCAATTGTTCTGGGTTTATTTTCATAGAGATGCTGCAACAAAGAGTATCTACCATAAACTGTATCACATACCTACGACTAAACAAAGTGGTACCTTCTACATGGTTGTATCTTTCAACAAAGGGGATATAGGATTCAAACACACATGCGAAGCATCAACAGATATTGATAACCACAATAAGGACAATGCTTCCATAAATGGTCTTATAATTCCAAATGCCATGTTAAATAAATTGAAATGGATGACAAACTCTTATGAATACACAGTAAAATTAGTAAAAGAAGAATGAATACCTATTGCCTGATGTTCCACTATGTTGATTATTTGTTACTATGACGATTTAAGTTTGTGAATTTTAACTGTTTTAAAATTAAAAATAACTCTAATACCTGTTAATTAAATGTCAAGAAATTTTAACTATAATTTAACTTATTTTACCCCATTCTCAGTCTTTGATCATTTGATCCGATTGGGGTATTTAATTTTGCTAATGGAAGTTGATAAACTATATGCTCATCTGAGCAATTAAATAATGGGAGGAAACAAATTGTAAATTTTTATTTGCTGATTATGCAGTGCTACAATATTAGGTATACAGATTAATCTTATTTACTAGTAATCCTTGGAGGCTATCTTTTTCACTAAAAAACATCCAGTAACAGATTTAGTTTTTGGTTAAATGTGAGTGGTAGGTCTAACGTTTTAGTACAGTTGTCGCCAAAATTAGAGAGACTGGAGGCAGGTAGTCCCGGCCCGTCCTAATCCTTTGTTGACAAAACACCCCCTATTGTAGCGCGGCCGGCTGGTTAGGCACCGGAAGGCCGCCTGGGTCTCGGGGAGTTCTCAGAATTTTGGCCACTGCCTCAATTATCCAATAATCAAACCAATGCACGTACAATAAAAATTCATGGATTATGTGTTGCGTGTTGATAACAACACACGACGATTATAACAAAATTTGAATCATAGTTCTACGATGTTTAATAACCATTTAAAAAAAAGTAAACCTCAGACAAAATCGGAGTTACACCTTTGGCAGTGGCCAAAATTCTGAGAATTCCCCGAGACCCGGGCGGCCTTCCGTTGCCTAACCGGCTGGCCGCGCAACAATAGGGGGTGTTTTGTCAACAAAGGATTAGGACGGGCCGGGACTACCTGCCTCCAGTCCCTCTAATTTTGGCGACAACTGTACAGTCTGTGTCAGCAGTCAGATGCAATCAGCTGCATGTCCCACCAACTGGTTGTAAACTGTGCTCTATGGGATTTCAACTTAATAGAGGTCCACAGACAAAGAGGTCAACTTCAATTATCTGTGGAGGTAAATGTACGTTGAAGAATTTGACCAATCTACTAAATATAGTTGTTTAGTCTTTTCTGTCTCTCCTTTTGACTTAGAGAGGTTTATAGCCATAAATATAGCTTGGATTTCTTATATGATAATTGTTATTTATGATGAGTTATGTATAATTTATTAGCGAATTTCCCTATAGGGAATACGCTATTACGGTAGTAGCCATGGTAAGACCTAAGCCCGGGACCACTTTACTTTTTCATTTTGAGGTCCCCAGAAGCTAAAAACACCATTCGTTCATTTTCATATATATGTATATATATATATATCTATATATCTATCTATCTATCTATCTATGTGTCCGTGGTACTGATAACTTTTGAAGGTGACCTCCGATTTTGATGAAATTTGGTATGGAGGTGTAAGACCAGATCTATTTTCATGAGTTCGCGAACCAGCATTCTCGGGTTATGGGAACGGGGGTTTATGGGGTTTCAAAGGGGTCAAAAATGGGTTTTTGGCATTTTTGGACCTTAATTTTTAAAATTCATTAATTTTAACTGAAACCATTTAAAAGAGCTTAAAAAAACAAACAATTTGGTATTTTGAATTTTTATCATAGCATAACTGGTTACGGGGCAAATCAAAAAATGTGTTTTCCATGTTATTCTTATGGGAAATCAAGAAAACCCTATATCTTGCTTATTTATTAACATAACCTAATCAAATTTGGTATGTACATTATCTATATAAGGTTTAACTTATACTTGCTTACAAAACCCATATGGCGGCAAACCTACATACTCACCCCCATGGGGTTTATGGGGAAAATAAAAAACTGCCAGAGTTTGATACAATTTTGTGTTTACATTCACCAATTATTGATTACCTTAGATTTTCTAACAACACCCAATGGCAGCAAACCTACATACTCGATCCTATGGTGTTTTTATGGGGAAAGTAAATAATCTTAAATTCCATTGGAAATTCGCTGAGTACGCAGGTCTGCTGCGACGGGGGTATTTTTCATCTTAGACAGGTTTTCCTAGTGGGTTGAAAGGATTCAAGGTACCGGTACCACAGCTTTAAAAGTTATTGAGCTTCAAATGAAAAAGAATAAAATGTGTTTACTTATTTGAACATGCAAAAACTAACTTGTCAGATTGTTGCATATTGTGTAGATATTACGTAAATTGAACTTGATTGAAATTTTAGTTTTGTAGGTGCTGGTCTATTCAATATAATTGTATTGATTTTTACTTCATGTAATTTTTTTCAATGGCTGTTATTTTTAAACAGTAAAGAATAGAAGTGTAAAAACTGTAGGATTTTTGTTTTATAACGCAAGTAATTGTTGTGTAAAGTTTAAATTCATTACCTAATATAGCTTTTTTGGAGATGGTATCAAAGATTAGTTAAATTCAGGCTGTTTTTAAAAGAGAATGCCAGGATTTTGAACGGCACTACTAAAAGAGTTTTAAAGATACTTAAACGATTAAAATTTCAAATTAAAGCAGAAAAAACTAAGTTTTTTTAAAACCATAATACGTTTCAATATGAGCTCTATTTGTTACTTTACAGCACACATCTATTGCCAATCTTGCCGATTTACCAATTTCTTGCCAAGTGCTTTTGCAGCAAAATCTGGGGGGTATATTTGTGATTGCTAATGAAATTTGCTCATGCAGATGTCTCAAATCTAGAATGTTTTCTCTATACACTATGTTCTTTATGTAACCCCAGAAAAAAGTCCAAAATGGGTCAAATCAGGATTCCTAGAAGACCAAGGAATACGTGCATCCTTGCCTATTGAAACAGGGGCTGCGGGCGGATTCCTGGAACTGGCGAGTTTGTATGTTTTGACGGCCCCGATTTTCTGCCTAATCGGGACCTGGCGAATTTGTACCTTTTCGTCGACCCTCCAACCACTGGCGAATTTGTATCCAGCCGATTGTTTCCCACCAATCGGTAGGCAAATATAAAATTAAACTTAAAGATACGATTATAAAAATCAATATCCATTGATAATTTATAACCTAACAACATAATAATAAACTTATCAACAAATCTATCTTCTTATTTCTATAAGGGTTTCGTCTGTTACGTCCCTTTTTCTCTCCACCTACTGAACCGATTTTTAAGATTGAGGTGTCATTTAAAAGCTTAGGATATACCGCACTGACGAATCGTAATTAAAAAGGTCATATTGTTTCGGGCTTTGCCCCCCTCGCCTTTTATTTATTTCTAGAGCGCGCTTTAAAATGTTGACCAACTTTTATTGCAAGTTCTTTAATGTGAATTGTAATTTAACAGCTAATTAACTTCAGATGAATTTTAAAAGTCAGATTGTAAAGAAAAATTTATCCCTGTCACTTCATAATCAACATTCAAGTACTATAGGTGAGTTTCACTAATACAGAATCATAAAATGCGCAATTTGCGCACGGGCCACCTCGTAAAAATTATATTCATAATAATCTTTAATGATTAAACAACAATGTTACACACTCTTTCGTCCTGTGTTTTCTGTTCTCGGTATCCACTTAAGCCGCCCAAACTGGAAACAAAATTGTATAGCAAACTAGACCTCCAAGGCGTGGAAGGAGACATCGATAAGTCAACGAAGAAGTTACAAGAATGAAGAGGAAAGAAAGAAGAAAGAGATAGAAGAAAGAAGAAAGAAGAATTAAGGAATGCTACGGAAAAATAATTGAAAAGACTTAGTGAAATAAAATTTGTCAATGAAATGTTTAAATTGTGAAACAAAGTAAAAAACTTGCGTAAATTCCAGAAACTATGTAAATTCCCATACAATGTTAAATATTGTCTGTGGAATAAATGTTATTATTATTATTATTATTTTTATAAATTGTCTTTACTCAGTGCATGTCGTTTAGTTATTACATTAGGTACTGCTTTACATATTGGTTATTTAGAGTTGAATCATTTTTTTTTTTTTTTTAAGTAATTGTTTAAATTTTACTAAGTCATATTATATATAAACTAATTAACGGGATTAGGGGGGGTGGGGGGGCATTGGATAACCTCCATATGAGGAATATTTTATTTTATTCATTCTCTGCTTCTTTCCTTACATAGGCCGTACAGAAACAATAAATGCCCATTCATACATAAATATGGGGAGTTTTTCATGTATGCAGTGTGTGAAAACGAACAATATGTCACACAATGTTCTACTTCGTTGAACGAATAGACAAAATAGACTACAATCATGGCCCAATAAGGAACGTCGTTAGGCTTGAGGGACAGATGGGGAGCATGGGGGCACGGGAGAACCGTGGGTGCAGGTTCTTGGGGGGCGCGAGGGTTGTCAGTGGCGTTAGGGTTAGGGGGCAAGGGGGCCTTGGTGGAGGCATCGGGGGACATTCTGGACACGGGGAGAGAGCAGGCAAGGGGGAATGGGGGGCATGGGGCATGAGGGTACTCGGGCCACGGGGGCTTAGAGGGTACAGAAAGCACGGGTCACAAGAGGGGGGCACAGGGGAGGCTTGGGGGACGAACGGCAGGCTTCAGGGAACACAGATGTGGGGGACACGGGGAAGAATGGAGGGCATCATGGGAGGTACAGGAAGCACGGGTCACGAGAGGGGGGCATGGGGGGGGACATAGAGGGCACGGAGGAGGAATGGTGGGACATAGGGGCACGGGGAGGAATGGCAGGCATCGAGGATAGGGGATATTGGAGGCACGTGGAGGAATGGCGGGCATAGAGGCATGAGGCTATGGGAGACACGGGAGTATGGGCATGTTGGCACAGGGCGCACTAGAGACGATAGTGGAATGGGGGGTAGCTGGTTATGGGGGGTACAGGGGAGGAATGGGGGGATAGAGAGCACGGGGGCCTCAAGGAAGAACGGCGGGCATTTGAGCTTGGGAGAATGGGGGGCACAGAGTCATGAGGATTCGGGGATATGGAGCATGGGGGTACTCGGGCCACGGGGGCATAGGGTACAAAAAAGCACAGATCATGAGAGGGGAGCGGGGGAGGCTTTAGGGGACATAGGAAGCACGGGGAGGAATGGTGGGCATGGGAGTATGTAGGTATGGGAGGCACGGGGTCATTGGCATAGAGCAAAATTGGTACTAGAGACGTCGGTGGCTAGTTGGGCAGGGGATGCACAGGGGGGAATGGGTACATGGAGGGCACAGGGGCATCGAGGAAGAATGGTGGGCATTTGAGCTTGGGAGAATGGGGGGCACAGAGGTGGGGGGTACTCGGGCTACGAGGGCATAGGGGGTAGAGGAAGCACGGATCACAAAAGGGGACAAGGGACACGGCGAGTGTGGGGGAGTGGGGGGCACAAGGGTCTAGATGAAGTAGTGTACAGTATTAGTGGGATAATAACAATTTTGTCATGTTGTATTGAATTATTGTATTTACTTGAGTTACAAACTCATTATGTGTACATGTTTAAGGTCAAAAGTATTTTTTTTGCGTCCGGCAGTCCAATAGTGCAAAAAATTTTATTTTTTCCATAAAATAAACTACCTACTGTATTTTAATGCAGGGGGGATTATTGGTGAATTACTAATTCGATATCACCAAAAAAGATTAGTCAAGATTAAGTTATATATATAAGAAAATCCAACTGTGTAAATTCACACTACAGCTTGAGAAGAAATAAAGTACTGTGCAACTAGGTGATGAATTGAAACTTAACTTTGGAGATAACATCATCATTTGGAGTTTTAGGGGCCTTGCTTTAGGGACATTCATTCTATTGTTTAATTGTTGAACTAAATGACATTTTAGAAAAAAATCTAAGTAAAAGTTTAATGAATTATGAGTCCATCGAGGCACAACTAAGAGAACGCAACAAAACGTCTTAAGACGTCACAAGCAAAGGAAATAACATATATTTAAATGGAATGCCCACTATAACTGTCACGTTCACTGCAGTATGGGCATTCCATTTGCATTCTTTTACTCACAGTCGTAAGACATTTTGTTGTGTTGCGTCGTGTTCGTTTTGGTGAGCTTACCGGTCTATGAATAACATGGGAACTTCAAAGGTAGTGGGGCAGAGCGGACCATTAATGTATTACAAATTTTTAACATGCCTTTACTTTTCCAAGATTATCAGTTGCTATTTTCCTGCCAGATTTCAACTTAACTGGTGCGGTGGTTTAAGCTTCATTAAGCAAAAACAAATAGATAAATTTTGAATTTTAACATACTTTACCTATTGTTTTTAGAGTTAAAACTACACTACTCTTCGAGGGGGTAAGGAAACTTCTTCCTATTTCAAGTGATCCTTACTTACATTACAAAGAAAACCTAAATCTACCTAACCTAAATTTTTCCCTAACCCTACATTTTCGTTAGAAAATTTCAATTTAAAAATTTCTCTCGGTAATGTAAGTAAGAATAAATAGCATGAGATTCCTTATCTCCCAAAATGTGGTGTATTTTTAAAGACTAATTGTAAAGTCATTCAAATTCCAAAATAAATAAAATAATAACTCTATTGCAATCATGAATTTCAAAGCCACAAATATAAACAAATATACTTTCCCCTTTATAATATTAGTAGGATTTTTATTTGTTGTAGTTCTACTATGCAATTTGTTGCGGAAGAAAGTGAGTTGAGCAAATGAGCTTGTCTTGAAGAAAAACAAGCCTTTTGGATTTAGCATTCTAGTATTTGTGACTGGGATTATTACTGATGCTTTTGCCAAGCATAAGCTCGACCCCCAGGGTAAAGATATAAATAGAGTAAACAGTCACCATTTTATGATCTTTTTATTGTTACGAGGTATATTCGGAAAGTAAGTTCCGTTTTTAAATAAAAAAGAACAAGTACAGATACAGCAAAAAAATTTATTGCATTCAAATCTACAACTCTTACATTATTTTTCAACATATCTCCCGTGATTTTCCAGGCATTTGTCATGGCGTGGCACAAGTTTTTGTATACCCTCTTCGTAGAATTTTGCCGCCTGTGTAGTCAACCATGATGTAACACGTTCTTTCAGCTCTTCGTCGCTGTTCAACCGTTGACCGCCAAGGAAAGACTTCAATCAATAAAGATGTTTATTGCGAAACGCTCAAGAAACTGCGCCGCGCAATACAGAACAAGCGCCGAGGAATGCTGACAAAAGGCGTGGTTTTCATTCACGATAATGCTCGACCACACACTGCCAATGTGACAAAATCACTCCTTCAGGGCTTTGGCTGGGACGTGTTTAACCATCCGCCGTACAGCCCCGGCCTCGCTCCTAGCGACTTTCATTTGTTTCTCCATCTGAAGTCTTTCCTTGGCGGTCAGCGGTTAAACAGCGAAGAAGAGCTGAAAGAACGTGTTACATCATGGTTGACTACACAGGCGGCAAAATTCTACGAAGAGGGTATACAAAAACTTGTGCCACGCTATGACAAATGCCTGGAAAATCACGGGAGTTATGTCGAAAAATAATGTAAGAGTTGTAGATTTGAATGCAATAAATTTTTTTGCTGTATCTGTACTTGTTCTTTTTTTATTTAAAAACGGAACTTACTTTCCGAATATACCTCGGATATTACAACATATAGTAAGTTAGATATATATACAGTATTACAACATTAAGTACGTTAGAGGCAATGTTAACAATACAAGAATGTTGATATGACAAACTTAAATTAAAATTTTTCTAATACATCAATTTTCATCTGAGTTAGATCTCGAACTTTCGACATTTTCTCCTTTCATAAAGATTTTTTGAAAACTGAAAACTAGGGGCTACTTAATACTTTTATTTAAAAAATTTTATTCACATTATTGATTAACATACCAAAACCCAATAGGGTTTAATTTAAAATATTTTACTTAGGCTACCAAATAAAAATTTAATTTTGACACATCAAAAGTTTTCTTTTTTAAGATCCAGAATATAATTTTTTTATATTTTTAATTTTAAAATTGAAAGGAAGAAAATTACTTTTGGCACACCAGTATAATTTCACAATTTTTCATGTAATGTATTTTTTAGGATGATTTGCAAGGAAAAGTTAAAAAACTCGCACTTGGATTACAAGAACTTTTTGAGTGTCCAATATGTTTTGGCATGATGGATTCTACTCTGAAACAGTGCAAGAATGGCCATGGAGTCTGCAGTTCTTGTGCTAGTAAAATAGATAAGTGCTCCATTTGCCAGCAAGAATTAGTGATGTTTAATCAGAACACTTTATTGGAACAAGTGTTGGAATGTATTCCCAAGCCATGCCCAAACTCCGAGAAAGGCTGCAACATTGTTCTATTTGAAGAGAAAGATGAGCATAAAGATTACTGTGAATACCGGCTTACTGAATGTAGAAACAAATTTTGTGACTGGAAGGGTTGTGTGAAAGACCTGCTTGATCATGTGAAAACTTGCCAACATGGCAAGGGTGTTTGTGAAGTTTCTTTGAATGTTGAAGTTACACGAACATACACATTTCATAGAGGAGTTATGAAACAAATCTTTACACCAATTGTATGTGATAATCAAGTATTCTGGAAGTGCTTCAAATTTGATCCTTTCACAAAATTCATTTCCCATAAACTATACTTCTTACCAACATCCAAGCCAACTTGCAATTACTACATGGTTATATCTTTCGAAAATGGTTTAATAGAGTTTAAACACACATGCCAGGCAGCAATTGATATTGAAGATTATGTTGATGACAATGGGGTTAAAATTCCAGATTTAGAGTTACAGCATCTACGGGAACCAGGAACAGAAGATAAATATAAATACTACCTTAAGTTAGTGAAAGACAACAAATATTCAACCTAAAGTGGTGTGATTAAAGTATACCAGTTCAAGAAGTTAGCCACTGAACCCCCCCCCCCCCCCTCCCCCAAAGGAAATGAATTCATCCCCAAAACCATTCACCCCACCCCCCCTTCTCCACCCACCAAAAAATGTTTAGTAAATCTTTTGAAATTATTGATTTAAGTTTAGAATTCTGTAGAAATATAAGATTAAGTTTTTTATTTGTACCCTTAATCCATATCTATAAAAATGAAAGTATGTATGTTTTAGGCCTTTATGTCTTTAACCCTTTCTGCTCATATGTCGAGTCAGCCGACGTTGTCGCATGTCGGGTCTGACCTGACAAACACTTGTGTATATATTAAATTATATATATGCATATTATAAATAGTATATATATATTTCTACATATATATATATATATATATATATGTACATGTACATAATATACATACATGAATATGTATATTATATGTGCCTATATATTTTTTTAAATTTATTTATTTGTTGCTAGGCAACAAATTCATTGAAAAATGCCAATTTTAGGCATTGTAGTGATTTCTTATACAGGGTGTCACAAAAAAGTGTCATTGGCTATACAGGACCTGATTCTACATGCAAAAATAAGTCAAAAATGTAGAATAACATTTTTGGATTTCGGCTTAGTTAAGCCATAATCTGCCATTTTGTTTTTTATACATAATAGTTTTTATTTCCGTGACCGTTTGTTGTATTAAGTTCATGTTTGGCATGAACCTTAATCACAGCAATGTCCACTTTCAAGAAAAAAATACTTTTTTTTCCAATGTGTATTTTCAAAATGGCGGTCATTTTAAGTTTTTAAACTAAAAATATCTCAAAACCGGTAAATTTTATCAAAATTTTACAAGAGACAAAAAAGTTGACAAATACAATTACCTAACTAATGGTACCAAGTTTGTAAGGATCTAACAACAAATAATGGAGTTATCGAGATTTTTCTTCTAAAATAACCTAAATTTGCATGCATTTTAATGGAAAATCAATGATTTTATGCATAAAAATGGCAATCACTCCGTTATTTGTTGTTCGATCCTTACAATCTTGGTATTATTAGTAATTTAATTTTATTTGTCAACTTTTTTGTCTCTTGTAAAATTTTGATAAAATTTACCGGTTTTGAGATATTTGAGTTTAAAATGGCCGCCATTTTGAAAATACACATTGGAGAAAAATAATTTTTTTCCTAAAAATGAACGTTGCTGTCATAAAAGGTTCATGCCAAATATGAACTTAATGCAATAATCAGTTACGGAAATAAAAGTTATTATGTATAAAAAACAAAATGGCTGATTATGGCTTAACCAAGCCGAAATCCAAAAATGTTATTCTTCATTTTTGACTTATTTTTGCATGTAGAATCAGGTCCTGTATAGCCAATGACACTTTTTTGTGACACCCTGTATATATATATATATATATATATATATGATTTCTATTCCTTATTAGATAGTAAAATATGTATAAGTTTCATTTTTATTTATAATATTAGCCGACATATAGTGGTTAACATCTAGAATTTTATAATTAAAATATAAAATGTTAACTATAATTACATATTTAAAAAAATAAATAAAAAACATTTTCTTAAATTAAATTTTTTCTTATCAACTAATGTGAAATAAAAACGCAAAAGTCAGCTTTACAAAATCAAAATACACTAAAAATAAATTATTAAGTAAGCCTCCAATTAAATACAAGTGGATAGGAACAAGCCAGTCGAGAAAATGAGAGTGGAAAGGGTTAATAGGTGCTAAAACTACTGGACTGATTGACCTGAAATTTTGTAAAACTATACTTTATATACCTAGGAGAAAGATAGGCCTATTCCCCTTTTTCATAAGCTTCTGGGCTCTGCCCCAGTGACCTTGCAATTGTATTATCAGTCAAAATTTAAATGTGTATATAACAGAATGCAGCTCATGTAACTGCCAACTTTTAAGTACGTTGTATTTCAAGTTCTTCAATTAATTAGTAATTCTATTTAATAATTTAAATAAACAGATGTTTAAAGTGTGAATGCTATACAATACGTGTAGTATATTCAATCGTGGATTTATGGTTAAACTAATAGAAACTATCAACACATTAATATTTTCATCAATGTGAGTTTGGTACACCTTGGTATAGTAAAATTAGTTAGGAAAAATTAACAAAATTATGGACAGCAATTTTTTTTTTAAATGTCATCCCCAATTTTATGGCATTTCCTGACCTTCCTCCGAAAAGCCCCCTGAAATCCCATATGGGGATCATGCTTAAAAATAAGGGGTTAAAAAAAGAAGTTACAATCAAATTTGATATTACGCATACTAAATTTAAAAATATTACAGAAGGCTTATGGATATCAAATTAAAGGTCTTAAAATGTAGAATGTAATGCTGTAAACACGATTTCCACATAATGGTCGGAAGATAAATGGCAGACGTTCAAAATGTAGAATAAAATAATATTATCAAACATTTGAAATGCAATAACTTCCGACATATTTGACCTTTTGAGGTCTGGTTTTCCGCTATGTACTCTCCTTACTAAGGTCATTAAAATTATGTATAGCATGGCTATAGACTAAAAAAAATTTTCAAAACTTACTCTTTGGGACGTCCATGTAGAGGGTGGTCCAAGAGTAATAAGATAGACATATGTCAAGCTATTCACATTTTAAGCAAACGTTTGCTGCAAACCGTACCTCATTAAAAGGTCAAGCATTTAGAACATTATTACATTTTTAAGCGTTTAGGTTAAAATTTGATTTTTGTTAAAAGTTTGACAGTCTGCCAGTTTTTTAACTCAGGCAACCTTTTGAGATGGGGTTACAGCATTAAATTCTACTTCTTAAGAGCTTTAATATGATGTATATAAACCCATGATTCAACAAAATATTTATTACTGACTCCACATGAGCCATCCAATCATTTTTAGGCATGTTCCCCACTGGGGATTTCAGGGGACTTTTCTGACAGAATACAGGGGATGACATAGGACACATTTCAGAAAAAATTGGCTGTCCAAAATTATTAATAAGTTGAAATTTAAACATGTATACAGCAGAATGCTGTGAATGTACAGTAACTGGTAATATTTAAGTCCGTTGTATTATACAGGGTGACTTCCGGCAACCGGACTAATTTGAAACAGTTGTTGCATTGTTATTGCACGAGTTTGTGAACTTTTGGTTATCGTTGTCTTTAGTATGCCTTGCCATTTTAGTCTAAATGTATAAGTAGACAATATAACATCTTGTCTCTTTTATATAAAACTTTAGTTAAAAATTGTAAACTCATTATAAAATAACGGCACAGCAAAGTTTTCTCATATAAGTTGGCAAACTCAACTTAGAATGGCTCCCTGGGATTAGGGCCATCCAACCTGCACCTCCCAAATGTGAGGCACGAGCATTCAAACTATATGTTACCATTGACTAGGGATGGACGGGACCCGAAATTTCGGGAAATTTTTCGGGAGCAAATTTGTCCAGATCATCGGGCGGGATTTTTTTTTTACTCGGGAATTTATCGGGACGGGAACTGCCGAACGGCGCGGCGGCCGCGATCGCGGCCAGCGTTCTCGGCCGGCGATCTCGCTAACGAGGAACGGCACAGATACACGCGGCCACATTCAACGGACGCCAGAGACGATCTACTGTTCAGCTTATCTATTGTTCGACATCCGGCAGTAATTTATTCAAGAGGGGTGTTTTTTGCTCCTAGTACCAAATGCTACTTTCTGAACCAATTGTCGTAGAAAGCTAAGGGATGGCTCGTTTGATTTGTCTAATTCTTACAAATTAAACAAAATGTCAACCAAAGTTGTGTGACTTTCCAATCAAAGGGAAAATGGCAAATTATTGTTAAATAAATCAATCTTTAATTGAATTACTGTTTTATAATTTTAAAAGCATCTTATTATAATTTAATACAATTAAAAAAAAACTTCAAAACCCATTAAATATATAAAAAAATAAATATTACAAATACATTTATTAGATATTGAGGTTCATAAAACTTTAAAATTTCATTGTTTTTATTGATTTGTTCACATACACTTACTTTTTTTAAATAGCAAAAAATAGCTAAATGAATACATAGAAATAAAAATAAAAATAATTAGGTCAAATAGTGTATATTTTTAAAGTTCAATTTTTATGATAATCTCTAAGTAAGAACCTGTCTCAGTTAAATCAATAAGTATAAAAAATGAAAAATAAACATTTCCTGGGGTTATAAATGGCTTTGGTTTGTTGAATCACTTCATTCCTTAGTATGAATATTTATTATAATATCAATTTGTTGTTGTTGTTTTTTTTAATTGAGCATTCCTTAGGCCTATTTATGTTATACAGTTTTGTTTTCTTTAAAATTTTCTAATTGTTTTAATCTATATTTTTATGTACTTAATTTTTCTTTTCGTTCTTTATAGAAAACGTTTAATATTTCATTCAACAAAACTTTTATAAAATTTTTAATGGATTTTTTTTATATGTATATTGTTTAGTGATTTTATTTATTTATTTTTTTTGTTACAAGTAAATTTATACTTTATTCTTATCTCATTGTATACTGCAAATTTAAAAATTAGATATTTTAAATCTTTTCAACAAAAGGAGGTACTTTGTAACTTATACAAAAACAAGTAGAACAATTTGGAAACAGAACCAGTTGATATTTAACATTAATTTGTCTTTATACGACATTCAGATAAAAGTCAAAACGAATATTTCCCGATAGCGTCGAGAAGAGCAATCCCGTCCCGATCCCGTCCTGAAATTGGATGGGAAAAAAAAATTTCCGTCCCGTCCCGTCCCGTCCCGAACTAAAAATCCACTCCCATCCATCCCTACCATTGACTATGTACACTAACGTGAATAGACCTCTCATCCAATGCATTTAGTTTGAGGCAAAAATTTGGAAGTTCGGTGTACGCGGCACCAGAGTCGCTGCCATCGATGTTGTTATTATTCAGCTGAATTTACAGTGCTGCAAAAACACTTTACCAAACATAAACATAACTTAATAATAATAATAACATTTATTCCTCTGACAATATTTAACATTGTATGGGAATGTACATAGTTTGGGGAAGTTATGTAAGACTTTTACTGTGTTTCACAATTTAAATTTCATTGCCAAATTTTATTTCACTAAGTCTTTTCATTTTTCTTTCAAAGTTTTCTTTCATCTTTCTTTCTTTTTTCTTCCTTCTTCATTCTTCTAACTTCTTTGTTGACTCTTTCAGTTATAACATGTTTCATCCATGGTTGAGAAGAGTGGTAATACTGATTTATCTATCATATGTTACGTGTACTTTCATGTATGCCGTACGAGATCGCACCACCGTCAATAGGTTTCACACACCCCCATGCTATGAGAAGTCTACTCACGTTAGTGTACATAGTCAATGATATTACCTTATTCAGTGAGGAACACACAGCTTCTTCAGCAGTCTTTCTATGGTGGCAGATAATTATCAATAAAATAATAAAAGGAAAAATCACAAGATCATCTTTTGATTATTTTATTATGTAAATAACAAAGACATACAAATTTATGTACATATTCAGTCAAATCATACAGATATGAATGTTGTGCTTAGTTTTAGAAATTTTAATTAAAAGTGCTCATAATGTTGGTAATTTCCATGTTTTTTGTTGAAATACATTAGACTCTTTTAAAAGTATTATATAACATATTGATTGCGCAAAATTAAATTGGTACTGTCGATGTAATAGACGTATAGAAAATAAGAGATGGGTGTGCAATGTTAACTGGTGTAAATGGGCTTCTCGATGACATTCTGTTTACATTGGAAGCGGTCAAAAATATCAAAACAGTTCAGTTTGAGTTCAGTGTTCTAGCTATTTCACAAAATTGTTAGTAACGAGCCAAGTTATGTCACACTACTAAATTTGCACACACCAATCCTAATTTATATACTCGTCAGATATAATCAATAAATTTAAGCCTTTTACCAACACTCAATTATAAAAATGCATAATCGTATTATTAATGACCTGTATACCAAGTGTTGATGTTTTATCCTTTGATGACATAATTTTAATAGGTTTCAGAAAATCAGTGCCATTAATGAACACTGATAACTGAATGCAGGAAATCACTTCCACTACCACTTGGCTCTAGTTTGCGTCATAGAGCGCTGAAGCATTCAACTCTTTCTTAATATTACAACATTGCATCATTACATACAAATCTGAGTTTATTTTAAGAACAATGTTTTGATTTTGTCTCAGTCATAAATGATCCTGGGTCAGTAACTTTCGGCTCTTAGGGCAAAATATCTATTTGAAGATTTTCAGAATAATTTACTTTTTTTGTAAAATGAGTAATGTGAATGTATTATTTAAAAACTTTAGTTTATGGTAATCGATGAATTAAACAAAATTATTTGATTTGGGATACCTCGGTTTCATATCTGAGAGAATTGTAAATTACAGTCGACTGCCTCTCATTCGGACACGGAGGGTCCAGACGAGGTCTTGGAAATGAGTCATCAGCGAGGGTTTCTCATGGACAAAATCAAAAGAATTAAATGTGTCTGTTTTATTTCTAGCCTACATGTAATCAAAGAACCTCAGTTTGTTTTACGATTATGCTCGTACAGGGTAGTCATACAGTAGTGTAACTGATTTTACTAGTTAACGTACCATACTGTTTTTATTTTTAATAATTTTGAATTGAGTTATATTATTACAAATTTATTTTTTTGGGTGGAATTGTAGTTACAAGTAACTACATAGTGGTTTTATAAATTTATGTGATTTTATACAACTGTAGTCTATTTCGTATAAATCTATGATGTTTTTATCCGTGGTGCTTCATACTTTCGTGTTAATTCCTGATGTTTAGTCTGTTTTCAGCAACGTCACGAAAATGACCTTCCAACGGGTTTGTACCGAAACAACGTAATGTTTTGGTTATAAAATTGTCTTCAAATGCGATCTTTAATTGAATATACACTATTAAAGATTGTAATTTACAACAGTAAACAACCGCCGGATGATCCGGAAATTTTTTCATCCAAACAACGTACCGATCCCGAGGTGACCGGATTGAAGGGAGTCAATTGTACATCAAATTTTAAATTGTTAGGAAATTTTTCAAACTCAGTAGTAGGAAAATGTTTATTTAGTTTTTTTTACCAATAGAAAATTAAATTAGATTAAACTTGAGCAAAACTTTACAGACCTAAAATATATATTTGGGGCTCCAGGAATAAGCAAAAATGAGTCACATTTTAACCTGCCAACTGTTGAAGCACAACTGCATGGCAATCAAGCTTTAAGGACACATCTAAGTAACCGTGGAAAAATTAATTTCTTTAGTCTGTATTGGAGGATTAAACATTTTTTAACCAGGGTCATTTTTATATTTTTGATTTTATGTCCTCAAGGGTTGCCCAGAACAGCAATAATGGATTCAAAAGCTGATTAACAAACTGTTATAGTGATACAATAAGAATATACAAAAAATACTAACATTTGGGGTTTTATTTAGGTATAAGAAGAAATACATTAAATAATAAATAAATTACCAGTACAAACAACAAGGGCTTTATTTATCAAACTCATAGTCATCCCAGTTTTGTTTTAGATTCTGTTCCAATAGTGATTTCTGCACTTTTTTTACATTTATATAAATATCGTATTCTCTTTTACAAGGCATTGAACTAGTAATTATATACAAGATTATAAATTTATACTCAAAACAGAAATATTTGACTAAAATAATTGTGTCCCAATCATATTTTGACATGTTAAACAATAATTTTATTAGCAAATTATTGGTACACTAAAGGTTACTTTTCGACATAATCACCGAAGAGATTGAGACATTTGTCATATCTATGGACAAGCTTTTCAATACCCTCTTCAAAGAAAGTTGCCGCCAGCAAAGAATTCCAAAAGAATTCAAAGCAAAAATTCCAAAAAAGTTTTTAAAAAATTTTCCAAATAAAAAACAAAAAATATTCAAAATTTTTTTGAAAAAACAGTATTGGTGAATCTGTGATTTTCTTCAACAATTCTGTCAACTCGTTGAACCAGGTCATTTCAAATGGTCATTTAAAATTACCTGGTTCAACGAGTTGACAGAATCGTTAAAGAAAACCACAGATTCACCATTACTGCTTTTTTTACAAAATTTTTTAATATTTTGGTTTTTTTATTCTTTTAACTTTTTTGGAAATTCATTAAAATGTTTGCTCTGATTACGGAATTCTTGGGCGGTAGCAATTTTCTTTGTAGAGGGTATTGAAAATCTTGTCCACAGATATGAAAAATGTCTCAATCTCGGTGATTATGTCAAAAAGTAACCCATAGTGTACCAATCTGTTGGTAATCAAATTATTGTTTTACATGAACATGTCTTTTATTTAGAGCCTATTGGAAGTTGGAAAAAAAAAAACGGCACGCGTAACACTATCCTATGTAATGGTTAAATATTCTGGCTGTGACTTTACATTTTAAGAAGATTATTTTAATTAAATGGAGCAACTTCAGATATTAATAAAATTGATGTGCAACGACCAAATCTAAGGAGAGTCTTGTTCACAAGAGATAATGAGAGATGAAAAGTGAAAACAAGAGAGGTAATGGTTTGAAACTGATATCTTGTTTAAAAAATATATACTTTGCAGATCAGTCGAAGTTAATTACTATGATATTACCTAAAACCTTGAATGATAGTCTGAACAACCTCCAAAATGCATATTAACTTATAAGTCTCACCACGTGTGTTATGCTTCTAGCTCAACTTTCCTGGGAAATTACAATTAAATTTATGACTTAAGTGAACTTGATAGGTTTTCATTTCAAAGAACTATTTTAAAACTAAAAACATAAGTAATAATAATATAATAAACTAAATACTTTGACAAAATATATAAAATATCATAAATCAGGTAAAAAACTATTAAAAATGCAAAATAATAACATTGTTTGCATAGACAGTTTGTGCATTTGGTTTATAATACTGGCAACAACATACCAGTCACTATATAGATTTCACAAACTACAGATTAACATATAAAAAGTTACCTTAGAAAAGGTACAGCAGAATCTCACAACCATCAACTTCAATTGTAACCATCTTGATCATAAACATATATTTTAATTCTTTAAATATCTGATTGTTAAAAGGTACCTTTACAATAAGACTATTGTGTTGGAACTTAAAAATCCCCTTTTCTGCTTCATATCACAGTTAGATTATTTAGAAAATACCAAAAAACCATTTGCTGTAGAAAAAAATTTTTAAATACAAACTTTATCATTTCTTGTATTTTGCACAAACTCAATAGAACATACATTTTGAAACAACGAATTAAATGAGAGATTGCTCAGAAAACCTCACTAAAATGGTAAAGTGCAATTAATAATATTATTTATAATTTTTGAGTAGTTTCAGAACATTCCATTTATATTAAGATGTATTTTGTTAACACAACAACACAACCTTAATACTGTACCATGGAACATAACCACAGTATAGTACGGCTATCCAAACCTTGTTTTAACAAAAATATGCCTATTACAAATTTAATCAGGAAAATACAGATATTTTCTTTATTTAAAAATGGAGGAAAAGCGGTCATTGATATTTTATGGAATTATCGGTCATTGGACCAGGTCATTCGCTACTGCAACCGTTTCTTGATATTTCCATCGTCGTTGACAAGCTTTATTGCAATGTTCGATAATCATTTACCAAAATTTTAACACAGTTTAATGACTAGCGACAGCTTTTCCGTGATCTGATTATCAATGAGTGTCAATATCAAGCCCTAATTGAGTAAACGGAGGTAGAAAAGAACTAATATTTTACATTTTTATTTATGGATTCTACTTATAGTGAAATCTCTCAAAACCATTTTGGATTGATAACAGGTTCCGCTGGCAGTTACTTCAAAATAGCGGGATTCTAATATTAGTCCTTTGATATGAGTGCTCTTTTAATATCTAGTTGAGTCATGTAGTTGAGATTCTGCTGTTATATATATATGAAATGAATTATAAATAAACACTCCAAAGATTTTCAAAATCACTGCCATTGACAATGATACTTTGAAAGACAGTCATCTGCACAATGAGCAACAAATAATACCAGAGTTAGAGAAAATAATTGTAATTTGTGAGAAGCATGACAACTTTGAGTATAAACTATTATTTGCAAAAGCTCGCACAACTTTTAGTACTTGTTTGTTTTACATAAGCCACTATAATTTTTTTAGATATTCTGAACTGGGAACTTAGAAAACGGATCAATTGAAAGAAGACTATTTTATGTACATTGCATTAAATTAATTACACTTTTCTAAGTTTTACAGTTTTTGAGTTATGCTTGCCAAAAGTCAGCCATGTCACCGATAATCGCTGAGAACGAATCTCAGCCCATGCCACGACACCTGCCTGATACATGAAAAATGCCCAGTTTGTCAAAAATCCTTTCAAAATGTATTCGCAGTGACGATAACACAAAGAATTAATGACTCAAAAAATGAACCATAACCTATAGAAAATAATCATTTATGTTGTATACGGTAACTAAATTAATATCATTTATATTTTGTAGAGTGGCAACACTGTTAAAAATAATCAGTATAATTTTGGGGTTATGTTTGTTACAAGAATCTCGTGTTCGCAGTTTGTAGTTCTGTTTTCTGTTTGGACTTGTAGTAAAAATGTAGTCTTAATAAAGTGATATTATAAATGTTACCACCGTATCATTTCTACACCATTTAAGTGTTTTCTATAGGTTATGGGCCCAGATTATAAATAAATAATAAAGTAAAGCCCAATTAATTGCAAAGAAGGAAATTTACGAAGATGTCTGTGACTAGCAACCAGAACCTTCCGCAACTTAGCGACAGCAACTTTTCAAATTGGAAGTTCAGGGTAGAAAGTTTATTAGCTGAGAAAAATGTCAAGGAAATTTCCCTTGAGAAGAAATCCGAAGAAGATTTAGCGAAAATGGATTCAAAGGCACTAAGTGAACACAAATCTAAAGAGGCAAAAGCAATGTCCATTATTGTGCAAAGTGTAACTGATAGACATCTGGAATATTTAAAAGGTTGTGAAACTCCATATGATATGTTTGCCTGTCTCAAAAATATATTTGAGAGGAAAAGTACCTTGTCTAAGTTATTTGTTAGAAGACAACTGTTATCATTGAAATGCAGTGAGGACATGAAACTACAAGACCATTTTGTAAAGTTCGACTCTCTAATTAGGGATCTAGAGGCAACTGGTTGTAAGCTTGATGAAGATGATAAGGTCTGTCATTTGATGCTAACAATACCCAAGAAGTTTGACACAGTTATCACAGTTTTAGAAACAACAAGCTCTACACTAACATTGGACTATGTGAAGAGCAAATTACTGGACGTAGAACTCAAGCTACAAAACTCTAGCCTAACTTCAGGTGCAGCAAACAAACATTTTTCAAGTGACTGTTCATTCAATGTAGGTCACGGAGCGCAATCCAGACCTAAGCCTAGGCCTAAATGCTTTAGGTGCGGAAGTACGCAACATCTAATATCTGATTGCCCCAAACCTCAGACCCAGGGTAATTATGCAAGAGGAAACTTCAGATACAACAATTGTGGTAGAGGAAAGCAACCTTTCAGGAATAACAATACAAGAAATCACGAACCTAACCAACAGTCAAGAGCTCATATGGTTGAAGAAGAATTAAGTTTCATAGCCCTGTCTACGGAGGTAGAGTGCAACCAAGAAGGAGTTATAAACTTTGTTCTCGACTCTGGTGCAACAAATACCATGGTAAGTTCACAATATGAAAGACATATGACTGATGTGCATAATATTGTTCCCTTGAAATTAAAAGTAGCCAATGGAGAAACAATGGTAGCTAACAAAGCAGGAAAGCTTATTTATTTAGTTATATTTTAGCACTCCACTTAATCAAAGTTAAAAGATTTAATTTTCATTTCTATTTTCCTAAGTTTTAGTCTTAATCTCTTGTATAGTAGTAAGCATTTTTTATTACCTGTTTAACATTAAGTTTAAATTATTCATTTTATTTTATTAAAACATCCCAAGGAGCAGGAGATTATATGGACTCAGCCCCCGCGCACAGGCTTTGACCCATGCGGGGACTTTTCCACGATATAAAAAATTTCATGTAATACAATTGTAATCTTTTGATGGAATAAATCATTTTGAATTTGAATTGAATTGAGCTTAAAGTAAAATGTTTAGACAACAATCAGTTGATTAACATAAATGCATTGATTGTTGAGTTGTTGCCGTACAATCTGCTATCTGTACATAAAATTAATGAAGCAGGTTATAAAGTGATTTTTGAAAAAGGTTATGCTTCTGTCAGCAAAGGAAACAAAACATACTTTACGTGTCAAATGTCAAATAATTTGTTTGTCGCAAGCTTTGATGTACAAAATAAACATAAAGCACTAATTTCAAGCTCTCAAGAAAATGTTTGGCATCTTCGCTTAGGTCACATCAACAGAAGAGGACTACAATTGTTAAACCTACCTTACAGCAAAAAGGTATGCGACTCGTGCCAAAAAGGTAAGGCTAGTAGGCCACCTTTCAAGGAATGTAAAAAACCTCGATCCTCTCAAATCGGTGAGTTATTGTACTCTGATATTTGGGGACCAGTAAAAGACCCAACCCAAAATTAAGAGAAGTACTATTTATCAGTGATTGATGATTTCTCTCATTTCACTCAAGTTTATCTTCTACGAAACAAGTCAGAAGCTGAACCTAACCTAAGGAAACACATAGATCAACTAAGGGCACAAAATATAAATGTTTCAAGAATAAGAACAGATAATGGTAAAGAATTTACTTCAAATTCATTTGAAGAATATTGTACTAAACATGGCATCAGGATGAATTAACTGCAACATACACTCCACAACAGTGCGGTGTTGCAGAGCGTATGAATCGGACTTTGCTGGACAAAGTCAGAACTATGTTTGTAGATACTAATCTACCTAAACACTTATGGGGAGAAGCTATACGGTGTGCTGTATTCCAACTAAACAGATAGCCTACTCGAGCAAATGGTGGTAAAGTGCCAGCAGAAATTTATCTAGGCCACTTGAATCTTGAAAAACTTCGTGTTTTTGGCAGTAAGGCAAGGGGTATATAGGCTACCCAAGGCAAGCAAATTAGAGCCTAGAGCTCTAGAAATGAGAATGGTAGGCTATGCCGGAGCAGGATATCGGTTATGGAATCCTGAAACTAATGATATTGTAATATCCAGAGATGTAAGATTCGATGAAAGCGATTATGTGTTCAACTCAAATAGGCCTATGATGGTGGATAACGAAGCAGTACAAAATTATAAAGCAGAACTAAGCAATGATAGTTCAGAAGATGAAGAAACAACGGACAAAAGTGTGTCATCACCTAGGCCTACTAGTAAACAAAAACACCATCTCCAGAATGTAGGCCTAACAAAAGGCAAATTAAAGTGCCGAAACATTTGGAAGATTATGAAGTCTACACAGCTTACTGCCTACTAACATGTGATAAAGATCCAGTAACCTATAAACAAGCTATTCAATCTGGGAATGAATGGAAAAAAGCTATTGATACAGAGCTCGAAGCACATAGACAATTCGAAACTTGGACAGTTACAGATTTACCTGAAAATAAGAAAGCCATTGAAACAAAATGGGTTTTTCGGACCGCAAAGGATTTCAAGAAACTTGCTATCCAAATGAACTTTATGCCCCAGTCGCAAAGATGCCTACCGTAAGAATGACAATTTCACATGCTGTGCAGAATAACTGGAAATTAAGACATCTAGATATCCCGTCTGCTTTCCTTAATGGAACCTTAACTGAAGAAGTATACATTAAAAGACCAGAAGGTGTTAATGAAGAAAACGGCAAAGTATTAAGGCTAAATAAAGCTTTATATGGCTTGAAGGAATCGCCTCGTTGCTGGAACGAATGTTTTGATAGTTTTTCAAAACAGAATGGACTTCAACAATCCGCACATGATGTATGTTTGTATTTCAATAAAGATGTTTGGCTAACTCTTTTTGTTGACGACTGTCTGATCACTGGAGAAGAGAGTAAAGTTGAAATATTAGTGAAGCAATTAAAAAACAATTTTAATGCTAAGGACCTTGGTAATCTGGAAAATTTTCTGGGAACTAAAGTGACCCAAACCAAAGACTGTGTTAAAATAAATCAAGAAAAACTAATTGAGAAGATACTTAAGCGATTCAACATGGAAAACTGCAAAGACAAAAGTACCCCAATGGAAGTTAATTTTCAAGTCGACCCTACAGAAGAGGTAATAACTAATGTACCTTACAGAGAATTGATTGGCAGTTTGAACTACCTGGCTATGATCTCTAGGCCAGATATTTGCTTTTCTGTGTCTTACCTAGGACGCTTTTTGGACAAACCTAATCTAACTGTGTGGAAAGCTGCCAAACGTGTCTTACAGTATGTTAAGGGTACAAAGGATCTAAGTCTTATTTTTACCAAAAATGAAGATGAAAAATGTTTAATAGCATATTCTGATGCCGATTGGGCAACTGATAAAATGGACCGTAAAAGTATCAGTGGGCAAGCTGTTTATCACTGCAACAACCTGGTCTCATGGAGTTCCAAGAAGCAGCAAGTAGTTGCATTATCGACTGCGGAGGCGGAATACATAGCTGCAGCTTCATGTGTTGCTGAGGTGCTGTATCTACAAGGACTAGCTGCTGATTTTGGCTATCCGGGAGAAACACTGTTATTTGTCGACAACCAAAGTACCATTTCTATGATTTCCAACTATGAAAACTCAAGGAGATCAAAACACATCGACATCATGGTGCATTTTATAAGAGACATTATGAAGAAAGGAAAGTTTGAATTAAGGTATGTGCCTTCTGAAAATAATGTTGCTGATGTTTTCACCAAATCACTAAGTTTGCCTAAACATATCTGTCATGTTTCAAACCTGAATTTGAAAGTTGCTTAGGCAGTTTGACCAATACCTGTCCAATCGATTAGGCTAATTGAATTTTTATTCTATTTCATTATTGTAACATATTAATTTGATTAGTATTTTCAAGCCAAGCTAATTTTTACCAGTTTGATTGTTTTTGCCTATTTTCTGATTTTTGCGTAGAATATACCGTACGGTAACATACAGCCTATTGTCATTCAAAGTTTGTAGGGCCTATAAATATTTTCTTTACATGTTTTCTCATAGGCTGTCAAACTATGCTGTCACGTAAAATTTAATGATTTAGATTTATGCTTTTATTGTAAACAATGTTTATTGCCAATATCTTAAATCAGTACGGTAATACTTAGTAAGAAATTAATTTTTTTAGGTTAAGTTTTTCTTTAAAAGGATTGTCTTTTATTTAGAACAAGTGTTGTATTTCATTTACTGTTTAATGATTAGCCTACTTGTTTCATAACTATAATTTCTTGTTTTGGTTTGCAATTTTAAGTACTGCAATGACCTAAGACTTAGGCCTATTAAAAATATATTTATTTGTTATATAAATTTTTGGCAGGACTTAAAATTGAAGGGGGGTATAGAAAATAATCATTTATGTTGTATACGGTAACTAAATTAATATCATTTATATTTTGTAGAGTGGCAACACTGTTAAAAATAATCAGTATAATTTTGGGGTTATGTTTGTTACAAGAATCTCGTGTTCGCAGTTTGTAGTTCTGTTTTCTGTTTGGACTTGTAGTAAAAATGTAGTCTTAATAAAGTGGTATTATAAATGTTACCACCGTATCATTTCTACACCATTTAAGTGTTTTCTATATAACCAAGGAGCGGCGGAAGGATGCGCCCTTCAACGTACCTTGGCCTATCTATAATTGCCCATGTAGCTGGAATTATGTATCATCACTATAATGTGTCTTATTTTGCGTTAGTTAAAGTATTTATAATCTATACATCAATAACACACTTAACATAACCGCCGAGCTTGCTGTAAAATAGTGGTTTATGTATCACAAACAAATACCCAACATTTCTTGAATAGGTCAAAGACAAAAGTAAAAAATTAGGCATTACACAAACAAATACAGTAAAGTCCTGCCAATCCAAATTAATGGAGACTAGATCCTGTTCAGTTTAGCAAATAAAAATAGACATGTCGTCTTTTCAAATATGATTCATTGGATCATAGAACATTGCGCTGTGTTGACAATCAGTGTTTTGGAGTAGGCCAGAATCGCAGAGCTCAATTTTGTCAGCTATATGAACTGTTGGCGTTGATTTATAATTATTTCTTGACTGTTGACTGTACAAATTAACTACCCCTTGTCCCTTGTTCATGTACTGGGCTTTATACACCAGCTGACAAAAGATAAACAGTAAATCTACATATTTAACTACATTATTATTGAATGTGATCCAGTTAACTTTTTGTGTAACAATAAATGATTGTTTTTCACATAAAACCACGTTTCTTGTATTTCCACTTTAAAACTTAATGGAAAAATCAGTATTTTTCCGACGGGATGTGTTCTGATTAAGCGGATTTTTGGATTAGCGGGACTCTACTGTAATCAAATTAAACATGTTATTTGTTTAGAAGGGCATGGATTTCATTCTAGTTATGTTTAATATAAACGGTTACCTTATTTAAGGTACAAGGACTTTTGATCCATCTCAAAAATCAAAGAAAATTAGCACAGATTTTTTACTAAAAATAATAATGGAATCAATTTTTTAAAGTACTAATTCATTTCAATGAAACGTACCGATTGAGTCATAATTAAGTGTAATAACTTTAAAAAGTAATAATAAAAACCCATGCAAGAAAACTCTAAGTTTTAAAGATAAAAAACATTCGTCGATCAGAGCATCAAATGTCAATGGTATCAAAGAATCCAAAACAGGAAAGCTATACTAAAGTACCGGTACAACAATATGGATGACTCTATTCGATGTTTCTTCTATTTCCACCTCGGAAGGTAACATCAACGATGTGTTCATTTATGAGATACCAAATGTAAAATTGGTAACTGGGCTTACAATAGGATGTCCATCAACTGGAGCAGGGAAAGACCTGTAATTCAACGAGAAAGGGTTAACAATGTTCAAAAACAAAATGTTCAGAAGGGTTAACAATGAGTAGATGTCTAGTACTTAAAATTTTGACATCTTATAACTAAATCTGGTAGAACAACAGAAAAGAAAGAAAATGGAATGTGCCAGTTGTTTGTGTGTATTAAATATGTTTACCTACTCTAAAACACAAATTGTAAAGTTCACCACTGTGCAAAACAAAACTCAGTTTGATTATAATTTTGAATTTCATAATGAACCAATCAATCTCAGTAAATATCAGTTAGTTTTTTAGGTATAGAAGTGGACTTAAATTGGAAACCCTCCATAGATAAAATCATAAAAAATCAGCATGTTTCCAAACAATAAGCCGAGATTCTTAAATGTAAGAATAGGTCTGTACGTACATCAAATTAAAAGTCTGTAAAACTAGAGAACAATGCCGCAAATTCAATCTCAAAAGGATGACCAAGTCAAAAATGACAGGCAATCAAACATTGCATAAAAATCCAGGGTGTCTACTAATTTTCCAAAATGAAATTCCAGGCTTTTTCAAGGATTTTTCAAGGATTTTCCGAGGATTTTCCAAATTTTTCAAGGTTATCGCAATAATTACAGTTACTTTTTAGCAACAGGTTTTTCGGGTACACCAACTATTGCCATAATTTTTTAATCATATATCTAAATAACCGAAAAAATATTTCAAGTTTACTAACATCTTTTCTAAAAACTACTATAATTTATCGTGCCAATTTTTTTAAATTTTATTTAAAAAAAAAAAATCAAATTATGACTGGATTAAATGGATTTATGGATCATGGAAACTTTTAATTGCTATAATGTTATAATTTAATATAAAAATTACTTTAAGTTCTCCTTATTTTGGTAAAGTTTTATAAAGCAATATTATTTGGTCTCTGGTCTACAAACCATTTTGTATGATTTTTTATTTTATTTTGTGTGCACCTAAATATTCATTATTTCAGTTACATTGGAACACATCTCTAAACCCGTAAATTTCATCGAATTTTACAAGACACAAACAGTTAAGAAATTTAATTATCCATCAAAGTTTGTAAGGATTTGAAAACTAATAACCTGGTTATTGCCATTTTACTGCAGAAAACATTGATTTTGAAATTAAGGTGATTTTTATTAGAAAAATCGCAATACCTATGTAATTTGTTGTCAGATTCTTAAAAATTTTTCTATCAGTTTCAGAAATAAAAATTACTGAGAGTAATAAACAAAATGGTGGCTTGTGCTAAATATGTTCACATGAACTTTTTAGTTTATTTATTTAGATCCAAGGAATCTTGTTGCTTGCCCCAGGACATTCTAAAGCACCTTAGACAGGGAAAGTAGAGAAGGCAAGTTGGCTGCAAGTATACTGTCCATTACGTCACTTGCCGTCTATTTTCCTAAATTAAGGAGGAAAGTACTTCTGTAGACAAGGTAAGTTTACAATAAGTGTAACAGGCAAGTACATGCAGCTAGCAACTTGCCTACTCTACTTACCCCGTCTATAAGCCCCTTTAGTTGCCTCATTTTCAAGATTCCAGCCAACATATAAACGCCCAAAAATTCAAAAATAGTCGGTCCATTTCCACCAGAGTTTTGTATAATCTATCCATGTTCAGTGTCTAAAACATAGATTTAATACTTTTAAACTAGTATTTTGTGACTGGGTTTGATTTGAAATGTTATTTGCATTTTTATAATGGTTCTATAAAAAACATTAAAGTTGAAAAATATTCTAATAATTGAGCCTAAACCGAAAAATAAGAAATAATATTTATTGCACAACAATAAATTACATTGCAAAATAAATAATTTTTATATAAATAATTAAAAAGTAATTTAACCTATATTATATTACATTTTGTTCATGATATATTTTTCATGCAATCAATTTTTTCCATAAAATCTTCAATTTTTATATAATGCTTCTAGCAAAAAAATTAATTTTTCTTCTTAAAAAAAAAAATCTAATATCTGTTTCTTTTGGCAACTTATTGTATAATTGAATCGCTTGGTACTGTAGATTAAGTACTGTACTTATTATTTTACTCATGGGAGTTTTATATCATAAAATTAAGTTTTACATTACTATCTGATTGTTAACTGCAATAAAATACTATTTTCTAATTAATGAAACAGAAATATATTTTCCAATGTCAATATACCTGCAAAAAATGACCAGAAATAAATCAAAATTGCACATTTTGTAGCTCTAAGTGAAACGCATGTAACACACAAACGTTACCGATGGTCACGTTCAGTGCTCGATTTCTAAAAAAAGAGGTAAGGGAACTGTAAAGGAACTGGCTCACCACGGGCCCTCCCCCGGAAGATTTTTAAAAATAACTCTTAAGTTGCAGCTTTTTTAACGTACCTGAGAATATTTTTGCAGCTTTTTCTATGACACTCAAAATACAGTTTTAGAGCAGGCATGTTTCATACTGACTAACTTAACAATGTAAAATTTAGATAAGGCCTAATTTTTCTGCAAGTTAAAACATATCCGATCAGTGAAAATAATCGCCTGAGAGCGGCGGACGCGACCGCCCCGGTCGGCGAATACGATAATCTTGGCCGGCTTACATAATCGCCTAAGAGCGGCGGACGCAATCGCCCCGCTCGGCGAACACGGACATCTCCGTCCGGCGAATACGAGCGTCTCCGATCAGCGGTCATGGACAATTCGTTTGACGGTGACAGACGTCTCTGTTTGGCGGATACGAGCATCTTCGATCAGCGGGCATGAGCGTCTCCACTCGGCGGACACGGTTGTCTCCATTTGGCGAAAAAGCGCGGCCCCTTTCGGCGGACATGACGTCTCTGTTCGGCAGCGATGGTCGTCTCCGTTCGGCGGCGATGGTCGTCTCCGTTCGGCGGTGACAATCGTCTTCTTTCGGCAAAAACGGATGTCTCCGTTTTGCGAACACGGACGTCTCCGTTCGGCGAACACGGACGTCTCCATTCGGCGGGCATTAGCGTCTTTTAATTTCGATGAATGAAAAATCACTTTTTTAATAAAATAAAATTCAAGGATACACTGGCATTTTCAAGGCTATTTCAAGGAATTTTCAAGGCCAATTCAAATTCAAGGCGTTTTCAAGGTTGTAGACACCCTGAAATCATATTGCTGAAAACAAAAAAATGCAATAACTCCCGATGCACTCGACCTTTTGAGGTCTGGTTTGTGAAAAATTTCTCAGAATGCAAAGCCCTTTAAAATAATGTATCATATGACGTAGGCCAATGCAGTTTCTCTGACAACTTCCACTAGGGACGTCCCTAAAGGATGTCTTGGAAAAAACTTCATTGGCCTACTTCATATAATACATCATTTTAAAGGGCTTTGCATTATAAGCAATTCGCTACAAACCTGACCTCAAAAGGTCGAGAGTATCGGGAGTTATTGAATTTTTTGTTTTCAGCAATATGATTTTCATGCAATGTTTAATCGCCTGCCATTTTTTAATCGGTCGTCCTTTTGAGGTCGGGTTTGCTGCATTGTTCTCTAGTATTAGAGACCATTAATTTAATGTACATAGGTTGGCTATTTAATAAATTAGTTTTTAAAGACTATGTAAATTAATTAACTATGCAACTTTTGCAAGCTATGAAATAAAAAAAATTGCAAATTACAAAGTTTTAAAACATTAAATAATTCCGGTAGAGGATGAAGCTACTCACTAGATATGCTGTTGGCCAGGCCATCAGAAGATATAACTCTTGTATGCGGCTGACCACCCGGTACACACGGTCCAGGGGGGGAACTTGGACAGTAGCCTGCGCAGAGGGACGGACTTCTGGTCGGCCCCGTGCACGAAATGGCCACTGACCCCGATGTCCACCACAGGGCCGCGGTGACCGGGCCGCGTCTGCGCCACACCACAATCATCAATAACTTTGGAACAGGTGTTGCTTAAACTATTTTCATTGTATCTGTTTTTCCAAATTTGTTCACAGGAATTATGTATAGAATATGAGATATAAGGCACTTTTAAAGAAAGAAAGGCACCAGTGTTTAAGGTGACTATTGTACTAACAAAATTAAAAACTAAAATCCTACCAAAGAATCATTATTTTTTCCCAGAACCATTATTTTCAAACTATTCCAACATGCCCAAGTTTGGCTAGACAACGTTATACAACTCTGTCCTTAAATCACTTTAATTTGTAGCAAACACTGGTAGGGTTGTAAAATAATTCAAAATTCTAAGAAAAATAAATTGAATTTATTTTGATCATTCGTCAATGGGATAGTAATTAATGATACTGGCTAAATAATCAGCTATTTTAAGATAAAAACAAAAGCTAAACCAGTCATCACACTCATTCTGTGTTCATCTTCATTCACATTTGCCATAAAACAAAACCTTACAGCAGCAGCACATTCTCTACTCAAGAAATTAAATTAAAAAAATAACAAAAAAAAACATTAAAGTTACCTGGAAGTCAATCCAAAAGTGCCAAGGTTCAGGATCGGAGGCGTATGCAAAATAAATGAAGTATGTCGGCCTCTGGTTGAACTTGACGACACTTTTCAAAGGTTCTCCGGGCTCTACGCTCCACCGGAGAAGCTCCACCCCTGGCACGGGTGATATTACAACACTCATATGGTGAGGACCTGCAAGTGACACATTGAAACATACACAACTTTTATAAAATTATAATGTTCTTGAATACTGTTTCCACAGTGGTAAAAATGTGTAATTATACTATTTAGATAGAAACAAAAAATCTCTTGAAAAGCTTATAGAAGGTTGGGACCAAACTATAATTTTTAGCGGTCGTGGCTATTGTAGCACTCAAAAGTAAACTTTGGAGTCATACGAGGAATGTTTTAAAAGTAAGTACCGTTTTTAAATTCCGCCACTAGAAAAATGGCCAGTAAATTCCATCACTAGTTTACTATCAAAAAGGCCTTAATTTGCATTATTATAGTGCAAAATCAATGGGAAAAAATCTCAATAACTCTGTTATTTGTATTCAGATCCTTATAAACTTGGTACCGTTGGTTAAATAATTTAATTTGGCAACTTTTTTGTGCGTTGTAAAATTTTTATGAAATTTACGGATTTTAAGATATTTGAGTTTGAAAATTTAAAATGGCCGCCATTTTTTTAATTATACAGTGGAAAAAATTAATTTTTTCCCTAGTAATGTACATTGGTATGATAAAGGTTTACTACCTCAAATATGAACTGAATTCAACCATCCATTATGGAAATAAAAATGATTATGTGAAAAAAACCAAATGGCAGCTAGCGGCTTAATGATGGATTTTAGACCCCTATTTGTGTGATGTTTTCGTCTTGTCTCGATGCAAGGAACAAACATTCAAAAGGGTTCCAGAGAGTTCTGGGACACCCTGTATATATAGGCCTACAGTATACTGTATATGTCCGTGGTACTGATAACTTTTGAAAGGAATGTCCGATTTTCATGAAATTTGGTATGGAGGTGTAAGACCAGGTCTATTTCCATGAGTTCACGGATCAGCATGATCGGTACCCTGTATCCGGTATCTTATGGTACCCGGGTTATATGGGGTTTTAAAAGGGTCAAAATGAGTTTTGGCATTTTTCGATCTCAAATTTTAAAATTCATCAAATTTAATCTAAACTATTCAAAAGATCTTGAAAAAACAATCAATTTGGTACTTTAAATTTTTAACTTAGTGTAACTGGTTACGCAGAAAATAAAAAAAATGTGTTTCCAATGTTATTCTTATGAGAAATAAAATAAACCTGTATCTTATTTTTTGACATACCTTGATAAAATTGGGTGTGTACATTATCTAGATAACGGTTTAACTTATACAAGCTTACAAAACCCATATGACGGCAAACCTACATACTCACCCGCATGGGGTTTATGGGGAAAATAAAAAAGTGCCAGATCTTGATCAATTTGGTGTTAACCATCATCAATAATTGATTAACCTACAATTTCTACCAGCACCCCATTGCAGCAAACCTACATACTCGATCCTATGGTGTTTTATGTATGGGAAAAGAAAAAAATCTGAAATTCTATTGGAAATTTGCTGAGTAGGCAAGTTTGCTGCGACAGGGGTATTAAAATAATAACAACCACATTACTTGCAATCTTTAAATAATGATAAACTACACTTTTACATCAAAACAACACAGTGTAGTTTATCATTATGAATTCAACAACAAGTGCAAAAATGATCATCAAGAAGCTAATCTTTAAATAATAAACATTAAAAATATTATTAGTATGCATTTAAATTAAAAGGATGAAGTTAAAATATAAGTAATGAGAGAGGCGCAAGCTTACCCCTAGCGCTGAGCTTCAACCGGACGACGTCATGTGACCGGTCTTCCCTCTGCAGCAGAGTCAAGTCAGTCTCCACTGCCACGTTGGGCTGCGGCGCAGGGATCCAATGGCCCTGCCTGCAACCAGTGGCATGTCTCATGGAAAATACTCAGTGAGTACATCACGACAATTGAACAAATTAATGAAATTTTGACAGGCACCTTAAAAGAGTACCTCCACTACTCAATTTCTGTTTTTTATTGGATTTTTTTACTATCTTGAAATAAAACCAAACCAAACCTAACTCTTTAGAGAGAAATAAGCACCAATCTATGGAAATACAGTAGAACCTCGATAGTTCAACTCTCGGTAGTTCGGCACTCCTTATAGTTTGACATGGTCCGTGACAAGCATGTCAATAACGACTGAAAATGTCAATGTTGGGGAATGACAAAGGTGAAAATGTAAACAAAATGGTGAATGATTTTAATTTTGGCTATAAAAGTCAACTCTCGATTATCCGGGGGCGGGTAAACCGGGTTGCGGATTAACCGGGGTCACAAAAAGTTAATTTCAATATTCAATTTTATTTATTTTCCCAGTTTAGATGGCAATACCATAATTTATCGATCTAATATGTAAAATAATTACTTTAGAAGAAATCTCTTTAATAATTATTATTTGATTTATCAATTGGAAAAAAAAAACATTGAAACACGGAAATTGATCTGTAAATTATTTGGTGGCATAATTGTGATCGAAGTCATGTGGTCAGGGAGGAATGAATCACAGAGCGATGGCGTGGTGAGGATGGGACGCAATGGCGGAATAATGACCTTGTCTGCTAGAAACAACTGGTCGTCTGCCAGATGTGCTAAAAATGGAAACCAAGAAAGGTCCTTTTTAGTTTTCAGTTCAGTGTGTGATTATCGCTCTGATTCATGTGCTGTTCGAATTCGAATGACCTCTAGTAATTTTGTGTTGTATTACGCTAAACAACACATTTCAAAATGCATTTGTTTTGCATTTCAAGAAAATGTTTGATAATGTAACATAAAATTTTATTTTACAAAGTTATAAATTTATTAGCCTAATTCAATAATTAGCATACATTTTAAACAATTGGTTGTTATTCAATTTTACTAATTAGACAAAAAGATGAACAATCACTTGTTTTAGCGAATTTTCCTATAGGGAATACGCTATTACGGTAGTAGCCATGATAAGACCTAAGCCCGGGACCACTTTACTTTTTCATTTTGAGGTCCCCAGAAGCCAAAAACACCGTTCGTTCATTTTCATATATATGTATATATATATATATATATATATATATATATATATATATATATATATATATATATATATATATATATATATATGTGTCCGTGGTACCGATAACTTTTGAAGCGGACCTCCGATTTTGATCAAATTTGGTATGAAGGTGTAAGACCAGGTCTATTTTCATGAGTTCGCGAACCAGCATTGTCGGGTTATGGGAACGGGGTTTTATGGGGTTTCAAAGGGGTCAAAAATGGGTTTTTGGCGTTTTTGGGGCTGAATTTTCTAAATTCATCAATTTTAACCAAAACCATTTAAAAGAGCTTAAAAAACAAACAATTTAGTATTTTGAATCTTTAAGATAGCTTAACTGGTTCTAGAGAAAATTCAAATCAAGTTTCCCATGTTATTCTTATGGGTAAATCTTTGAACAGTTATAAATCGCTTATTTATCAACATACCTTAATAAAATTTTTTATGAACCTTCACTAGGTAGTGAGTAATTAAGATTTGATCAAAAACCCACATGGCAGCAAACCTACATGCTAAATCCCATGGTATTCTCATGGAAAATAAGTGTATAATGGGAGCAAGAGAGATGGAGATAATAAGGTATCTGTTCCTAATCAGCTGATCAGCTGTCTTCTGCATATTTGTCAAATTTGAAGTGTTTATGTTTTGTTATTTGTAAACAAATCATTCCATTTGCATGGAAGCTTTGGATATGCACTTTTATTACTGTTAAAAAAGTCATTTATTGCAATATAAATATTAATATATAAATTATTAAATAAAAATAATTTACTCAGAAATATAATGCCATTAAATATATTATATTTCCCTGTAAAGATTATTAATTATATAATATAGCCACAAAGTTCTTTGATATTGAAACAATAATTCTTTGGAAATTCGCTGAGTACGCAGGTTTGCTGCGACGCGGGTATTTTTGTACATGCTCTTGAATAAATTATCCCAAGCGACCCTCCCATCTCTACGCTGCCCGATGCCAAACAATAGAACACCTCCACCTGACCTTGGTTTTTTGTCCACATTAGACGCTTTTATTGTGTTCATTGTTCAACTAACTAGATCTGTATATTCATTCCAATAATGTTTGGCCAATAAAAAATAGTAAATAGGCTATCAGAAACTTGCTGAATATTAATTATAACTTGTTTATTTCGTGTTTTACTCTATTTATTAAACTCTTTGTTTTAACTGTGGTTTTGGGTTATCGGGACCCAAAACCAGTCATTACCCCGGATAATCGGGAGTTGACTGTCTTATAGTTCAATAAAGTTAAGTTTACATTAATATTTAGTGTTTCTTAAATTCAACTTGTTCTTTTTATGCTTCCTATATTAAAATTTCCCACATGCTCCCTATAGTAAGACTTTTCAATAGTTTGACACATTCAAAGCCCACAAAGTGTCAAATTATTGAGGTTCTACTTTAAGAGATTTTTTAGTCTTAACCTTTTCATATCCAAAATCGTCTTAAATTATAATTTTTTCTCTAGAACATCTATCACATTTCAATGTATAATGGTTAGACCTATATTGAACTTTTGGATAGTTTTAAGACCTAAGCCATGGTCCATGTTTGATGATGAAATAAAAATATCTTTGGAAATTTGCTGAGTATGCAGATGTGATGCGACGAGGGTATTTTTGTCTTGCACGTTCATGACTTATTGTAGGTTATGTTATGAAATTTATTGCTTTGAGTGACAATAATGGTTTAGCTTGTACACTCAAATTATATTGAAAAAAAAACTTTAAGAGTACCTCTTTCATATAGCAGTTTCAAAAATGATCTATGTACGCCTAAAAAAATGTATTAAGCTTCAAATTTGTTCAGTTTTTTTGGGACGCACTGTGTACAATTAGTCTTAAACGATTCAAGACCGATTCTTCTAGCCATTGCCACCCACCAGACGATGGAGTAGACGGGTATGAGGTAGGGCAGCCCGCAGTAGAGCTCTGCCTGGCACTCGTCATCTATGAGTGTGGCCTGCGCCACCTCGGGGACGAGGGAGGCCACGGACCGCGGGCTGTTGACGTCCATGTTGACCACCCAGAACCCAGCCTTGTGTTCCCGCACTGTGCCCCGGTGGTCATGGTACGCCCTGTCTACGTGCTGCGGCAAACATCACACAGTCGGTTACAACTTAGCTCTACTCTGTGACATGGTGGAAAATGAGAAAACGATAAGTTTGGTTTCTACAAAGGGCTCTTCCTCCTGAAGTAGGATAGAATATGGATTAAGGAATGTTTATCAATACTTCACTGGTCTCGTCTCATGTCTAGTGATGAATGATAAATGGTTAACATTATTGGAAAGGCTTTACTTATTTGTCTGTATATATTTTAGTTCAGGATTATGCGTTGACTGATTTATTTTCCTACAGAAACAATTCCAGTAAAATCTTTAGAAATCAAGTTATAGTTCATATATTTTATTGAGTTATCAATAAATCTTAACTTTGAAGTAACATTTTAATCTTTAAGTAACATAATCTTGTTTTATAGTAACAATTAAAACATCTTTTTAGCAAAATGAAAATCTATGCTGTAGAGAGTACCTCCCATCAGTTGAGTTGTCCGGTTTATTACATATAAATTTATATGTTTAATAGTGTATTAAGAAATTAATTGAATATGGATTACACTATTAATAAAAAATAGGACTTTGTAAATTTTGAACGATTATGGTATTGGTAAGAATGTTGTTGTGTATGAGACCTAATTACTACCCAACCCACATAATAAAATACAGTAAGTACATCACGTAGAAGTAATTAAGTCTATTTAAATAATCATTTTAAATTCATAACCTTAATAAATATTAACTCAAAATTCTATTTATGAAATTCAAAATTGTTTTTAATTTAAATTTACGGTTCAGATCTTCTCCAATACACACATTCACTAATTTATCAACACCGTTTTGAAAAATCCCATATTTTTTAATTCATTATAATCTATGCATTTTTTTATAATAAAAACAAAATGATAATTAATCATGTAGTTAATATCAAACCAGGCGAAGAGGTCAAAACCAAACTTTATACAATAAACTTAGTAAAAGCTAAATTCACCATTTATCACCCCTGAACAAAATTTTTTTAAATATTCTACGTAATGAAACTAAATATGCAGTATAGAAAAAATACCTCAATACATACTAGCCATTCAAATTGTTGTGTAATTGTAAATGACAGAAGTTATTTACTTCAACAAAAATTACTTGAAAAAACGTGGAACCCAAAATAAAAACTAAATTTTTAGATTTAAAAAGTAATGAATCTTACAATAATAGTGAACCTCTGGGGCGTAGGATGTACTGGATCACTTGAGTAGGGGAAGCCCAGAGGAGTCAAGACTAGAGTGAGGACAGAGACTGCAAAGATGGCAGTGAGGAAACTGACCACCCGCTGGGGATGTCGCACCAGCAGGATCATGGGCACCTGTGCAAAACAAAACATTGGGCTTCAATGCTTTATAAATTAATTAATTGTACTAAACATAATCCACAGATTAGTAAAAAATTTTCGACTGAACTTATAATTTTTAAATTTGCTTTGGTTAACCCTGCAGCTCTATAGCAGCTACTTTATTGAAGAATGTAACACTTATTAAGTAAACTTGCTGATGCTAGATCAAGTATAAGTCACACTTTTACCATAGTCTAATTCAAGTACTTGGGAGACAATCCCATGAAACTAGGAGAGTTTCATTAGGGTCTTGAAAGAGGAAAGTGCGCTACCGTAGTGCTCCCTACGCCTAAGCAACAACTATCAATTTCCTTTTCAACGGAATAATACATGTTGGTGCTGATATGCAGCAAATATTTGAATTTTTATTCATTAATTTGTATTTTATTAGACTTTTGAGTTTTCAGAGTAATATTATTCTACTGCTACTGTTGTAAACAGGATTATAATTGTGTCTAGTTATTGATTGAAATATTTATTTTTGTTACCTGTTGTTAATTTAATTTGTGTTACTTCACTTCAACAACAGCATTGATGTACTCAGTGTGTAAGGAAACTATAGTGTATTTTCTCTCTGTTACATTTGTTACCTAATTTTAATGCTACAACTTAATTGGCTTAGGCTGTATTCTAGCACTGTTAAAATTAAAATTGAATAAAAAAATCACTTACAACTTCCGGTACACTCACTTTTCACATATGGGTGTTGAAGTTAAATTCTTAAGATTGTGATTTTACTAGCAAGAGGTAAGTTGAGCTTATTATTATTATTTTTATGGCTGCTTTTAAACCAATCCATTTTTTAATCTACCAATGCCAGGCCACTAACCAGTTTTTTTTACATCAGTGTGGAATTAACATCAGTCCAGTGCTAGTCAAAGATGAATGGTAAACGTAATAATCTAAATAATATTTTTCAGTTTCAGTAAAATAACTGATTCTCACCACTTTTCTCCTCCTCCCCATTATCCAAAATTAATTAAATTTAAAATTTTTCGTTTTCCATTCAACATAGATTTTTCTTTAATCGGACATGTGTAAAAAAACATTTGAAACACTATAAACAAACAATACAAGAGAAATTTAACAACCAAAGTACTTACAATGAAGGTAAGAAGGAGCACAAACATAACGGATGACAGGAGAGACAGCACCAGCTCAGCATGGTTGCCAGAGCCACTCCGTCCCATGATGGGAACCACCAACAGCAAGGCTCCGTTGATGGTGTAGCCGTTCTGTATGTAAGGCAGCAGCATCACTCCCATCACCACCAGGATCCACCGCCAGTCCCCTGCACACACACACATACAAACATGACGGATGACAGGAGAGACAGCACCAGCTCGGCATGGTTGTTGAGCAGCAGAAAAAGACTGCTCTTCTAGGTAGTCCTAATACTTATTTGACATATCGCATACATTGTGGGGTGGTCATTTGACTATGCTGTCGAAGCCTGCTAAAGGATTATTAGAATTTTTATCACCACTTAAAAATTAAATGACTAAAACATAGAATGCATTATATCAATTGATCGTTTTCCTCAATGATAAAATACAAAATTTAGAGGCGGTTTGAGAGCTCGCGCCTAGGTAGTCCGGGAATATCTCTAAGCGCGGGTTAACTTAGTCAGGAGTAAAAAATTGGGTTCGAGAGCTCGCGCGTAACTTCTTAATCTCGGGTTTATCCTTGTTCGAGCGCAACTCTAGCTGCCGGTCGAAGGACGGGGAATCGTAGGGAAATTGTGTCGGAGTGTTGGCAACGGGCCAGCTGCGACCCGGCGCCCGACTGTCTACCTGGCTACTTCGGTAGACTTTTTTCCAATTTGGAATGGGATTTGGTCCCCTGGGATCAGGAACACCGAGCCTTGGGGCTAACACCTCAATTAGTTCAAAAAATTAATGGATCATTTTTTTTATTCGCCTAAAAAATCGTATAGGAATTAAATCGGCCGTAATTCATGTAAATATTACTGATCATTGTGCTACTGCCCTTAAATTTATTTTGAAAAGAAAAAGTTCTCGAGCTGAAAATGTATTGATATTAAATGCTACCAACTGGAATAAAGTACAGCTTAATCTTTCAGATTATTCTTGGAACCAAGTGGTTGAATGTAATAATCTCGACCTATGTGTTGAGTTATTCACGGAAACTATACAAAAATTAATTTTGGAAAACACAAAAAATATGTTTGTAATGCTAAAAAAATAGATTAAAACCCTGGATAACGTCTGGCCTAGTCACTTCTTTAAGGAAAAGAGACAATTTAAGTAAACAAATAAAATCACAACCATTTAACATTCAACTTCGCAACAAATTCATTAGATATCGAAATATGTTACATGCTTTGATTAAAAGAGTTAAATTCAATTTCTACAAAAACAAAATCGAAAATGTGGAGGGCGATAGTAGGAAATTCTGGAGGATTGTCAATGAAGTGTCAGGCCGCCCTTGTGATAAAGATCGCTTTCCCACGGAGGCCCTGATGCAGTCGAAATATATTTAAAATTCCATAAGCAGGTCATTCATTTCTCAATGGTTAGTTTCTTACGATCTGTATTACTAAAGTAGTATGTATCTGCGTGTATTCTGTTGATTTTGTTAGTATAATGTAATTTTCTGTGCTTATTTTTATAACTTTTGTAAATTTAGTTTGTCCATGCTTAAATTACTTTGTTTATCCTGGAAAACAGTGTGGACTGATAAAAAAGACTCATTCCCACACACAGATGTTTAGTCTTTGTGGGAATTAATTCCTGTAATTTTGTAATAACACTGTTATGTTAATGTTTATTTCTGAGGAATAAAATATTTTTGAATTGAATTGAATTGAATTGACGGAGTTTTTTGAAAAAAAACGAAACCTCTCTTTAAATTCCTCTTTCGTCAAATCATTGAATGGATTATAATTGTGATAACGAGCTGGTGGCAAGCCAGGTGGCTGCCTTCTAGCATAGTCTACATAATCTAGATACCGGTACTCCATACTGAACACTCAGCACAAAATACACCACAACACACGGATCACAGCACTGCGACAGACAGGCCACGAGTAAGTGGCCCCACGCGTTCGTTATCAGTGGAAGGTATTGTTGTGTTGTGGCGTCCCTCCACCCCCCCCCCCAAAAAAAAATCCACCTGCGACTGTTTTTTGTGCCATAAATCAAACTACAGTTGCTCCTCATTCAGTTGAGGACAATAATATTTACGATTGATTTTTTGGGCCTAGAGAAAGTTATTGAATTAGGTTATTGATATTGTGTATTAATTAAAGCACTTGATTTATTTTCCCCTCCACAATTTAAATGATTACAACCTTCTAAAATAAACGACGTGAAAATATGACCTACTTGGCATGCATTAATCTTCATGGGAATAGCATGTTAACTAGAATACGGTAAACTTGATTTTCAAGAAAATTAAAAAATATTCATTTGCGGTGTTTATTAATTTTTGTCAGTCGCTTCACCACAATGGTTTGGCCTGCCATCAAACGCCAAGATATTCCGAGTTATCTATACAAATGTAAAGAATAAAAAAATATCTACTTCGTTGGCATTAATATTTTGTCATAGTTAGCTATAGTATTAAAAGTAACTCACAGACAAAAATAAAGATGAAATAAAAACCAAAAATTATGAATTTTTAAACGTAAATATGTTTTAGAATGTCACTTTTAACTTAAATATAGAATTATTATCAATTCAGTGATAATAGCAAACATGAAATACGTAATAATAAAGTTACGCTCCAGTTAGACCTGCCCCCTGGCAGGTCTAAGTTGCCGCCGAAAATCGCTCCTTCCAAACTCGAGTTTATCTTATTTGCGCTAAAACTCGGACTCTCAAACCCACAAAGATTATCTTTTACGCCCGGATTACCTAAACCATGTCTCTCGAACCCGAATACTTCGGCCGCAGTTTATCCCTCCCATATTTAGCCCGGAGTTATCTTTACGCCGCGGCACACGTAAACCCGAGCTCCCGAACCCGATTTTTAAGCTGACGCGCAAAATCCGGTTAAAACCAGTATTTACGCCCGGGATTAAGCTAAACGCGAGCTCTCAAACCGCCTCTTAATTATAAACTTAGTTTTAATATGGTAAGTAGCCACTTGATTACTTCCACTTGCAACTTTGACTTGGTTGGACTTCTTCAAAGGTAATATTAGGACCGGTCGAGACTAACTGTAAAAAATTTTAAAGAATATTCTACGCTATTTTTGTTGGCAAGATTCAAATGTTGATACTTTTACTTAGTGTTTATTTTCAGGATAATTTGTTCTAAATCACAAGAAAACTAAACTGTCAGCATAACTATTCATTATTTATTTCTCATTGTTTCCCCATTGCCAATTTTGTATACCATTAGACTAATGTAAATTTCTTTCATACTATCTTACAACTAAAGCAAATTTTTCCAAAGTTGTGACAAAATATAAAGCAAAATATATAGAATAAGAATTAAGTACCAGGTTAACCGAGCCTTGCTCGTTGGTTTTTATTCACTTTTGTTATAGTGACAAGGTAAAAAAGCAATTAAATTTCCACCAACAACCAACTATACCTCTTCACAGTTAACAGCTGTTTAAAAAGTCTGCTTAACATTAATGTTACTTTCTTTTTGTTTACATTTCGTTGTTATTTCGTTACCAAAATAGCAACCCATAAGACTAATGTTAAAAATTACAATTTTAAAACTTAATTTTAAACCAAATTCGATTTTTCCTGGGGTTGAGGCTGTTTCTAAACTTATTTTTGGGCCAAAACACTCTTTAATGCAAACTTTAAGCAAAATCTAACAGCTAGATTTCGAGATCATGGAACACACATCCCTTCAGATATTCCTCGTATTATAGTATAGGATTATTTAAGGTTGTCACAATTTGTTTCAGTTAGATAACATTTGTAGTGTCCTTCATTAAATTGACAACTATTTAATCAAATCACATATTCAAATTTTTGTTAAAAAAAAGAAAAAAAAGAGTACACTGACCAAACCATCCATTCCGATTCTAACCACCCATACTCTCATAAGATGGCAGCTTTCCGGTTCATGATAAACAGGCTCATCAATGTACCATTATCAGCAGATGACAGAGATAACGAGTTACAGACTATTAAATACATAGCTCAACAGAATGGCTACAAACCTTCCATAATTGATCTTTTGTATAACAAAATGAGAAACAAAAGGAATCCCGATAGAAAATCTGACAGTAACGTAAAATACACAACAATAGATTACAATCACACTGCTGGGAAATTAACAAACTCTTTATTTAAAGACTCCCCTGTAACCGTTGCTTTCAGAACTAGCAACAAATTGTCAAACTTCTTGAAGCCCCTAAAACGCAAAACGCCACAAGATTTGAAAAATAAACAAGGTGTGTACAAAATTAACTGCGGAGATTGTGAATCCTATTATATAGGACAGACAGGGCGAAGTTTTGACGTGAGGTATAAGGAGCATATAAGGGCAGTGAGTAAACCAACATCTTTATACAACTCAAACTTTGCACATCATATTCGTGAAACAGGCCACGAATACAAATCAATTAACGAAGGTTTGGAAGTCCTCCATGTACATAATAAATCGAATAGGTTGGATAGGTTAGAAGAAATGGAAATTTATAGTGCCAGTAAACACCACCCCCACCTCCTCATGAATGCGCAAACCAACTTCGCTGCGAACCCGATCTACGATCAGCTGGTGAAACGCAACGACGACACGTTATCAAGATAGCAGTGCCATTGTCCGTCCAAATTATCATCCAGTGCCGGCCGGTACGCGTTCGTGGAAAGTGAGGTTAGGGGCCAGTTGATACGCGCAGGATGTGTATTTGTATATGTAAACTTTCGTGTTGTGTTAAATGTCGTGTGCGTGTTAAATGTGATTGTAATTTTATCTTTGACAAGAACTTAACGTTTGCAATGTTTTAACCTCGTGGCAGTATGCGCTGATGATGCCCCTAGGACAGAGGGGCGAAACAATTGTTCGCATTTGAACTAAAAGGATTGCTGTATAGACGGTGAGTTTACTTAAAAAAAAAGAGGTTGGCGGACCTCTTTTTGCTTTATTTTGCCCTGTCCACATAGACTATTGATCTGTGCGTGGATCGTATTAGACAAAGTAAGGGGGTGAGCCGCTACAGTACAAGGTGAAATGTACTGATAAAAGTCACTGGCAGACCGCGGATTAGAATCCACGACATCGCTGCCATGGTCCCGAAGTCCGGCGCGCTAACCACTACGCCACCGACTCACCCAAAAGTTTAAAGTTGGCATATGTGAAGCTGACAAAGACTCATAGAAAGGTGAAATTCATCGCAAACATTAGCTCACAAAGCACAAGCTCACAAATAGGTTTAATGTTATAGGTGTGGTAGAGTAATACAGTGCTGTTGAAGCTGTTTATATACAGACAGAGAAAAACCAATAAGCTGGCAAGTAATCAGATAGTGCAAGAGAGATAGTAATACTGTCTTTCCCACTTTGATTGGTACAGTCTATTATCATAAGTTAATACGATGCATTTAAGTGGTCCAGTGGTCATGATGATGTGCCACTGAAATTGATCAAGTATGTCAAAGATTTGATACTTAAACCATTGGTACATATAATAAATTCCTCCTTAATAACTGGAGTTTTTCCAGATAGCTTAAAAATTTCGAAAGTTATTCCTATTTTCAAAAAGGGAGAAAAATCTGACATTAGCAATTATTGCCCAGTTTCCTTCAGTATCTAAGATATTCGAAAGAGTAATATACAACCAATTGTTTAACCACCACCTGCTTAATAATAATCTTTTTGATGATCAACAACATGGTTTTCGTAAGGGCAAATCTGTAACCACGGCTTTAATGGAGTTTACTGAGACGGTAATAGATTCAATTGATAAAGGTCAGAAAGTTGCAGGCATTTTTATGGATTTAACAAATTAAAGCTTTCGATAGTATTTCACATAAAAAGCTCTTGGCTAAATTAAAATATCTGGGTGTGACTAATTTAAATCTAAAATGGTTTGAGTCATTCCTCTCTAATAGAACTCAATATGTTGAAATTGTATCTGCAAAAACCAATAAAATTACAAAATTTAACTCTAAAATTAAAAAAATTAAACACAGAGTCCCTCAGGGTTCCATTTTAGGACCACTCTTATTTTTATGTTATGTACAAGGAATGCCATCCATACTAAATAACGTTAACGGCACAAGCAGCAAATTAGTTTTGTATGCTGATGATTCTAACCAAGTAACTTCTGCTACAAATTACTATAATCTTGAAAATGCTTGTCGGAATCATTTATATTCTCTTCATTTGTATTTTTTACAGAATAGTTTATTTTTAAATGCTACAAAATCTTATCAAATGTTTTTCTCAACAGTACAGAATACAGAAAAGCCTAAAATGTCCCTAACTATTGATCAAACTCAGATTGGCACGATTGAAGTTACCGAATTTCTAGGGTTACAAGTTGATAATCACCTTACTTGGGATATTCATGTACAAGAAGTTAGTAAAAAGATTTCTTCTGGTTTATATATTTTAAAAAGAATGTCATTCTTGTGTAGTATTGACACATTACGATCTATCTACTTTGCTCACATACATTCTCATTTATCATACGGCTTGGCAATTTATGGGGGCACTACAAGACAAAACCTTGATAAAATTCTCAAATTACAAAAAAAGCATTGTGAATTATATTCAACTTAGACTATTCTGACTCAGTAAAAAATCTTTTTTCTTCAATAGGCATTCTAACTGTATATGACCAGTACATTCTGGATTGTATTATCTGCTTTAAAAGCCAGCTCCACAAACAAGTTTATCGTGGGGATATTCACACTTATTTTACCAGAAATAAAGACCAGATAAACATGCCACAGCATAGATTAGAATTTTATAGAAAAAAATCAACCTATATGGGACTGAAATGTTTTAACAAATTACCATTAGATCTTAGGATTGACTTAGAAAAAATCTCTTTCAAAATTAAGTTAAAAAGATATCTTTTGCAAAAAAGTTGCTATTCTATAGAAGAATTTTTTGACTAATTCATTCAATTTTTTGACTAAATTCATGGATGAATTTGATTTCTTGGTGTAATGTTTATATTTCATTCCTGAAAAACAATATAACTTCATTCCTGTCTTATTAGAACTTTTTACTTTAGGACAATTTATTATTATTATTTTTTTCCTTTTTTTGACAGTAGACCTATTTATCTCTTCGCTTGGTATCTCTGTTAACTATGTATTATAAGATGTATTATAACTATGTATTAAGTAGCTAGTAAGATCTCACTGCTTGTTAAGCTACTTTGACACTATTCATGTATGTATATACAAAACGAATAAAGAGATTTGAATTTGAATAAGCTAATATTCTACAGGGTGTACATAGAGTCCCACATGTATTTAATGTTTTCTGAACGATAACAGATAAATCTATAAGATTTGGTACATCAACGCTGAATGTAAAAATCTACTTTTTGAAAGAACTATCAGTTTTCTGTCATATCATGGGGACCTCCCACCCCAGGAGTCAGAAGGCAATAAGTAAGCATAGGTCAATATGTAGCCTGCATCAGAATAAAGGTCTCTAAGAATAGAGGACAATGCCACAAACCAAACCTCAAAAGTATGATTGAATAAAAAATGGCAGGGGATCAAACTTTGCATTAAAATCATATTGCTGAAAACAAAGAAATGCAATAACTCCCAATATACTCGACTTTCTGAGGTCAGGTTTGAGGCAAATTGCTTAGAGTGCAAGGCCCTTTAAAATGATGTATCATATGACGCAGGCCAATGCACTTTCCCTGACAACTTCCACTAAGGACGTCACTAAAGGAAGTGTTGAGAAAAATTTAATTGGCCTACGTCATATCATGCATAATTTTAAAAGGCTTTGCATTCCAAGCAATTTTCTACAAACCTGACCTCAAAAGGTCTAGTGTTTCAGGAGTTATTGCTTTTTTAGCGAATTTCCTTTAGGGAGGAAGCTATTACCGTGGGTCTCATGGTAAGACCCAAGCCCGGGACCATGTTACTTTTTTGTTTTGAGGTGCCCTGAGACCAAAAATAATAGTAATGAAAATTTATTTATATATATATAGTATGTATCTATGTATGTGTCCCTAGACACGATAACTCTTAAGTAAAAACAGTTGGATCAAGACCAAATTTGGTAGAGATGTGTAATTGTACTTTTATTCGGATGAGTTCATAAACCAGCTATATCGACCTATCGGAAGGGGTTGTTTTGGGGGGTTTTTTTAGCCCAAAAATAAATTTTTTGAATTTTTCATATGTAATTTTTTTTTAATTTAAAATTTTTATTTTCACCACTGGATTTAGCTAAAAAAAACACACAATTTAGTATTTTGAAGCTTTGTTCTATCTCCATTGGTTACCGAGATATTAAAAGACTAAAGACAGTACATTGTATTTTGGGGCTCCAATGTTAATCTTATGGAGAATAAGGATGTTTTAATATTTCAATTATTAACCAATATGTTTTGATGAAACTTGGTATTTAGCTTCATTTGGTTGAGATTCATTCATTTATGGTAAAAAAATCTTGGTTTTTGTACTTATCATGGCAGCAAACCTGCATACTCTTTTCCCATGTTAATCATATGGAGAATAGGCAAACTCCTTTATTTATTTACAGATATTGATGAAACTTAGAATATGGCTTCAAAAGGGTTGAAAAATAATTTTTTTTAAAAAAAAACCTACTTTCAGTGTTCCCCATGGCAGTATACCTGCATACTCTTTCCCGATGTTTATTATTAGGAGAATAGACATTTATTTCCCTATCCATGAGCATGAGCGTGATGAAATTTTGTTTACAGGTTCATCTGGTCAAAATTAATATTTTTTTTTTAATTCGCTGAGTATGCGGGTCTGCTGCGACGGAGATATTTGCTTTTAGCTATATGATTTTAATTTTCGACTCATTCATTAATTTGAGGTCGGGTTTGGGGCATTGTTCTCTATTCTTAGAGACCTTTAATTTGATGTACACCCATACTTATAATTAAGATTTCCTTTTGACTCCTGCCGGGATGTCCCCGTGAAAGACAGAAAACTGAAAAATCCATCAAATGTAGATTTTTAGGTGTAGTGTTAATGTACCAAATCTTATTGATTTATCTGTTATTGTTCAGCAAATATTAAATCTGTGCGAGACTTTATGTACATCCTGTATAAGCTGGTCTTGTTAATTTAAATTACCCACATATTTCCTCGTTGTTTTTTGAAAATAAATATGTATTAATAGCTGTTTAAGTTTGCATCAAATGCTAAAGACTGCATTTAAAATGCTGCTCCACAAATCTGAGAATAGCTTAAAAAATCAGCACGTTATTATAGCCTAAGCGAGACATTGATACACTACTAGTGCTGAGTGTGACTAAGTGTAGGTGTTAATGAGCATGAGAGGAACACCTCTGTACTTGGCAAGGGTGCGCTGGGTGAGAACGTTGGCCACAGACGCGAAAGCCACCCACAGGGCGATGATGAAGCCGGAACGAACCCGTAGAACGATGGCCACAGTCAGGAACAATGTGAACAGCAGCTGATGGGCGTCCCAGAACAACCGGAACTGCAGCCATCGTGACGGAACAATCTGACACAGAAACATAGCTGTAGGTTGTACTATGACCTTAAAATGGCAGAGACAAAATACATCTAAAATATTTCTAAATAAGCAGCAAAATACAAAAATAAAATAAAATAAAAAAATAGTTTAGCTACTGTAAGTAGTTGCTAATGTAAACTTCTCACTTTAATTTTTACATTCTAAGTATTGCTGAATACAGTAAAACGCCCATATTGCAATCCTACAGTGGAATAATAAGTAAATATCATTTTGTTTTAACACTTTTGTAAAAATTGGCTATCTTCGATCGATGCGTTGCGAGACTATGCTTCGCTTAGAAAAAAGTCAGTTTGTGTTGCTGTTTTAACAATTAAGTAAAAATACAATGGCAGGCAATCATTTAATCGTTATTAACAAGATTAACAACAAGATTAATTGCCAATTTTGGAGCACCTTTCAACAGTAAACAATTTGTAAAACCTATTTTTTTTTACAAATGGCTAATTAGTTAAGGAGTGAATCTATTGAGCAGTACAAAAAAATTCTTCCATCATATTTATGTCTTCAGCTGCCCCTTGGTCATAAAAATATTTGACATCATAAAAAACATCAGTTAAGACCATAGTTATGAAATATAATAGTTTTTAATACATTTATTAAACTAGGAGAAAAATTATTCTTCCCTCCTATAACATGGGAGGGGATGAAAGGACTAAAGATACCGGTATTCAACCATAAATGTCATTAAAAACATATATAATGAAACAGATACCTTTAATACATTACTAATCAAATAAATTCATTCACCTACTAAAATCTGCATTAAGCCTCTGCTCATTTGATTAACCCTTGAAAGAAGTATAAGCAAATAAATAGTATTAGGCCTAAACTATTAAAATTACTTACTGTACAAAGAAACTTGTTTTATGTATTTTTTTAATTTTGTTATAGAGTTGGTAACTGTACGTTAGTATAAAAAATGACCCTTTGTAACACACTGTTTACTGTGTTATTTCTAACATTTGCTACTTTTGCCACCGTCAGCTGATCTCAGGGTGTTTACTCAGTCATAAAAATAAAATTCGGGGACTTTTTGGGAACTTCTTAAGAAAATTTAGTGACCTTTTGGCGACTTGATCCTCAGGTCAAACGTAATTCCCAATAACATGAGAATAAGAGTAAAATATCAGTAAGTCTATAGTTGGTAGCTATAGCCTAAACACTAAGGTTTATTGAAAGAAACAAACACATTAAAAATTTACCTACCTACCTTAAAAAGTTTATTCAAAAAGCAAAATTCAATAAATTAAGGCCTAGCAACAACGTTATTATTTACAATTTTTAAACAATTGAAAGTGACAAGTGAAAAGTTCACTGTCTTGAAAGTGACATTTTCCAGGCATGGCATTTTAATAAATGAATGAACAGTTCAACCAAATAAACTATTTTGCTCTTAAAATAATAACAATTATAACAATAATAACAATTTAAAGCATCATTTACATTCAGGTAAAATAACAAAAGTACCGTAGGCTAAGTCAAGTTACAAATGTCAGTCACGGTCACATGCAAATAGTTGCTCTACAGTAGGAGTCGGCGCCAAATCGAGCGAACTAAACTGCTCTCTTGGAAGCAGAAACTCAATAAAATAATCAAAGAACGGCTACATTTATACCCATAATCGTACATATTTATAACTATGCTATTTTTAATCGTTAAACTTCTTCAAATTGTTTTTAAAATTAACTTATCAACAAATTTTTAAATACAATCACACGTTTTGAAAATATCCCTGTCACAAATATATATCATGTCTCGTTTGGACATTAAATGAACTGAATCCGACTTGTCAAGGCCAGTTCTGAATACCGATTTGTTCCCATACGCTACCCTTCAGTCTTCAGCTCCTCTGCCTGCTGTGGTAAAAATAATGTTGAAACCAAATTTTTAGAACAAAAATTTTAATTTACTCTCTGGATATATTCGTTTTTTATTAGATTTTAATTTTACCCAAATGATCTAATCTGTGTCGTACAGTGACGATTTTTATAGCAAACGTTAACATTTTGGCGGTAACTGTATTTTTGAACACTCAACAACGACGACGACGAGAGTTGTGCTTTTGAGATGATGCAATCAAAACGGCATTGGTAATCACACAAGCTAGTTGTGAACTGGAAGCCACTTCACTTCACTAGCGCTTATGGTGTCTGCCTGGAAAACAGTCTGTGATGTAGTTTGGTTCTGGTCTGATGATTTACGCAATCTTGTTTCGTCGACCAGGTACCAGGATCGCTAGCGTCTTCCCGGCAGAACTTTTACAAACACAGTTTCACGTCTTCATATTAGAGACTGTATGATGTTTTAAATTGCATAGAAGCGGACATATGACGTCCATTGTCAAAATAAAGAAATGAAACCCAAGCTGTTATAATTTGTAAAGAATCGATTCCTCATCCCTCGGAACCGGAAGTACGTAGAAAATTACTTAGTTGTCAAACGGAAACTTCACAGTTGTAATGAATTAATTTTAGCATTTTTCCGGGACCGCTAAGTAAAAATCGGTGAATTATCAGGGACTTTCATGACTTCCGTGACCAGTAGACACCCTGTTATTTTTTACTGAATGTGTCTGTTTCAGTCATACAACTTTTATTGTTATTATAATCTAAATCTATAATTACTTCACAAATAAACTTATTTATTGTAATTAGTACAAACAAAATATATATTTCTTCATTTGTAAATTATATTATACACATGTAGTTTAAAGTAAATAGTTTAAAAATCATTACTCTATGCCTGAAGCAAAGACCTTGATTAAATAGCAAACAATCCAAGCATCACTAAAAGAGCCTCTCTAATATGAAATTTAACGAATTTTCACTGAAAATGTGAATGAAATTTCTCTTGTATGGCCATTAATGTATTAATGCACAGAATGACTTCAACAATAGACTTAAATCTACAAATTACGTATAAAATCTAGATCTAAACTTTGAAGTCAATTTGAAATTTCCTTCAGTAGTAATAGTTGGAAATTAAAATCAGGTTTCATCAATGAATACACTGAGGCACCAACAGTCGTGTACGAGGATTTCACTCCTCTTCGATCCATTCATCCAATAACAATCTATCTTACTAATTCCCTAAGGAATTTCTTGTGAGCAGCAAAACTCTTATATTTGTGAACCGATTTTGATGATTGGGGAGTCAAATTAAAGAGAATTCTCTGTAGACGTCATGGAATAATTTTTTCACCCTCAGTTCAATGTGCTTCGCCCCATTGAACTTTAAAGTTTCCATATAGTTTAAATATAAGACAAAATTTAGTAAGTTTACCTATATGATTCATTTCCTGAAAACAAACAGCTGTCTTCTTGAAAATAACCTGTCTCCCTTCTGTCATTTTAATTTAATTTAGCTTTTCTGTTTACTTATCAGTTAACTTTCAAATTCAAATACAACGATGAGTGACAAAACGGGATAGTGTTAATTAACCTGCAGTTTTCATTCAGAGTATTAGGGAGCGACAATTAGTTTATTTAATTATGTGATTGTATTTTATTTTCATTTTATACAAGTTCACACCATCTGCCTAGCGCTCAAACTGGAGCCGTATTCGTCGAGTATCGACTGGCAACGACTCATATATATTTAAAACATAAGTGCAGGCCTGACAGCTGTTATTGAGGATTAATGTTTTTTTTAAACAAAATTTATAGTCAAGTTCTACTTAATCTTACTGGTGTGCAAGAGCCAATTTACAAGTATTTTAGAGAATTCTAGAGAATACCAAAACCAACCTTCCTCTGGTATCGGGCAGCAACTAATATGACAGACAATGCCGTGGTGAGACTAGGAACAATGTAGAGGAACATGATCCACACCGGGCGGGAGTACCAGCTCATGGCTCTGTTGAGCAGGGTCAGGGTGGTGGCGATGACAGCCACCGACAACAGAGACAACAGCCACCAGCCGAGGATGACCAGTCCACACGTCATCAGCTGCTGGCTGTACACGTGCTTCTCCAGCCCTGCGACACAACAATGTAGAGGAACATGATCCACGCTGGGCGGGAGTACCAGCTCATGGCTCTGTTGAGCAGGGTCAGGGTGGTGGCGATGACAGCCACCGACAACAGAGACAACAGCCACCAGCCGAGGATGACCAGTCCACACGTCATCAGCTGCTGGCTGTACACGTGCTTCTCCAGCCCTGCGACACAACAATGTAGAGGAACATGATCCACGCTGGGCGGGAGTACCAGCTCATGGCTCTGTTGAGCAGGGTCAGGGTGGTGGCGATGACAGCCACCGACAACAGAGACAACAGCCACCAGCCGAGGATGACCAGTCCACACGTCATCAGCTGCTGGCTGTACACGTGCTTCTCCAGCCCTGCGACACAACAATGTAGAGGAACATGATCCACGCTGGGCGGGAGTACCAGCTCATGGCTCTGTTGAGCAGGGTCAGGGTGGTGGCGATGACAGCCACCGACAACAGAGACAACAGCCACCAGCCGAGGATGACCAGTCCACACGTCATCAGCTGCTGGCTGTACACGTGCTTCTCCAGCCCTGCGACACAACAATGTAGAGGAACATGATCCACGCTGGGCGGGAGTACCAGCTCATGGCTCTGTTGAGCAGGGTCAGGGTGGTGGCGATGACAGCCACCGACAACAGAGACAACAGCCACCAGCCGAGGATGAACAGTCCACACGTCATCAGCTGCTGGCTGTACACGTGCTTCTCCAGCCCTGCGACACAACAATGTAGAGGAACATGACCCACACTGGGCGGGAGTACCAGCTCATGGCTCTGTTGAGCAGGGTCAGGGTGGTGGCGATGACAGCCACCGACAACAGAGACAACAGCCACCATCCGAGGATGACCAGTCCACACGTCATCAGCTGCTGGCTGTACACGTGCTTCTCCAGCCCTGCGACACAACAATGTAGAGGAACATGATCCACGCTGGGCGGGAGTACCAGCTCATGGCTCTGTTGAGCAGGGTCAGGGTGGTGGCGATGACAGCCACCGACAACAGAGACAACAGCCACCAGCCGAGGATGACCAGTCCACACGTCATCAGCTGCTGGCTGTACACGTGCTTCTCCAGCCCTGCGACACAACAATGTAGAGGAACATGATCCACGCTGGGCGGGAGTACCAGCTCATGGCTCTGTTGAGCAGGGTCAGGGTGGTGGCGATGACAGCCACCGACAACAGAGAAAACAGCCACCAGCCGAGGATGACCAGTCCACACGTCATCAGCTGCTGGCTGTACACGTGCTTCTCCAGCCCTGCGACACAACAATGTAGAGGAACATGATCCACACTGGGCAGGAGTACCAGCTCATGGCTCTGTTGAGCAGGGTCAGGGTGGTGGCGATGACAGCCACCGACAACAGAGACAACAGCCACCAGCCGAGGATGACCAGTCCACACGTCATCAGCTGCTGGCTGTACACGTGCTTCTCCAGCCCTGCGACACAACAATGTAGAGGAACATGATCCACGCTGGGCGGGAGTACCAGCTCATGGCTCTGTTGAGCAGGGTCAGGGTGGTGGCAATGACAGCCACCGACAACAGAGACAACAGCCACCAGCCGAGGATGACCAGTCCACACGTCATCAGCTGCTGGCTGTACACGTGCTTCTCCAGCCCTGCGACACAACAATGTAGAGGAACATGATCCACGCTGGGCGGGAGTACCAGCTCATGGCTCTGTTGAGCAGGGTCAGGGTGGTGGCGATGACAGCCACCAACAACAGAGACAACAGCCACTAGCCGAGGATGACCAGTCCACACGTCATCAGCTGCTGGCTGTACACGTGCTTCTCCAGCCCTGCGACACAACAATGTAGAGGAACATGATCCACACTGGGCGGGAGTACTAGCTCATGGCTCTGTTGAGCAGGGTCAGGGTGGTGGCGATGACAGCCACCGACAACAGAGACAACAGCCACCAGCCGAGGATGACCAGTCCACACGTCATCAGCTGCTGGCTGTACACGTGCTTCTCCAGCCCTGCGACACAACAATGTAGAGGAACATGATCCACGCTGGGCGGGAGTACCAGCTCATGGCTCTGTTGAGCAGGGTCAGGGTGGTGGCGATGACAGCCACCGACAACAGAGACAACAGCCACCAGCCGAGGATGACCAGTCCACACGTCATCAGCTGCTGGCTGTACACGTGCTTCTCCAGCCCTGCGACACAACAATGTAGAGGAACATGATCCACGCTGGGCGGGAGTACCAGCTCATGGCTCTGTTGAGCAGGGTCAGGGTGGTGGCGATGACAGCCACCGACAACAGAGACAACAGCCACCAGCCGAGGATAACCAGTCCACACGTCATCAGCTGCTGGCTGTACACGTGCTTCTCCAGCCCTGCGACACAACAATGTAGAGGAACATGATCCACGCTGGGCGGGAGTACCAGCTCATGGCTCTGTTGAGCAGGGTCAGGGTGGTGGCAATGACAGCCACCGACAACAGAGACAACAGCCACCAGCCGAGGATGACCAGTCCACACGTCATCAGCTGCTGGCTGTACACGTGCTTCTCCAGCCCTGCGACACAACACTGCAGCTCTCAATTTGTTATGTGCCACAACTGCTAAATGGAGAAAAGTAAAGGCCGGCGCACACAGCAAGAAACTGACGTATATAGACGGATGGAGGAAAATTTCCTTCCGCAGGTTACCAAATGTTGCAACGCACACAGATGTCTGTTTGTCTGCGTGTTTTAGAATCGCTCCGAGGGCAATTTTCAGAACGTCTGTATGCCTACCATAATCGTGCATGCGCTAACTATGGTTTATCAACAGTCCTGCAAGTGGCGCTAAGGTTTGCTTACAACTGTTGAGAGGCATCTTTTTTTTGTCGTCTTCCATCCAATCTTGCATAAGGTGTTGGTATTCACCATGAAGTTAACGTGCACGATTTTAATAATGGGATGGACCCAATGTGACCTGTTAGATAAAGCATATAACGGTAACAATTTGTCATCACTAGAAGAATCATCGTCCTCTAGCCACGGAATATTTTTAAAGATGTTTGCGTCACACTACAAAACATCATTTGACGCCATCATCTCACTGAGCACTGAGACTAGCAACGGACGATCCCCCAATCCCCCATCCGTCTGTGGTTATGTGCGTTGACCAAAACATCCATCTGCATGCATACGTCCATCTGTTGCTGTGTGTACCGGCCTTCAATTGGATATCAACTGACTTAACACAAAATTTTTTTTGTAGATGTTTTATGACTTAAAAAAATGCTATTTCTGAATCAAAATGTTTTTTAAGGGAGGAATGGGAATGCTTTTGTGGTTTGACGTGTCAAGGCGCTGGAATTTACCCCCAAGAAAAGTACCCTCATGAAAAAACGCTACGTCATTTTGATGTCACAGGTATGTGGGTAGTTTTCTGGCCGCGAACTTTTGGAGAGAAAACATTATACTTTACTTCAATCGATGGTTAGGCACTTGTATAATTTATTTTTATGAACAATTAAAGCTATATTTTGTAAGTTTACAAAGGCTAGAAAACTAACCCCAGAACACCACCCCCAAGCAAAACTAACCCCGGAATTCTGACCCCTGCAAAAAAAACCCAAAAACATACTTGTAACCACTCACGGAATTTGTGTCCTGTATTTCTCGTTAATGAGATCGCCTAGCACTGCTGGATATAATCATTATTGTTCGTTGCTGGAAGTAAACATTCACTGTTCGGAAATTTATGTCCCAAAAAACTCTGGCATAAAAAAGTCCCGCCCGATGATCAGTAAAATTTTGCTCTTGAAAATTTTCCTGTAATTTCATAATTTATCTACCCCCAGTTATTTATGAATCATAGTTCTAAATAATTCTCTTGTTTTAAGTTATTCAAACATTTTCAGATAATTTGGGATTTAACTTGGTGATCTGACTTTCCTAAAGAAAGAAATCGCATGATCGCGATAAAGGTTAATTACATTCCAACCAAATTGTATTTCAATCTAGGTACAAAAAAATGCAAGATTACTTTAAAATTAATAGGCCCTAACCTAAAACATTAATTAAATAGTAAAACAATGTAATATGCTCGTATCCCACCTTGCCTCCTCGCATCTTCCATGTTTCGCCACACTGTGTAAACCGAGAGGCAAACAACTGCTATATTGACAACAGCAGCAACCAGCTCAGACCAGCGAACAATGAAAGCCCCGAGGAAGTCAAAGAACACCAGGTTGCCAGCTCTAGAAAGTAAAAAAGTTTTATGATAGCTTAAGACAAAAATCCTTGAAAGATAGTAAAACAATAACTACATACCCAACCCTTGCAACGAACAGTTTGCACAAGAACTTTATTTCTCAGTATTGTGCTTGATTTAATAAACACTCTGATTGTAAAAACAATCCAAATAGTTAAAAAAATCTTATAATTATAAAACAAGCCCTCATTAATTTGGTGGCTTGAATAATGGAAACTTTACTAATGGGACTTCTCCTATATTGATAATGAGCTTGTTCTAAGTCATTCTTAATAGTGTATTTCGTCACAAGGGCCGAAAGTGGCGTTTTGCCGGCCCCGAGATCGTGTTTCAAGTTCGAGATGAAGTCGAGAATTTGAAACGATCGAGGGTTGGCAAAACGCTTTCGGCCCGAGTTACGAACAATATTTTTCATCACACTACACAATGCAATAAATATTATACTAATGAAAAAATATTTTATTCACCAACAACTAACATAACATAACTACTAACCTAATCTAGCGGTATGCAATGTGTTTCCGGTTGCTAGGCAACCAATTCATTTCATTGTTGCAGTCACATGTTTTTGTGATACAACGTGTTGTGAATGTTTTTATGTAAAAGGTCTAGGCCAGCTGATTTTGCCGGCCTAGGCCGGCAAAACAGGTGTTTCGACGGTAAAAACGAGGGTCGAAAACAGGTGATATCGATGTAGTGTGATGAAAAATTTAAATATGCCCCTTTCACCCTTAAAAAGTTTGTGGTGAGGAATGTTCTGACACTTCACGGCAACTCAGTGGCGAGAGCAAGTAACATTCCAGAACATTACAGTAAATTGTTGTGTCAACGTTGACTATGGACGACTTAGCTCTTCAGGAACTTATTACATTAGTTTTTAATCCAATGAATGGCGCAGGAGTGGAGTTTAGCCTACCTGTGGGCAGCGGTGTCGGCCATCTCGGGTGCGGCGGCCAGTCGCAGCACTAGCGGCAGGATGTTGTCCCCCGTGCGCTGCAGCGTTCCCAGAGGGATCTGGGCCGCATTGTCCAACCATGTGTGGTACACGTAGCCGTTTGACGACCACGCGAAATCCAGACCTGCCAACAAACCGAGTTTTCACAGTACCAAGTCACAACAAGCAAACAAATACAGCAAAATTATAGTTCTCTCCATAGTTCAGAATAAGAGATACACTGGTTAAGATATGTCTCTCGGACAACCAAATAAAAAAATTTTAATGAGGCCAAATGGACTGTTGATTTTTTTGAGCAGTTATGACAATACAGTAGAGACAAAACAAATTTGAAAATAGCGGGATACCATGACGACACACGTTAGTATATTGTAAAACACAGTTTATTTTTGTACACAAATGATTAAATAAAATATCTCCATTAGAATAACATTAGAAGTTTGAATTCCCATACAACAGAGCCCTAACAATAAAAGGATTTAATGACATAAATAACGATTCTACTTGAAAATAGCTTTCCAATAATTATACCAAATAAGCTAAGTAACTTATGTTTAATGGGGTGTTTTTAACGACGCAATACTAAATAACAAATTGAATATTTCCCTCTCTCTTGTAAAGTGTACTATGTTTTGACCTCCGTTCCGCTGGCGCCATCTCTATTTGGAGTGGAGAATTTCAGTTTACAGCGCTCCTAGCGAAACAATTTGTTTACCAATTTTTAACGTGGGATGTGACCTTCTTTATATTTTTGTATTCATTGATTTTCAAGAGAATATTTATTTAGTCATCAAGATCAAGAGTAAACATGCTTGTTTGCAGTATCTACACATAACCATAATATAAGGCAACAAAAAGGTCCAACTTAGATGTAGAGATAAGAGTCTCAACCCTTGGAGACAAGGAAGGAGCGTCAGTCTACAGTAGTTCTCAGGAGCATTCACTACAGGATATAATACTAACTTCTACCTTGTGATTATTCAGATATATTTTAGTTAGGCTATATAACCAGTTTTAATAATTAAACATATGTTTTACTTTCATTTAAAGATATTACACCAACTTACTTTTATAGTACAGTATGAACTTAAGACAGACAAAAAATGTTGTAATGTTGTCACTTCAAACTGCACTATCAGTTTGTTTTATACTTGGGCATTTTCCTTTATCAACCTCTCAATGAATTCCAAAAAGCTCTGAAAACGCTGACCAAACAGGAAAATTTTAACTGATAGACTTTTTTTTATTGAAGCACGAACACTAATCATTATGGAGGTTACAGTAGAGAAAGGTTGTGTGTTAAAATGACCTCAACCAAAATGATTATGTTATTTGAATGTATTCCATGCAATAAATTTAACTCCTGTTGAAAAATGTGAGAATACTGACGTTTTTAAGAGAATAACATTAAAATGGAACCTTGACAAACCTGAAACCAGGCAGACCATCCACTTCCGCTAGTTCAGTTAAAATATTTACAATAAATTGCTTTCATAGTCATTGAATACATTCAGCGAGTCAGAAAACTTGTGATAGAATAGACATATGGAAACCTAAAAATGTGGCAGGATCCAGAGTGGCACAATGAACTACTCGATTGGTTTTTTTTTTTTTATGTTCCTCCTCCCAACTCACCACTGATGTGCCCAAAGTCCCGGAAGATCCTGAAATCCGTGTCTCCCGGGATTATGCCGCTTTGAAAAACCTCTTGAGCAAGGGAGGAGGCCAGAGGATAAGGCACTGAAGCTGCGTAGGCCTGCAAACAAACTCATTACATATTACTTAATTCTACTCGTTTTTAACAATTTGTGTTATTTTGTTACAGTGAGAATTGTAATGTTTAATTAAAACTATATACAGAAATTATATACTAATAATTTATTTTATAAATATATTGCTTAATGTACATCCATGCATACTGCATTTAACTTATATATCTAATGATTTAAATGCTGATTTACAATCAGATTATAATTCTACAACAATGAAAGCAATAACCTTCAAACATGAATCAATTAATAAATAATTTCATAGTTGTGATGCATTTCATCGTTGTGCTGGAGAACACTTCCATCACTCTTTGTGCATGATTACTTAAATTTTGTATAACATCCTGATCTGTTAATCAAGTAAAATAGTTTAGTTTAATAAGAGGTATAAAACAAACAAAATACCCCCGTCGCGCAGACCTGCGTACTCAGCGAATTTCCAATGGAATTTTGGTATATTTTCTATTTCCCCATAAAATCCATAGGGATGAGAGTATGTAGGTTTGCCGCCATATGGGTTTTGTTGGTAAATATAAGTTAAACCCTACCTAGTGATTGTACATACCAAATTTTATAAGGCTATGATGTTCTTTTCATTTTCCCCATAAACCCTATAGGGGTGAGTACGTAGGTTTGTCGCCATATGGGTTTTCTAAGCAAATATAAGTTAAACGCTTCCTAATGAATGTACATACCAAATTTTATCAAGATATGTCAATAAATAAGCAAGAAAGAAGGTTTTTTGATTTCCCATAAGAATAACATTGAAAACTTACTCTTTGGATTTTCTCCATAACTATTTAAGCTAGGTAAAAAATTCAAAATACTATATTGTTTGTTTTTTTAAGCTCTTTTAAATGGTTTCAGTTAAAATTGTTGAATTTTCTATATAAAAGTCCCATTTTTAACCCTTTTGAAACCCCATAAAACCCTGTTCCCATGGTCCGATCATTCTGGTTCGCGAACTCAACCTAGTAGACAGTGGCTTACACCCCTGTACCAAATTTCATCAAAATCGGATGTATATATATATATATCAATTTGAACGAACGGTGTTTTTGGCTTCTAGGGACCTCAAAACGAAAAAGTATCATGGTCCCGGGCTTAGGTCTTACCGTGACTACTACCGCAATAGCGTGTTCCCTACAGGGAAATTTGCTAAAAACAGTTACCTTGCATTCAGTCAAACAACACAATGCTAGTAATAGAGAGGATCTCTTGTATAATGAATTTTTCTACAATTTGCATAGTTACCAAAAAAAGTTAAAATTCTTTACACCACAATTGTAAACCGAGTTATTTTTAAGAACTGGATTTTGAGGTAATAATGAAGAATAGGTGTTGTACATCAAGCTGTTGAGCATATTGAAAATTTGTGAAGAGAACTAGATGACACCTTAAATTTTACCTATGATTAGTTTTTTTATAATACCTATAAAAAATTTGTGATTATGACTGTTATAATATGCAGTATTTCTAGGGAGCTCTTTTTTATATTCAATACATCCAATACATGTATCTGACTAGATAGCTTCTCAGAAAGTAGGAGATAAATATTCTTAAAAAAGCTCATTTCTTAAGAAAAACAAGTAAAAATAAATGGTTAAAATGCAAAACCATAAAAAACACACACACACATACACACAATTTGATTTCTTATTTAAGAAACTTATGGTATTCACAAATTAAAACCACTACAAAATTAAGAAATTCATTTATTTCATGAAGACTTATAAGGAAATGAAAATTTCTATTTAAAATAATGTTGCTACTAAATTCATTCCCCTTATTAAAGGCGTTGGTTAAAATACATTCAGAATGGCTTCAAATAAAGAAGTTAACAATGGTGTTACAGAACAATGCATTGATAAAACAACAACAGAAGCTTCCACCTTGATAACACCACTCCTCTGACTAACTCATGACACATTCTGCTTGGTAAAGAAAGAATAATGTGCACGGCGTTTGATTCTACAGTCTACAGTTGTAAAAGTAAAAAAAACATTACTAGATCAAAGACAAAATGTTTAAAAATTTGTTTAAAATATTACTTTTTCTATACTTAAAGAATAAGAACATTACATACGGTAGAGAATCAGTTACCTAATAGCAATTCAGTTAAACAACCATTATATTACACCAATTTAAAAACTTATAAAATGAATAGGAAAAAAACGTTATCAAGATGTAAAACACATGTTATTTGATTTAAAAAATCTTAGTTATTTAATGTGATTCTATTAAATTAATAATATATTTATATTATAATAATAAAATGGGAATGAAATACCATTAATTTTTTATTTATTTGTGATATAAAGAAACAAAACATGAACAACACAACTACAAAGGAGGTCAACGAGCTTTTATCTTGTGTCAGCACACCAGACGGCTGGCAAGGCCATTACGCAGCTGTTGTGTCTACAAGGTCAACAAAAACAAGGGGAAGTGACTCAACAGTGCAAGCCGTCCAACAGTGGAAACACTTCCTACTTCTGCATTCTTGAACATTGACAAAACTGGTTTGGCAGCTTACAAATCTGTTCTTCAAAAGAGATGAATCTTTCAATATATATTAATATAAATGATGGTGTTATATACTTTGGTTAGGTAATTTTAAACTCACATTCATTTAAGAATGACTGTTCTTTAATAATGTTAAAAATATCAACCTGGATAGAGGATACTCATAAAATTTACAATGGAATTTGAGAATTTTTCTAATATTTTTATTACTGTATAGAAAATCAATGAAACTTTATATTTCTTATTTATTATTGTATGAAAGATCTTTAAAATTTAGTATGCATCTTCACCAAAATAAAAACACTGCTGTGCAAAATATTCCAAAAGCATACTTGTAGATAAGTGAGAAGATAAATGAATCCATATCCACTGAATATGAAAATTACTTGGCTCAATTTGACTGAATACAATGAAGAGGCCTGACATTGAGGGTACTAATGACATATACTACCCAAGCTGCACTGCGAATAATGCTACAGTCATGGTTGGCCATATAATGGAAATGTATACATTTAGAATGTGTGTCATCAAAAAGTACTTTGGCTACACGGGAGGTACTTGAGTGTTTAGGTATCATCAAAGAACTCTGCCTCTGATATACAACAACCTTTTAGTTTCTAGCCAGTGCAACGTAGTATCTAATGTTGCATAATGTTGGGTGTCCGTGTTGCATAATGTAGCCAGTGCATAATGTTGTCTGAAATTTTATTCAACAACATTTCAGATCAGTTGTGATGTGAAAATTAAATATTTTTGGAAAGGTAAAATTACTAGTTACAGAGCTTTCTGGTGGTGATATAAGTAAAAACTGAGGGGCAGAAATCATTGACAATACCTATACCAGTACTTCAAAGAACAGACAAATCAAGTTGAGGCTAACTGAAGGTACAAATCCCATTGGAAAGAAGTACTGCCATATATATTATATAATACATATAATATAAATAATAATGGCTTTATACTTCCTTATGATTTTTACAAATAGCATATTTACAAATATGTTTTTGTTTATACACACACACACACACACACACAAACACACACACACACACACACACACACACACACACACACAATGTTCGACAAACCGAGTAGATTTTGAGGCCTACTTAAGATTCTTCTGCTCGACATCCTTAGGTCTACTTTTAATACGTCCTATTAAAATACATGCAAAGAGAAAATTGTAAATCATATTTTTACTATTTCTTATACAGTTTCTTATTACATTAGTTATTTCTTATTACATTTAGTTCTCAAGTATGAAAACTACTAGATCAAGAGCCAGTGACAATCTGACCTTCGTCATTTTATAAAACCTGAAAATTTGTCTATGTGTAATCGTAATGGAGATATAAACGATCTTCTACTACAAATTTGGATATCTGTTACTTTCAGAGTTATAAAGTGTAAAAGGTGTGAAAATTGCACAAAAATTTTGTCATGATATAAAAATTAAAATTTATATATGTTACTCTAGACACTCTCAAAAGATGTATTCCCAGCTGTCACTTTGTGCGGTTGCAGACCCTGTCTGATTGCCCTTTATAAAGTAACCGCTATCTAAATTTTGTAGTAGATGATCATTTATATCTCCATTGGGGTTACACACAGACAAAATTTTATGTTTTATAAAATGACCAAGGTCAGATTGTCGCTCTTGGATTATAAACAAAATCTGTAAAGTTTATGATGTAAGAGGTGAGAAGAGCAAGTCACTGGCTATGGTACTCAAAAGAATGTAGGATTTATAAAATGATGCTATTTGATTATTTTAACAAAAACAAGATTTTTCCACCCGCATTGATAAGGTAGGTAACAAATTGTGAGTTAAGGGTAAGTATAACTCTTTCATGTGGTAGTTTATCTGAAGAATATGTCCATTTTATTTTTACTCAAGTAGAATAAAACGGTACTTTCCTAAGCCTGCATTATAAGACGTACATTAGAGATCCCATAGTTTTGAAACTTCATTTGGCACTTAAGTGTCCAAAATATATTTTTTATCTTGGTAGCACTTGAATTTGTAGAATTGAAATAGTCGGTTTCATATATATAATTTGAAAACATTTCCAATAATATTTACTTGATGAAACTATAAACAAAAGTAAATATCTTCTTTTTAATTAAGAAATTATTTTTTATTTATATTTTTTATTCACAAACTTTGATTGTTTGATGTGCTATAAGTTACCCTTTTGAGATCAGCAATAGCTATTGAGATTAAATAAGAAAGACACTAAAAAAATACATTAAAAATTAAATATGATTAAAAATAAATCAGTGGAGTTACCTCCATGAGCCAGGGGTTCTCGGGTCCCGCTTGGAACAGCAGCTCCCGGCCGCCGGCTCCGCACGCCTCCAGGTTGACGAACGCCCTCACCTCGCGCGCCCACTTGTGCTGGGTGATGAACCCGTGGGAGGCCTGTCACACAACACCACGCTCATCACAGCCATCCAAACTGTCAATTAACTTAGTTATAATTAACTGTTTTAAGGCTTAAATGTAGTTTTATCATAGAAGCACTCTTTTACTGATCTACATTTTGGACATTTTAATATTTTTTTATCTATAATTTATGACAGAATGGTAGCTACAGCATGCGGTAGTGTTGACGCAAACTGACCTGCATGAGATTCTCCTCGGCACCGTTGAACAGGAAGATGACGTTATGGACCAGGGAAGTGTCGGAACGGGAGATAACTCTGAGCATCTCCAGCATGACAGCGCAACTCGCGCCGTCATCACTGCCTCCTGCATCATTGTACAACATCTTCAACATGTACACCATCGAAATATAATACGGTATGGATGTGCAAGGAAATAAGTCGACATAAAAGTCACTTTCAAATGGCAACTGCCTACTACATGAAAAATTCTTAGAACTGAATGACTACAATGGTAATATCATTGTTCTATAACTTAAGTAGATTTAATAATTAGCAAGATTTTTGGAAGTGTTCCTACCATGATACATATAAACCTACATTCTCACCTCATGGGGTTTATGGGGAAAATTAAAAGGTGCTGAGTATTGATACAATTTGATATTTACAAAACACAATAATGAACTTGACACGCCCGCAAAATAAATCCCTTGCTATAAGGTCATGTTATAGGTGGGCCTATAATTTTTTTCATACACAATAACAGCATAAAGAATTTAAAAAGTTTTTTTATAGATTTGTACATCTACTTTTATTTAAGCAAAAAAAGTAAATAATGAAAAGAATAATCTAAATGTGACTAAATACTCCTGACGTAGCAAGCCTGTGTACAAAATTTATATCTATTTGTATCCAACTTATTTACTTTTTCACACAAAACCTTGGTCTTAATACCTTGGTTAACTGGAACAGGGGTACAGTAGAACCTTGATTAACCATTACTCTTTAAACCGTCACTCTCTGTTGTCCGTCACCCCAAAGACGTACAAATTAAATTTTACTACTTTTACGGTTTCGTACCTGACGCCATACTGGTAGTGTATGTACCATTTTGATCAAACACAATATGAATGGCCTTGGTTTTGCTGGGAAATAACACCACAGAGAAAGGGGCAGGGAAGTTGGACAAGTCCACTGAAGATGGATTCAGTTGTAGCTGAGTACTGTACCACAGTCTATCATCAGACAGTCGTGGCAATCACACGTTAATAGTGTGGGGTCCAGAAACAGCTAGCGGTTCCTGGTGCCTATAGTCATAAACACAATTGTTTTTTCTATTACATCATATACCTGTAAAAGAACATCTCAGCCTCGTAATTAGTGCATGGAATTTGTCATCCCATCCGTAAACAAATAGTCCTAAATGTTTTATCGTGGCAGATATTATTTAAAAATCGAAATAATCTGAATGCACTATTTTATAGCCAATCCACAGTGGCGAAGCGTGCGGTCATCTCTGGATTCGGCGATGACCAGGACAAATTAATAAATTTAATGTATCAGTAAATAACAATGATAAACATACAATTTATTCCTTGTTTGCATGAACGATTAATGAAAATTTCGTCAACGTCATTGTGGTAACGTTCAAATCCGCTTCAAACTCGCAGTTCACAATCAAGCTAGCAAGTGTCAACGACTAGCGCTCGCGCGGAAGCGCTAACATCCTGCGTATCTCGTCCACCCCCCCGCGCCCATCAAAGAGAGTTCCCTCCCCTCCCTCCCCCCAAACCTGCAACCAATCACAGCGCGTTTAGGCTCCCGCTCAACCACGCTAGATCGAGCGAGTCCGGCAATATTCGGCAGCTCTCGTGACTTCTCGGCAGCATCCGTGAAGTTTCGGCATTCCGGAATACGACAGTCGTTCAGCAATCAGCAGACGATGCGCAGTCTTATCGTTAACCTTACAATAGTATCACGTGAATAATAACATTAGAAGATGATTTTAGTCACATTACATGATTTGATATACTCGTTGTGAATAAATTATAGTCTATTTATAAATAGATATTGGATTTTCTGGGGTTTAACTTCATTTTAAATTTCCTCTCAGCCCCTATTAAACAAAAATTGGGTTTCTAAAAATAAGCATGCGATGACCGAGGAAAAATCTCACGCCTCGCCACTGCCAATCCATCAATAAAATCCTCAAAAAGGCTATGATTAACTTAGTTAGGAGTCTAGACACTGGGATCGTTAGTACAGTCCCTTCTTTCCCGCGACCCATGGATTGTCAGATTGTTGCGACTATCCCCCAATACTAATTAGACTGTAACTGTACTCACTACACGAGAAACGTTGGCATGAAGTGCTTTCTGTTACTGTGTGTAACTTTGTAACTGTGTGTATAATGTTGTAACTTTTGTATGTAACTGATTCTGTACTGTTAATACTAACGGTTAATTTTTGTGCTTTGATGATGGTTATAAAGGAAAACTAATTGTACTATACCAGTTTTAGGAATTGACAAAAATTTGGAAGTTTTTTAACATTTTATCAAGGGCGAAACTACTACAATAATCACACAGGTTTATGGTTTTGACAAAATGACCATAAATTCATAAAACAGGATTTATTAAGTACAACTGAGTAGCAGCTTTGTATTACCTTTGCATTACGCAATTTCAATGTAAATTCTATTATCTACTTGGAGGCCCATAGGATATAATTTCTTCCTTTTAAATCTACTTACTGTTAATATTTTTCACATTATTTCTGTTATCCATCAATTCACTTACTAACCGTCATGGTTCCAGTCCCGAGGGAGACAGTTAAAAGAGATTCTAATTACCGTATGTGAAGTAACTGATTCATCATAAAATTTGCCTAAAAAGGTCAATTTTTATAAAATATAATTTTTAAATCTATTTTTACCGCTAATAACAATGTAGGGTTTATTTTTACTGAAGTAAATTTCAAATGATCAAATAAACATTAGAGGCTCTCTACTCTTGTGGAGAATAAATCAGTTATTAAGCAAAAAAATAATAAAAATTGATTTATTATTGATATTATTATTACTATTTTACAACAGTTTTTACTTATTTGTTTTAAAACTAGAGAGGCCTGTTAAATAATATTAGCTATTTACTGCCAATACCAGGTTCTTTTAAAAAATAAAAGACAATATTAAAATTAATTTTTGTTTCCATGGGAAACAAAACAGAAATCAGTGGGGTTTTTTTTAATTAATGTTATGGTAGTACAAAATTTCTAGCCAAATTCAACTGCTAATAAAATAGTATTGAGTTAATTGATAAAACTTAAATATATTAGTCATTCAGTTCTCCAAAGCAACAAATTACAAAACAGATCAACTCCCACATGATAAGGTCAACACATATATACAATAAAGACTAGATGGGCGCCAACTACCGGAGCTCTCGATACGTCCAGATGGAAACCATTACAGCAGAGACTACATACAAGACATTAAAAGAAGCTCCCTACACGTTCAGTTGGAAACCAGTACAGCAGAGACTACATACACGCTAATAAAAGGAGCTCCCTACAAGTCCAGTTGGAAATCAGTACAACAGAGACTACTTACACGCCAATAAAAGGAGCTCCCTACACATCCAGTTGTGGAAACCAGTACAGCAGAGACTACATACGTGCCATTGAAAGGAGCTCCCTACACATCCAGTTGGAAACCAGTACAGCAGAGACTACACGCACCAATAAAAGGAGCTCCCTACACATCCAGTTGGAAACCAGTACAGCAGAGACTACATACGTGCCATTGAAAGGAGCTCCCTACACATCCAGTTGGAAACCAGTACAGCAGAGACTACATACGGGACTAGTCATTTTTTTGGGAATTCCTACTCCCAAGAAAAGGAACTCCAGACACGCCCTGTTGAAAACCAGTACAGCAGTAGGGAGTTCCTTTTATTGGCACGTGTGAAGTCTCTGCTTCACTGGTTTGCAATTGAATGTGTCTGGAGCTCCTTTTCTTGGTGCGTATGTAGTCTCTGCTGTACTGGTTTCCAAATAGGGAGCTAAATTATATACAGGTGGACTGCAAGAAAAAACTAGGCACCGGAGACCAGTGGTTATATTATAAAATATGTTTGTCTCAATGCAATGAACAAATATACAACGCTCCCATCGCAGCAGACCTGCATACTCACTACTCAGTAAATTTCCAATGGAATTTGAAATTTTTTTTTTCCATAAACACCATAGGAATGAGTATCTAGGTTTGCTGCCATGGATTGTTGATAAAAAATGTACTAATGTAATTGATAATCCATAACTAGTGAAGGTAAAAATAAAATTTTATCAAAATTTATCTTTTTTAATTTTTTCAAAAACATTGCGGGGGTGAGTATGTAGGGTTGCCGCCATGAGGGTGTTGTAAGCAAATATAAGGCTATCCCTATATAGTAAAGGTACATACATGCCAAATTTTATCATGTTATGTTAATAAATAATATCGATACGTACAGATTATGGAAAACGCCTGATGACGTTAGACGCAAAATGTGATACTTCACTGTTGTGCGGATAAAAGGAATGGAAATTGAAGGCGCTAAAACGGAAAAATTATTTATTTCGTAAGAAAAAAAATTAATAATACAGTTCACTCTCGTTCATCGGACTCGGTGACATCGGAACTCCGCTTCATCGGAACTGAAAATCTGGATATCATTATATTTTTTTCTTACGAAATAAATAATTTTTCCGTTTTAGCGCCTTCAATTTCCATTCGTTCTATCCGCACAACAGTGAAGCATCACATTTTGCATCAAACGTCATCAGGCGTTTTCCGTAATCTGTACACATCGATGTGATTTATGAGGCCGTGGAGTATTCGTACAAAAATAGAAAGAGGAAGGAGGCAGGAAGTGAACATCCGTTTCGACCGCTTCCCAAACTGTTATTCAGTCTGTCTCGCGTCGCGACTGCACCTGTGTTACGTGGAAGTCAGTTGACTGCTGGAATATGAGTGGAATTATGGAATATGAGAATAACGATTTTGGATCTTTATTTCTAGCGTTGTTTTTATTATTATAGGTTTATTGTTACCATGTTCAAAGTTTGAGTGCTTTATTTTCATAAAATCTCTTGTGTTATCTTAAAAACAAGAGTAAATACAATCACGATAGGTCACCATACGGACGGAAATGATGACTCAAGACGGACTCCGCTTCATCAGAATTTTTTGACATCCGAACCGGCCGTCCGCCACATTAGTTCCGATGAACGAGAGTGTACTGTATCCAGATTTTCAGTTCCGATGAAGCGGAGTTCCGATGTCGCCGAGTCCGATGAACGAGAGTGTACTTTATATGTTTGGATGTGATTTGTTTTTGTTATTGTACACACCGGAAAAATAAGTTTAGAACATGGGTAGATAGATATAAATTCCATTCTTTACCATATTTGGTGTCTTATTCCGGCCATAGAGAACTATTATTTAACCTTGTTAAAAGTTCAACGGGTTAACCAACCAATTCGTTATATGGCCAATTCGTTATTCGGCCTCTGACTGGTCCCGAGGTGGCCAATTGGGAGGGAGTCTACTGTATAAAGTTTCAGCAAAGTGTACATGAGACTTGTTTCAAAATACCTAAGCTCTTTCATGGTAAATGCAGTGATTGGAGTAGTAGAAAAGTAACTTGTTTAGGTAGTATGCAAAATGGATAAACATATAACATTTGACTGACCTGGACTGTCTGGAACAGTGTCAAAATGGCAGTTGATGAGCAGACTATGCGGCGACTCTCTATGTGGTCCGATTTTCACTAACACATTTTGAACGTTCCTATACACATTTGTCATTCCATCAAGGAACTGAAGAGGGAAAGAACCACTAACTTTCTGAACATCAGTTGATATCCTGTGGACTTTGCTGGCTTTATCAATTATTGAGTTAATTTCTTTTGTAAAAAAATTTACTGCTAACACTTCATTCTCAAAACTACCTGTAGGGCGAGGTCCTAAACTTGTTAAATTTAAAACGTGGTTTTTAGCTCTCTCTGCAATAAACCGCCCTGGGTTGTAAGGTTCATCTTCTATTAACAAAGGGGTTGGCAATCGTTTTTCCATCTCCACTATTATGGCGTGCACTAACACTAGGAAACACAACATTGCTATATACACTGAGCTGGGAGTGGGCAAATGTTGCGTTATAGAATGTTTGTGAGAGTCATAATGTTCTGGCAGCACTCCTGAGGATCGGCGCCGCCCTTGACGAAGTCGTAACCCTTCTTTGAATCCCATCTGAAATAAAAATTTATAATAATCAAATTTGTGTTTTAATTGAATATTTAATTTAATATGGTATCTAAAAGTACCAACTAAACACTGTCAAACTCACTTAGAATTAGGAGGATTTCTACAAAATAAACACACTGAAAAATAGGTTGAACAATTCCAAAAGATTGAAACTGTAATGTGCAGCTTTTTGTCTGAACAATTGGTCACATCAGCTTTTAAGGTCGCGGGTTAAGTTGCCTCGGCCTACAGATTGAAACTTTGTTAATAATAAGCTTATCATAAATATCAATGTTTTCAATATAGCAATAATAACCTTATAGTACAGGATTACACTTGTACAACAAGAGTTAATAATGAAATGATGATCGAATATAATTAACAGTGAGTTGTTGACTCAAAACCATGAGTTGGATAATTCTAAAAGAACTTATTTACCAAAACAAAACTTGTTCCCTAGCAACCATCTAAAATATTAAAACAACAAATGTCACCTGGTCACTAAAACCTACACTCCAATGTAGCCTATCTAGAATAAACCGAGGTAGGTGACACCAACAGCTGATTGAAGCGGGTCCTGCACCTTTGATGTTATGTTGTTTCTCTTGACACATGAGTGGTTTGCTTGGAATATTTTAAGGCCGGTTCCTACGTGGGCGACAGATGCGACACGACGAGAGCGACATGCTTGCATCGCCATAATGTTATACATTGTAAATTGTTGTCGCTCTTGTCGCCCACAAAGAACGCTCCAATGCTTATACATTTGTTTGAAATTTTGTCGATCTCGTAGCGTCACATCTGTCCCCCACGTAGGAACCAGCCTTAGTGCTGCACCTTTGACGTCATCGATTTTGTTATTGTTTTTGTTGATGTCACCTACCTCCTTCTCATTCTATAATTCTTGCTACACTCTTACGCAGTAGTAAATAGATAAACAATTGTATAAAACAAAATCTTTACATGATTGGGCTCAAGTTTCTGATCCGACTCCATCGCTATTTTAGAAATGTTTTCAATAAGCTATGTGTTTAAATCTATCCATACAGTATGTCCATTCAATGGATTAAATATAAACTTTGTTAAAAAGAAGCCAAGGACTGCAGAAATTTGGTTGTTCAAGTTTTAGTTATTTGTTAGTCATCTGTTATTTATACAAGTACTAGGTAGTCTACTTGTTGCGCGAAGTCGAGCAATTCATTTTGATATAATACAAAAGTAATATTTAGTTCTAAATCAATGACATCCGACCAATCCAATATTGTGAACGGTAGAAATCAGGAATCTTGAAGCGAAGCAAATACCTTCAAGAACAGAATCAAGAAGTGGCTCCTAACTAATAGCTTATACTCGATTGAAGAATACTTCAATTTCCCTATGCTGGACATCAGTTAGGTTCAGTATTATCTCATTCCAGTATTGGCTGCCAATAAGTCATGTAAATAGTGTACATATTTTAAATGTTTTAACTTTTAACTTGGTGAAGTTAAAGAAAGTAAATTTAGTGTAAATTTATGCATTGACAAGACCTATCCAGGATTCTGGGCATCGGTTGCAGCTTGGTAAATGGTAAATGGTAAAATACCCCCCGTCGCAGCAGACCTGCGTACTCAGCGAATTTCCAAATTAGTAATATTAATTTTGACCAGCTAAACTTGTAAACAAAATTTTATCACGTGCTCATAGATAGGGAAATAAATGTCTATTCTCCTTTTAAAGATAAATATAGGGAAAGAGTATGCAGGTATGCTGCCATGGGGGACACTAAAAGTAGGTTTTTAGCATAGAAAAAATTTATTTCGACCATATAAAGCCATATAGTAAGTTTCATCAATATCTGTCCATAATAAAAGAGTTTGCCTATTCTCCATATGATTAACATGGGAAAAGAGTATGCAGGTTTGCTGCCATGATAAGTACAAAAAACCAAGATTTTTTTACCTTAAATGGATGAATCTTAACCAAATGAAGCTAAATACTAAGTTTCATCCAAAAATATTGGTTAATAGGTAAAATATTAACACATTCTTATTCTCCATAAGATTAACATTGGAGCCCCAAAAGACAATGTACTGTCTTTAGACTTTGTAATATCTCGGTAACCAATGGAGATAGAGCAAAGCTTCAAAATACTAAATTGTGTGTTTTTTTGAGCTAAATCCAATGGTCAAAATAAAAATTTAAAATTTTTAAAATTTACATATGAAAAATGCAAAAAACCCATTTTTGGGGTACAAAACCCCCCAAAACTACCCCTTCCGGTAGGTCGATATGTCTGGTTTTCGAACTCATCCGAATAAACGCAGGACTACACATCTCTACCAAATTTGGTGTCGATCGGACCATTTTTACGCGAGTTATCGTGTCTAGGGACACATACATACATATATATATATATATATATACATATATATACATATATATGTATATATATGTATATATATATATATATATATATATATATAAATTTTATTGACTATTATTTTTGGTCTCTGGGCACCTCAAAACGAAAAAGTAACATGGTCCCGGGCTTAGGTCTTACCATGAGACCTACGGTAATAGCTTATTCCCTATGGGAAATTCGCTAATATTCCCTATGGGAAATTCGCTAAAATGGAATGTCAGTCATCACAAAAAACTACACCTATTTACAGCTGTACATTAGGTGTTTAAAATGTTCAACCCAAACCCAATGTTATTCTAATGGGAAAATTTAAAATTTAATTTATGTATAGTGCTCTTATTATTTTAGGTCCGATTTCCATCAATTTTTGGCGGAAACAACTACAGACCAAGCCCTATCCAACGACATCAAAAACTTTAAAATCGGTTGAAAATTGTAGGAGTTCTCTACACAAAAAATTCCCTAGCGTATTAAATAAGTACTAGTGTACGTGTTGCTCGAAATCGAGCAATTTATTTTAATACAATACAAATGTTAACTTACTTTTAGCTCTAAATCAATGACATCCAACCAATCCAATATTGTGAATATCTTTAATCATTAAAACTACACGTATTTACAGCTGATTATTAACAGATGTTTAAAATGCTTTATTCAATCCCAATGTTAATTAAATGGGAAATTTTGAGATTTCAATGGCCGATAGCGCCTTTATTTTTAGTCAGATTCTCATCAGTTTTTGGCGGAAACAACTACAGACCAAGCCCTATCCAACGACACCAAAAACTTGAAAATCGGTTGAAAATTCTAGGAGAAGTTCTCAAGACAAAAAAAAAAAAAAAACCCTTAGCGTATTAAATAAGTATAGATATATTAGGCCTGTTCATTTATGTGAAGATTTTTTTGCTTAATGTAGATTAAACTTACCTGCTTCAAAAATGTAAAGGCAGGGGACTGTCATGACTCCTAAATCTACAAAAGCCTCCCTGTAGGTGTTTCGGGGTGGCAGTCCAAGCATGGCTCTAATGGCTTTTTTCTGCCACCCAAAGATTTTACTTAGGCCTAAATGATTTTTGACTGGCCCCCACAACACTACAGAGTAGGTTATATGTGACTCTATATAAGACCAAAATAAACTGTTTTAAGGAGTGGAATGCTCGTAACCAAAGGAATCCCTCTTCAAAGGTTGCACAACACCTCAAAGATAACCCTTCTCATAATATAAGCATGGATAAATCTTTAGAAATATTAAAACATTGTAACAATAAGGTAAAGGCTAAAATTTTTGAAAAATATTGTATTTTTGAACATTTTTTTAAGTAGGCCTAATGGCAGTAACAAAATGCTAAATAAAAAGATGAAGTTTCAAACAAAATTACATATCAACTGTACTCAAGGGTTTGGGGAGTGCTACATCAGATGTAGAGGTTCAGACCAGACAGAGATAAGACCTTCGGACCTCTGCAAGCAGGAGTGGGCTGGAGGGCAGTAGGCCTACAACTATTGAAATGTGAGCATGTAGGCTATCCATCTATGTAGTATTTGTAATTATTTATTTTCTGTGTTTTGAGTAAAATTTTTAAAATTAATGACAACCATTTGTTGGGCTATCTTTTAAACAAAGAAGAAAACTTTTTAAACAATTTTTGACAACCACAAGATGGGCTTATGTTTTAACATAAGAGGCACCTGAAGATGTACTGTAATTAGTATGAAACCAGTTCTGCATGAACCTTAAATTCGACACCACTAGCTAAACACGTAAGTGTCTATTTATTAAACTGTTTTGACTCATGGGAAACTTCTGTGATTTGACATCAGTCTGAAAGATAAGTTGAAATCCAATCATAAGCTGAGTTTTACACCCAACCATGCTAATTTTAGTCTGAGAATGGGCGGGTCGACGCAGTCAAAAGCCTTGGAGGGATCGGCAAAGCATTCTATCACCGTCTCTCCAGACTCGATTGCCCCCACACACTCATTCACAAACTCAATTAAGGCCAATTTTGTTAACCTCCCTTCTCTAAAACCGAATTGCCATTTATTAAACTGTTTTGACTCATGGGAAACTTCTGTGATTTGACATCAGTCTGAAATCAGACATCAGACTGATGGCAAGAGAGAGACTGGGCAGTAGTTCTGAGTACAGTGCTAATAATAGTCTTTTTTGTGAATGTGCCTAATTTTTGCAATTTTACCTTCCTCTGGGGAGATTCCCCCCAAGGAAGTATTATCCAGATGGGGAAGTGGTCAAGTGATCTCTTCCTTGCATGATCTCAGTAAGTTTACCTGCATACTGATGCTGTCAACACTGGAAGAAGGTTTTGTATCTAATTCATTTGGAGGAAGGTTTCGGAGGAAATTCATCTAAATTGCAAGTCCCTAGCCTCAGACTAACTTTGTATTTTTACCAAGGCTGTGAAAAATTTAATTGTAATAATTTATATTGCAATTAGAAAAAAAAAACTAGCCTAAGATATTTCTTTGCCAAAGAGCTTATACACTTACCTTTTTCTCTGCCATAATAGAAATTAGGCTTCGATGCTGCCAGAAAATCCTCACTGGTATGTTTTGGTAACTGTTATTTAGGCTACTGTATGTAATTTTCAATAGGCCTAGGCCTAAGTAATTCCCATAGAGTCATTTACATTTAAGGCTTACAAACATTGTCTACCAAGAAAAGTTGGGCCTATCTCAAAACAGCTCTATCAACACTCGTTAATCACCCCTTAAATGTTTAAGTTCAGGCCTAAGCAAGAAAGTAATGCATTGTTTAGCAGACGACAATTATCGTTTTTTTAGTCACCGGTAACACCGGTGAGGCGCCCGGAATACTACCAATATGTACGGAAGCCCTGAAGGGCCAAAGAGTAAGCGATCATTTTTTTACATCGCCGTGTTTGAAACACGGCGAGCCGTGTTTAAAAGACGGCGAGCCGTGTTCCAAAGACGGCGAGCCGTGTTTCAAAGTCGGCGAGCCGTGTTTGAAAGTCGGCGAGCCGCGTTTAAAAGTCGGCGAGCCGTCGCCACCTTCCAAACACGGCTCGCCGACTTGCAGACACGGCTCGCCGACTTACAAACGCGGCTCGCCGACTTACAAACGCGGCTCGCCGACTTACAAACGCGGCTCGCCGACTTACAAACGCGGCTCGCCGACTTTCAAACACGGCTCGCCGCCTTTCTAACACGGCTCGCCGCCTTCCAAACACGGCTCGCCGTGTTTGAAACACGGCGGTGTAAAAAATGATCGCTTACTCTTTGGCCCTTCAGGGCTTCCGTAAGTACGAGAACTAGAGAGACGTAGGTAGACACTGACACTGTAAACAGACGGGTGGGGCACACGATAGCCACGCGGAGCCAAAATGTCGTCAAATGCGCGCGCATGGGCATACACCGTTCAAAAATTGCTACCGTAGTAATGACATCACATCCTCAGCACTTCGATATTCATTTAGATTAGTTCGATTATGATTCACTCGATTCATAATCGATATTCTAATTCGTTGTAGTTGTAAATTACAATTTGTAATCGTTGTTCCGTTCGTTGTTCGTTGGTTTGGTAAGCGGTTTGATAGTCCCTAGAAGCACAAATAACTATATGACAACATAAACTCAACCCTCAAATATAAAATTTGGCATTCTTGGTTAGGAATAGAGGTACGGTAGTAAATCCCGATTAATAGAAAGGCCTAGTCTAAGCCTGTGAAACACATGTCACTTGTACTTAAGTTCTCGGAGGGAGATCGTCCTACCGTTAATTAGTATCAAACATGCGTAAATTTGTTATGAGAAGTCTATTCATAACAGTATATATAGGTCTGCCTTTGAGTGGTAGGCCTAGGTAGCTTTGAAAGCAACTAGACTTAACCAATTGGGCTCCGTTATAGGGTTTCAAGGACTCCTTAAAATGGATTAATAATGGATTAACAAATAGCATTATTATTTGCATACCATATGTGCCTTCGAACACAAACATGTAGGCCCACGTGAAGAAACCAACATTGTTATTAGGCTCGTCAAAACGTGTTATCCTAAACTTTGTAGGCTTTGTACTTTTTTTCTTAAAATTGTTAATGCTCTTAGCCTGTGTTTTATGCAGGTTGCTTTTCTTAAGTTATTAGGCCTAATGGACTTTTAGTATTAATTTTTAGTAGTAATACCACTGTTGCAGCCATCCTGCGTAACTTACCACTACACAGCAAAAATTGTCTATAGGCTTAAGTCAACAACTTAAGTTTTATTTAATATTTTTGTAATGTTCCCATATACATCATGGAATTTAGTAACGTAACTTTGGTTGTTAAAAAGCAAAATTTCAGCTTATTTACACTTAATGAAGTTAATAGGCCTACATGTGTGCGCTTCTTATCTTTCAGGGAAATTTACTAAAATCGCCCATTATTTATTATATCAAGATAAATATTTCATGGAATGAATTTTTTTAACGAAAAACCACTATTTCATGGGAAGAATATTAATCCTTCATTTAGTGATAAAGTCACTCTATTGAGTATAATTGATTTCACTACTTTTAAAATTAAAATCGTCCCTTTTAGGATTTATTTTCACTCAAATTTGGATTAAAATATTCACTCTTTTGGTAGGTGACCAAGAGGTTTCCCTTTTGGGAGTGAATTTTCACTCTGAGTGGCTCAATTTCGACTCTTTAGAAGAGTGGTGAAATGACTCAACCAGAGTGAAAATATCTCATCCTTTCACTTTTACAGTGTGGGTGTATTTATATCAGTGTAACTTAGTCTAAAGAAAACTTAAGATAATTTTTTTTAATTCTTACTTAATCTGGGATAAGTTACTTTTTATAAGATATGGCCTCAATTAAACAACATTAACATATTGCTCCTTAGGCCAAAGTTAGTTAGGTAAGATCCATAAGTTGTAAGTTATTTATAACTTTGTTTAGTAGTTTCAACGTGGTTATTAAACACCTTATTGAAAAGACAGTTTCGAATTTTTTATGAATAAGCAACTTAAAGAAAAAACAAAAACATAACGTAAGTAATAAAATCATTCTCCTATTTTCTATTAGGCCCGAGTTTAAACCAAACCATTGGTAGTCACGATAAGATATCGTATCGATCGGTAAAGTTATTGTATTGGTTCGGTGACGATCAATCGGTTCAATCTTATCTCCTCTGAAACGAAATTATTTTGCTCTCCTGCAGATGCGCGCAACTATTAATGACGACATTTTGGCTTCGCATGTATATCGTGTGCCCCACCCGTAGACAGACAAGACAGACGAGAGACGAGACTCTGTCATTTAACTCTGTCACTCTGTCACTCACGACGAGACAGAGACATAACAGGAGAGAAAAAGAATGGACTACAGGTACAGGACGGCCAGAGAGAGAAAGAGAGACGAGACAACTATATCACTATTTTGAGACAGGGACCTCACATAGTGGGTATTTTAACCTGAATATGAATAGAGAGATGAGTGTAGGATGATTGTCAACAGATTGAGAAAAGAGAAAAACGAAAAGAGAGTCGTGTCGTCTGCAGAGAGAAAAAAGACAACCTTCGGAACGGAATGGAAAACTAAAGAAGAACGAAGAAGATTAAGTGCAAAAAACAACAACCGATAAAGCCACAGTCCCATAAGAGCAATGGTGCAAATTTCTGCGACAACTAACTGTGGTTAGACAATGGTTGATCGCAAGACTTAGACTTCGGACCAGACTTCCTCAAGATGTTTTGATACCTTAAAATAATTTATTTAGCCTTTCTCAGCTTTCTTTTTTAGTGATCTTCAACCAGAAATATGTCTAAAACACTAACATGACTATGGACACTGTGCAAGAGGGGCTAACCATTAGCTGACCTCAAAACCATTCCTAAACCTAAGTTATTGTAAATATGTTACCTACTATATTATTGTTTATTTATTTATTTAAGATCTAATTGCCATATAAATTGATTTATATTGTTAGATCATATCAAATATGCAATATAAACAATTTAAAATTTATAATTAAAACTAACTTAATATAATAAAAAATCTTCATCTTAAAAAAAAATCTTCAATTATGTAATTGCAATTTTGTATCAGGTCTTTTTTTAAAGTCTTCTTGAAAGTTTGATTGCTCTTAATTTCTCTGAGTTTTTCTGGCAGTTTATTATAAATAAGGGGCCACCATATAGTTTGGCCCCTTTTGGTAAAAAGTTGTGTTGCATGTAGGGGTGTTTATAAATTTCTTGGATCTTGTGTCGTAATTGTGAGTTTCCATTCTTTGTTTCAATTTTGATATATTATTGTGAATAAAACAAGCAGATTGTAATATGTAAAGAGAAGGAAGTGTTAAAATTTTGTGACTTTGAAACAATGGGCCACAGGAATTCGTTCTTGGAATGTTAAAAATTGATCGTAATGCTCTTTTTTGTAATTTAAAAACTCTTTTTAACTCTTGTTAAGCTTTAGCCTGTATAGCAATTTAGTAACATGCTGACGTGGGGTCTCATAGCTACGCTCATAGCAACTACAATTTGAATGTTGACATAGGTACTAAAATGGCAGTGTGAATTAGCGCCTACACTCGTAGGCGCTGGTAGAACATTTCAAATTTGTGTAGGCGTTAACGAGAATATGACCTATACTTTTTTAGAACATTGATTTTGGCTGTTCGATTTGTAAAATATATTTAAATTGTAGCAACTAAAAGTGAAAAAAGCTTTTAGGTCCGACAAATTTCTGTATATCTCGATTAGCAACTACTCTACATAGCCACTAAAATTGAATTTGTAACATAGCACCTACAGAGTCGTTCGGAGTGAACAGCTCTTTTGCAGAGCAGCTCTTTTCAACGACTTCCCTGCCATGACATCTGCAACCAGCAGGGTTGCCAAGAGATGGGTATTTTCCCTGCGTTTGGGGATTTTATGGGGCTTGCTGGGATAAGCGGGAATAATTGTGATGTTTTATGGGATTTTTATGTGGGATGATGAAATTTCCAATTTGAGCTGTTGCTCTCTAGAAGGAATGTAAAGATAATGAACGAACCATTAAAGATTCGTTCTTTTACCTACCGCTCATTATTGTAGGCGCTATCGAGAAACTGAGATGTTCGGTGCTATCGAGAATTTAAGAACTCTAACAACAACTACGTAAAAACGAAATAGTCTACTAGCAACTACACTTTAGCGGCTGCGATATCGTAGGCACTAACGAGAAATTTTAATAATTGTGTAGGCGCTAATCGAATATTTAAATTTTCATTTTTCCCGCCTTTTCGTAGTTGCTATGAGAACATTCAGTTTTAGTTGCTACGTTTATTTTCACTTTTTAGTTGCTACGTGCGTAGCTACTATGATACCCCGTCCATGTTGATGGGTTAATAAAATATGTGAAAAAAGATTGCTTGTGTACAACCATTTAGTCAATGGTACAACTAAGTTAAATGTAAACTAAACATCTTATGATTAAAAATTAATTGCCAGTAAGTAAATAAGCAGTTTTGGTAAAATGTTACAGATCAATAGAAATTTCATATATTCAACAGAACGATTGACTACGGATACTGAAACCATATCTAGTATCTATAGTCAACGATTTTACTTTAAGCATTAAAAACATTAAGCTTTAGAAGTAAATAGTCATTGGCAAAACCATTGAATATAACTAAGTTATAATACTTGAGGATGGTACTACTGTTAAGTGAAGCTATTGAAGGTAATCGTAATCAACAACAGATGATCAGAAAGCTGTCATCCTGTCATCCTATTCATCCAATCCCAATGTCTGCTTGCTTGGGGCTGCTGAAGAAACGAAGAAAGTGTCAAAATGAGATGTCTTCTGGCTCGTCTTGTAGAGTGTGTGTGTCAGTGTCATAGTGTATTTTGAATAGGGATATTTAGTTGTTACTGTTGTGGTTAACCATTTCGTCCCTTAATTTTTTCATCACAGATTTTTACTGAGCTTGATAATGAGTTGTCAAATGAGGGGGTGAATAACATTCAAGTGAAATTGTGGGTTTACTTTGAAAACTTTGTGTATGTTGTGTAAATTTGTGCAATTTCAAGTTGTTAATTTCACAGGACCAAGACATCGCTCTGTGATGTCTTTCCTAGGAAGTCCATTTGATTACCAATGGCAGTTTTTGAAAAAGAATACAAAAGAAGAAAAGCATATTTAGATGATACCCAACCCCTTTATTGTACATTTCTAAATGTGCAAAACGTTCATGGACATATTGTAAGTTGTTGGGTACTTACTTCTTATTTTGGACTTAACATAGTCTATATTGAGTGATAAAAATATAAAAAACGAGAGCCAAAAAACTTTAAAAAATATATAAATTGCATTAACATAAAGCAATTATAATTATTCAATAATCAATGTAAAACCAATGTTATAATTTAATTATTCACATGCTGATTTTAACACTAACTTATCACAACAAGAACAGTAATCTTTAGGCCTAGTTAGGCCTAACTTATAAAATATTTCATCCTTGTTTAAGAAGTGTGGTACTAAAGGTAATTGAGTACCGGTGCTGATTAACCAATCATATGCCACTTGTACTTTCATGTTCGCTGCAGATGAAGCGCCTACACTAACTTACTGTCAAATGAAAATATCTGTACATCCGATCGATCATATCAACTATACAGATTCAATCTATTGGCCTTCTTAAATAACAACTTTCAATTGAGTTAAAACCAAAAACAAGTAACTTACCTACCGTACAAACCTAACATAAACTAGGGCCTAATCAAAATGAAAAAAATTTTCACTAAATAATACAGCCTAGGCCTACGTAGAATAATATAACAATTACCAACGCATCTTACTTAAATGTGGTCTACTCTCACCTTTAAACTTTTCTGGGTCCTATAGGGTGGTTCTTCATGTTAATGAAGATTGCATAGTTTAGGTCGGCCTAGGCCTAATGAGTTTGTTAGATTAGAATTAATTTTGTCTAGCTAAATTTTGTATTTGATAGTAATTTTCGATAATATTCAATCAATATATCGAAAGGACTTCATATTTTCGGTTCAGTGATGTGCACCTGCTGGCAAACTTCTAAATCTTAAGTTATGTGTTGTGTTCAGTGTGATTTTATTTATTGACAAAATTTGCAAGAATGGAATAATAAACATCCATATTATATTATACAAGAGATTAACTGAATTGTCACAGTAATCCTTGTCGTCCAGTAGTAAAGGCTACCGGTTTCGGCACTTCAAGGTGCCATTGTCGAGCCTATGGCGTGAAATTTTCCTCCTCCGAGGTCGTCATAAAATCTTGAAACACATTACATACACTAAATACAAACACGCACATTTTACACGATCCCAACAAACAAAACTGTATGGCCATACGACTATTATACCGGCGCGGCTGCCGGTTCAGGGTGTAGGTCTAGACTGACTGTCGCCGGCTTGTTCAAAAATGAAAAAATAAACATTTATTGTATTTAGTTTTGAAAATGGCTGTGTGATAGCCGAAACTATAGTAGACTAAGTTTCACTATAAGGAATTGCAGACGTCAAGGTATGTAACCTTTTTATAATTGACAACCAATTCCAGAAGCGTTCAACATGAATAAATACATATTTTCATTTGAGAGTAGTGTAGGGCGCTATATGAAACTGTACCCAAACTTATTCATTTTAGTGTAGGCCTATAGTCAATGATTGTAGCCCAAGACTTAAGGGGCTTATGGCTTGCTTGGTCACATTTTCCCTTAAGCCATCAAGCTAAGTCTAATTATCCTACCTGAAATTTTGCTTTTAGGCTAAACAAACCAAAGGCTAAGTAAGTTTCAACTTAGCTTTTTAAATTTTTGTTGCTGTGGTTCAAATTATTAAATACCGTAATAAAACAAGTTTTTGCTGTGTCACGTTGTGTTTGTGATTTTGGTTAGGATAAATCCACAATACAGTAGACTCCCTCTTAACCGGCCACCTTTTAACCGGTCTCCGCTTTAACCGGCCTACCCTGGCACAAAAACATCGTCTTTTTAACTGGCCATTTTTATCTCGACATTGCTTTAATTGGCCATGTTTCGTGGGAATCTTTGTTTTCTTATCTAATGTAGGCTATCATTCAATTCCACATTATATCATGATGTTCTCAAACCACCTAAAATATACTGCCCTGGACGGAAGTGTATGCCACTGGAAGTGAATGTGTTTGGACCTGCTATCCAATAGATAATATAGGAAACGAATTATTAAATTAGTTTTTTTGGTCACTGATTTCATCGGTGTCGGATGTTAGCTATAAATTACATAGAGTAATATATTTATAGTTGGTTTTTTCAAGCCATAATTGCATTTAGGCCATATGAAATTGTAGGTTGGAATTTTTAAATGTACATCGGTTTAACCGGCCAAATCATTAACCGGCCGAGGCCTGGTCCCGAGATGGCCGGTTAAGAGGGAGTCTACTGTAGGCCTACCTAAGTTAAAAACCTAAGACATTCAATGGAAGACATTCAATTTAAAACAGCACCGGTAAGAATAAAGAATATTAGACATTATTCAAAATATTTTTTAACGCAACTTCGTTATCAACCATCGATAATAATGATGGAGTTTATCATCCATTTTTGGGGGGTTTGAAATGAAAGAAAATGAAAAAGCGCTTTATTTTCTTCAAAAAGTATATACATGGCGTAAGTTTCGCGCAGGAAACTTATCTACGCGCTATACAACAATAGCTTTTATAGGCCGTCTGTTGGGTTGGCTACCTGAAAGTAATAAACAATACTTAATACACTAGTTATTAAATAAAAATACAAAAAGCGCTAAGCATCTTGTTACAGAAACAAAATAAAGACATACTCGATTGATAACACAATTTACTAACTAAAAACTAACTAAAAAAGTAATTCATGTTTCTCTTGAGAAAATCCCATAATGTTTACAATCATTTTCTTTTTTCAAATAGCTTTATAGAATAACCATTTTTTGGGGGTTTTACGACATATTTTTGGTTTTTGGAACTATGAAACAAATAGGTATGTAATAGAGTATGTAAACAAGTGGATGCCATTGGAATAAGCTTACTGTTACCTGTTACCTCCTATGTCCGTCCCGTAGACCACGAAGGCATGGGACCCGTTCTTAATTTCTTCTTCGTCCTTATTCCTACTCCTTACACCTAACTTCCTCCTTAAGTTACTATAATTCTCTATTTTAAGTACCTCTTTAACCCTCAACTTAATTTTGATGTTTCAGTTTTAATGCTTATATCAGTAGGATTTACATTTTATTAGGCATTGGCTAAATTAAATTTTTATGAAAATATTATCTGATTCTTAAATTACCGTATTCTTTAATAGGTAATATTGTATGATCTATAGTTTTTAATAGGCCTACGTTACTTTATCTCTAATTTGTAACAAGAGCCTTATGCCTACTTTTATGAGGCGAAGTAAAATAAAAATTTATTTATCCTCATAGGCTAAATAGCCTAGGCTGTAATAAATTGATGTAATAAATTTCCAGGCTTACTCTGCTGTTATTGCCAGTCTTATTATGTTCCAGGAATACATAATAAGAGTACAAAGAGGACCAACAAATGACAATGTGTGGCATGTTTATAAGCGTTATAATGATTTTGTCAGTCTACACCATGCCTTGCAGCCTTCATCACTTAGCCTCCCACTACCACCGAAAAAGCTCCTTGGTAACTTTGACAAAGAATTCATAGCTGAAAGGCAAGCAGGGCTGCAGGTATGTTCCTTTTTAAAGTTTATAATTAACCACACTGTGATAGGGCCTATTTCAAAAGTAGCTGAATTATAAATTTAAATAATCTTGTCAGGAAACAGATTAAGTTTTTTTATTCCCTGATGAAATCAATAATTAAAAAAATGTCTAGTCAACATTACATGAAAACTTAAAATTTATTGGAAATTGAACAGAGGAATCCCATACACCAGCGGTTACCAACCTGGAGTGTGTACAAGTATCCCTTGGGGCTACCTAAAGGGCCGGCTGGGGGTATTCCGGAATAAATCGGTAATGGATTACACTATGTTACATAATGCCATGTAGCATCAAAAAACTTAGGAAATGTAAAAGATGCTAGAGGTAGGAATTCCAGCTACTTTTTGGTAATAGGTTGCAATGTTCCACGGAGGTTTAGTAATAGGTGACAAAAAGCTATTAATTTTATAACCTATTACTAGCCCTAGCCTATCCTGCCTACTGTAGGCGTTATTTTTTTGTTTTTTTAATTTAACTAGCGTAAGCTAGTTAATGGTTTTTGCATTAGAAGGTATAAGAGAAATGCCTCCCTTAAATTCATTTAATTTAATTATTATTAGTCCCATAATCAATATAATTTATGGCTAGTGCTTAAAAATTGATTATTATTTTCAGGGCTAAGATATAAATTAAATAGCCTTAGGCCTATAGTATGATATTAGTAAAAAAATATTATTGTTATAAAACACACAAAAAGAAATTCAAATAAAATAAAACATAAGTTTTAGTTATATGAAATAAAGTAGGAACATTACTGACTGAGTTTAGTTGAGGTACAGTTAGATTTTTTCACACTGACGAGTTTTACCGACTGTTAAACTTTTTCTTAAATTAAATTCAATCAAATGAGTTAGCATTTAAAAACAAAATTTTCCACATTTCTTGAGTCAACCGTGATCGACGTTCTATGATGAAATTATCCATCTACCCTCTCCGTCTCCACCCCCGCAACCCCCTCCCTCCCACGCCCCCGAATAAACAAAGAAACAAACATAGAATTCAGGGAGCTCAACGCTCGGCCGCGACCAAGCACGAATACGGTTTACGTTCCGAGAAAGCCGAGTAAAAATAGTTACATTTGTCATTTCCTTCCCAAACTAATGATGATATCGTTTCGATGTGTCCCCTATTAAATGGCGATTTAAGCAACCTTCTCCACAAACAAATACAGGTAACGTTCCGTGAAAACCACACCAATCAGTGACACTTGTACTTTCCCTTTTAAACTAATACTGTTATCGTTCTGCTGTGTCCACTATTCATTGGTGACTTGAGTCAACTACTCCACGAACCAATACAGATTACGTTCCGTGAAAACCACACAGAATAGTGACAGTTGTAGTTTCTATTTTAAATTAATACTGATAACGTTCTGCTGCGACCGAACTAAAATGTATGGGCCTTGTTGTGAATTAAAATCCAGTCTGCTGAGTTAGTTTTTGAAACGTTTAGAGATTTCAAAGGCTAAATCTTTTAATTTGTGTAGCAAAAACTAATAAAATGATTGGCTTTGCTCTAAAAATGAACTATTAAAAAATTAGTAGGGCAAACCGTATAACCTAATAATCGATTAATAGGCTGCAATTTGGTAATAGTGTTAATTATCCTATTAGGTTAAATAACGCACACCTCTAAAAGATGTACATAGCATTGTATCCACTTGTGTATTAAAAGGAAATAAGTAAGTTACACAATTAAACCATTTTATCACAAAATCATTAATCTTTAATATAAATCACTATTACTGTATATAGGCTACTATTAAAAACTGTGTATGATATGTGTTATCTGACAAACACAACTAGTGAGAAGTGAAAGAGCTTCTTAAAGTGTTCTTGACCACTTAATACTACTGAAAGTGCATACAATTGATTGTGTTCATTGCTTAGGTCTTTTAGTAAAAATATAATATAATTTATTTTAATTATTATATCTGTCTGAATTGGAATTATATCTATCTAGAATTGTTGTGAAGTATTTTAAAACAAACTTTATAATGGGGAGTGTTCTTAAAGCTAGTGTTCATGCATTTTAATTCTAAAATAGTACTTTACATACCTTCTTTTGAACAGCTCAAGTTTTCGCTGCTTGTTCACAATATGTTTTACTGTGAATACGGCATAGTCAAGTGATAAAAGAACGTATTATCCATAAGATTTGTCAAATATTAAAATATAATAAAACACGATACAAAACATGTGTGAACTGTTTTGTTTGTGTAAAAATAGATTATTAAAATTCAGTTGTAAGTGTTTTATTCTTTTTTTTAGGGTGTACTTATTTAGTTGAATATCATTGGAAGTTATTTTTAAGGGGTCCACGGCGCAACAAAGTTTGGGAATTGCTATCATACACAGTCATGTAGCTGCGGAGGGGAATGCCATCAAACTAGGAATTACATATTTGAAAAAAGTAGCTGAGCTATAGCTACATTTTTTTTCAAGTAACTAGCTACAGCTACAAGTAAAAAGTAGCTAGCTACAGTTTTAGCTAGATTGGTTGTCATGTTTTGGTTATAGAATAGAATAGAATAGAAATGAATAGAATAGTTATGGTTCTCAAGTGGAGCGCCTGGTGGTGGCAAAGGCTTGAAGATAATCTTTGATTCCAACGAGCAAAAACATAACAGATGACTAAAGGTGAAGGTTTCACTCGTATTCAATTGGAAGCCATGAATGATGTAATGTGAACACAATAATTATATCTCATTGTAATTATTAAAGTAGCAAGAAAAGTAGCTAAATGATCCGTTACAACTACTCTTAAAATGTAGATCGCTAAAGCTACAAGCTACATATTGTCTAAAATAGCGGAGTTAGCCTCTGACACTATTTAATAAGTAGCAATGTATAGTAGCCCGCTACTCCCCAACACTGGCTTATCGTACACTGACGGGTTTGTTTGGTTTGTGTAATACAAGGCTGGGTTACACTCAGCTCACTGGATTCAGCCTTATGAAGGGAGATTCGTTATTCTATTTATTTTTATTGAATTCAAATTCAAATTCTTTATTTCCCATAGACAATACAAATACAAAGTAATTGATTGCAAAGGACACGTCAATAAGGTACATGTTACTTAGGTCTAAAAACATTAAAACATAGAAAATTCAAATACAACAGTTTGTAAAACATCACTTATAACATACATTAAATAAATATACAGTTGATCGTGTAAGAAATACAAGATTAATCTAACTGTACTAAAAGTTATAGCTGAAATACTCCTTTAAATCATAAAAACAGGCAAGAGTAAGAGTTTTTTAACTTCTATTTTAAATTTAGCCAGATTTAATTCTCTAATAGAAAAAGGAAGGTGATTAAAAATGTTAATGGCAGTACAATGGAAACTCTTCAATGTTTTAGAATAAGTATTGAAGAGTATTGAAGTATTGATTGGGAGTATAAACTGGGCCAGGGGTGCAGGAAATGTATTGACTCCTAATATGTCCCCCTCAATTTAAATTATTGATAAAAATGTCAAGCAGTTTCCAGACTTTTCAGTACCCTTGTAATACATACCTTGGACTGGGACGGTGGCGACGTCCTGTAATCCAGCTACTTGGAGGTCACGAATTGTGGATACTTATAAGCGATGGCTTGTGGATGCGATATTCAATAGTGGGGAATAACGTCCGCACTAGTGAATACTAGTTCATCCATAAAAACCATCCTCATAGTTAGACCAATTCGTATATAGGAGGTGGTAATTGTGGTTCGGATCCCACGTTAAACTGTAGGTCCCTAGATACCATTGGCTGTTGGGCTATGAATTAACAGTCCTGTCTAAGGAGAATGTCGGCCTTAGTCAGTAACAACACTACAAGATCGCGCCACAATCATCCTACACTCATCTCTCATTCATACTTGGCTTTAAACTACCTATTGAGTTAGGTCGCCATTTCAATAAAGGTATTAAAGGTACAATAACGCCCTTCATATTACAGTGTAAACAATCAGTACAGTATCAATTTGAATTGGACCTGTGCACCAATATGATCAGGTAGGCCTAATGGAAACGGTGTTTTATGGGGTTTTAAAATGGTCAAAAGTTGGTTTTTGACATTTTTTGATCTTAATTTACAAAATTCATTAATTTTAACTGAAACCAAGTAAAATAACTTAAAAAAACATAGAATTTGGTACAGTAGAACCTCGATAGTTCGACACTCCTGATAGTTCGACATGGTCCATGACAACTTAACATGTTAATAATGACCGATAGTGTCCATGTTGGAGCCTGACAAAGGTGAAAATATTAACAAATTCAAATTGGAGAATGATTTGAATGTTGTTTTGTTAAAGTTAAATTAGGTTATGGTTTCACTGAAATTTTGAGTTCCCTAAATTCAAATTATGATTTTTATACTCCCAGAGTGTTAAAATTTCCCATATACTCCCTATAGTTCGACATGTTAATGAAACATGAATTTTCAATGAATGCTCAGCAGTTTTTCCTTAATTTTATGAACATTGTTATTAACAAAGTAGAATTCTTTTCCACTCTAAAGAAATGTCAGCCTACTGGTTATGGAAAGAAGAAAAAATCTCACAGTGAATGGTACACTAGGGACTTGGCTTCAATGAAGGAAAAATTGATGTTTTTAGATAAGCTGGTTAAAAATACTGACTGTGACATGCTCAAAAAAAGCTATGTTGATCTAAAAAAATTGTATAAGCAGTCTATAAAACAAGCAAAGTTAGCCCACAATGCAATAAAAATAGAAAAAAGTAAAAATAAATGCAAAACAGCCTGGAATTTAATCAAAGATGATATAAACAACCCACTTACTGAGCCTGTTGAGGTCACTCCTGACAGATTTAATTACCATTTTGTAAATTCAATATCCCTTTTAAAAGATAACATTGTTAAGTCAAACGTAGATAGTTTGTCCTTCATTAAAAATAGTCCTGTTCATAGTAGTACCTTCAGTTTACGAATGGTTACAGTTGACGATGTGACAAAAGCTATTAAGAGGCTAAAGAATTCTGATAGCGTAGATGTTTTTAAATTATCCAACAATACTTTCAAGCGTATTTCTGACACATTTATTATTCCTTTGACTGTTTGCATTAACAAATGCGTAACTGAAGGATATTTTCCAGATGAATTAAAACTATCTAGAATCTGTCCAGTGTATAAGGGGGGACCGAGACATATCCCTGAAAGTTATCGACCCATTTCAATTATCCCAGTTTTTTCTAAAGTAATTGAAATTATAGTTTATGATCAATTAATTTCCTACTTTGAAAATAACGGATACATAAATGCATCGCAATTTGGTTTCAAAAAAGGAAAATGTACTATAGATGCAATTGATACATTGGTTAGGCAAATATTAGACTCTTTTGAGAATAAGACCTTTGCTCAGGCTACATTTTGTGACCTGAGCAAGGCATTCGATTGTGTGGACCACAAGGAATTGATCGCTAAACTTAATTATTATGGTGTAAAGGGGACCTCTTTGAAATTCTTTGAATCCTATTTAGCAAACCGTAGGCAAAAGGTCTTTATCAATGGAAACTGGTCCAAAGATATAGAGGTCCAGACCGGAGTACCTCAAGGATCTGTTTTGGGCCCACTTTTATTCTTAGTACAAGTAAATGATCTTCCCAGCTCTGTTGTAGGTAAATGTTTCTTATACGCGGATGATACAACTTTTCTAAATGTCCACTCTGATTTTAGTTCTTTACAAAAACTTGTTAATTCTACATTATATGAGGCCTCAACATGGTTCAGGGCTAATGGTTTCTTAATAAATGAGTCAAAAACCCAAAACATTTTATTCAGTTTAAAACAAAAACCACCAAACGATACATCACAAAATTTTGTCACAACAGTTAAGTTTTTAGGAATCTACATTGATGAAAATTTAACATGGAACTCACATATTGAATTCATATCAAAGAGGCTGTGTAGGGTGATTTTCTTACTTAGACGTATATTGTATTGTGTTCCTGAGGATTATGTAAGATCCGTATATTTTGCTTTCTTTCAGTCAATTATTAAATATGGACTTTTAATTTGGGGTAACAGTAGCAACATTAAAGATATCCTTATTCTTCAAAAGAAAGCAATTAGGGTAATATCAAAAGTTGGACCTTTGGAACACTGCAAACCTTTATTTATTCAATTAAAAATTATGACAGTAATAAATCTATACATTTTTGATTCCGTTTCTTTTGTCTTTAAAAATCTTCAATCTCTAATCCTCAGTAGTGAGGTACATAGTTATAATACTAGAAACAAAAATAAAATTGCAATAGAGCATTGTAGGCTAACTAAAACACAACACAGTCATATAGTTACTTCTCAGCAGATTTTTAATAAGTTAGTTAATTTGTCAAGGAAATATTCTGAGAAGATTTTTCTAAAAAGGTTTTATGATTGGCTTCTAGAGAACCCATTTTATGTGCTCTCAGAATTTTTAGACTTACCTGAAAGACAAATCTGTTTTTAGTTTTATTATAGCTTTACTTCAGTTGGTTTTATCTTGTATACTTATGAACATTAAGCCTTTTATTTGACGTTATCTTTTATTATTAGATATAGTTCTTGACTTTGTCAATGCATTATTGTAAAATGACAATAAAACATTCTCATTCTCATTCATTCTCATTCTCATTCTCATTCTCATTCGATAGTTCGACACTCTCTAAGTCCACAAAGTGTCGAACTATCGAGGTTTTGAATTTTTTTCTTAGCGTAAAAGGTTATGGGGAAAATTAAAAAATGTTTTTCACAAACCACTAAACCACTATTTTGAGACAGGGATCTCACATAGTAGGTATTTTAACCTGAATATGAATGAGAGATGAGTGTAGGATGATTGTGGCGCGATCTTGTAGTCTTGTTACTGACTAAGGCCGACATTCTCCTTAGACAGGACTGTTAATTAATAGCCCAACAGCCAATGGTATCTAAGGACCTACAGTTTAACGTGGGATCCAAACCACAATTTCAACCTCATATATACGAATTGATCTAATTATGAGGATGGTCTCTATGGATGAACTAGTATTCACCAGTGCGAACGTTAATCCCCATTAGGGAATATCGCATCCATAAGCCATCGCTTATAACCATCCACAATTCGTGACCTCCAAGTACATACATACATATCCTGGTGATCGTTGACCAGTTTTCTGGGTAGATCTTGTCATTTTCATCACTCAAAAGATAAAATAAACTAATATTTACATTACTATTTACATTATTTACATGTTGTGGCGGCCGGGTTCATATGTCCATGTTAGTGGCAAAGTACTCCTCCACGGAATAAAAGCACTTTCTCTTCAACCACTTCTTCAGCCTGCTTTTAAAGGGAGTGGGCTCAAGTTCCCTGATCTGAATGGGCAGCCTGTTGTACAGCTTGTAGGCCAACACTGGAAAGCTGTCATTCGTCTTGCTAAGCCTGCATCTTGGTATGTCAATATTCTTCCTGGAGCGCAAGTTGTGGTTATGGCACTGCTCTCTTAAGTTATTTTGCAAATCTGGATCGGATCGTACAGACAGAAGGCAGTCAAGAATAAATTGGCTATAGATGGTAAGAATGCCAAGCTGTTCAAACATAGGCCTACAGTGGTCACGCCGGCCACTTGACGTGAGAATTCTGACTGCCGTCTATTGCATGAGCAGAACTCTCTTAGCATTAGGGGCATGTCCCCACAAGAGTAGTCCATAGCTAAGATGACAGTGAAAGAGTCCGAAATAAGCCAGCACCAGATATAGTAGCTGGATTACAGGAGGTCGCCACCGTCCCAGTCTTTTGGGAAATCAAGAAAACCCTGTACCTTATTTATTTTGTGTCTACCTACGCTGTGGCATTTTTAATGTTTTTTTTTTTTTGTGAGAGGGAACAGTCTAAACCCCAGTCTTGTTAGGCCTACTATCAAACATTGGCCAGTTGTTAGAAAGCATCATTAATTAATAGCCCAATGATAAATGGCAACTGGGTCTGGAATCGAACCTTAAAAAAAGCTTCTTACTTTTCTCATGATCGAACTGGCAACCTTTGGATTCAAAGGCGATCACTGTAACCCCTCAACTACCCAGCCCGTTATCTTGCTTAAACTTAATCAAATTTGGTATGTAAATTATCTGGATAGGGGTTTAACTTATACTCTCTTACCAAACCCATATGGCGACAAACCTACATACACGATCCTATGGTGTTTTTATAGGGAAAGTAAATAATTTGGAATCCATTGGAAATTCGTTGAGTATGCAGGTCTGCTGCAATGGGGGTATTTTACCCTTTCAAGAGAGATTGTTTAGCATTTGTTATGATGATAACTCTAGTAATCCGATTTGAGTTCTGACGGCCATGTGTGTTTGATTATGAGGAGTTGACTGTTCAAGAGAACTGACGCATGAGTGTGCACATTTTTCAAATATTAACCAAGAGAAAAAGTAAAACTGACACTAAATTAAATGTTTTTTGTGTTTTTTTCAGAGGTACATAAATTATATACTCATGAATCCGATTTTGGCTTCATCTTTACCTGTGAAAAGATTTTTGGACCCGGATAACTACAGCTCATCATTTCATGGTATTACCGTAATCATCCTTTCATCCTTATAAAGCCTTATTTGAGGCCTAACCAATCTTTCCGTTATGGCAGTTAACCAATGATGACCTTGATGTAGGCCTAAGGCAGGGCAAAATCAGTGTAAATAGCTCAAACACTATTTAACATAGATTTTGTCTGGAATAACATGAGAACATAAATAAAACATGTTTTCATGGTGATAAATTTTTACCAGCCAAACTAGTTGCCATCAGGCCCAATCTGTTAATACCGACACCGTTTGTAGATCTTAGACTTACAGTAAATCTGTATATTGAGAAATTTTAAATATTGGTTTTCAGTTTTTAAAAGGGACTACAATTATCTAAAAGTATTTCTAAGACCCAAGAAATCTTTTATTCATTTAACTTATCTTTTCGGAATTTGTTTTTCATATCTCTATTTGCAAACAGACTCATGTTATTTGTGTAAAATACCTTGAGTTAATAAAAAAATCAAGTTCTTTTATACAGCTAAAAATCAAGCTAAAATAATTTGGGTCGAATTGGAGCAATTTGTTAGATTTTTAATCCTAAAAAGAAAAATTTGAATCTAAAGTCACAAAGTCCCAACACCTAGATCCTAGTTATCACTCTCAGTAGGTCCTAATCATTTGGAAAGTCAAGCAGTTTTAAAAACCCTATATTTAGCTGATGTTATTAAAACTTAAAAATTAACACAGGACAATTATGAATAAATAGTAATCAACGATATTTATGGAAGTATCTGCAACTTTCTCCTTACCATCAAAGTAACTACAGTAAGCTTGAGTCAGAATCAAGAATAAAAAATTTTATCTTCATAAAAAATTCAAGAAACTTAATTACAGTTGAAAACTTAGTCCTTTAGTTTTACCTGTTACTTTTTGCTACTCAGTAAACATTGTTGTTATGGTAGGTTTTTAATAAATTAAAATGTGAAAAATTCAGCAAATAAAGGTCAAATAAATAAATTTAATGAAATACTACTTTTAATGAACATATTATTTTGTGGTTATGCAAACAGTTCAAGTCTACTGAGTAAATATTTATACAGTTTTCTCTTCAAAATTAAATTCCAGTATACACTGAATGTTGAAAATAAGTTTTATTTACATTAAGTCCTCAACGTTTTAAGGGTGGTGCTTTTATTGTATTTTAGTATAAGTTTTTTGGCCTATTACACTACACAATCAAGTGTAAGGTTCGGTTTGGGATTATGATGAAGACTGTAACTTCCACTTTTTTATTTAGTCAGCAGGATAAACTGTCTTGATAAGGCTGGAGGAGAAAATCTTCCTAATCAAGCACTCTTTGTTCTTGTTATCTTAACTGTACATTTGTTGATAGTCCATTAAATACTATGGACATAATGTATATTTGAAATTTCTAGCTGCATTGACTATTTCTCCATTTTTTGATAAGTTCATTAAAATGAGGTGGCCTATGGGCCTGTAAAATATTAATAGATGTGTATTTTTTGCCCTTAATTCATTAATATTTAAATGAAGTTCAAGAAAATTTCACAAAAACCAATTATTGAGTATTTGCATTTTCAATTTAGTCGTATTGGTTGGTGTAGATAAAATCCTTAAATAGGTTTCCCATTGTATCTATACAGGGTGTCCCTGAATTCTTTTAAAATATTTTTTATATTGTTCCTGTGCCTTAAGCAAACCAAACTATATAGAAAATTTAAAAAAAAATAATTTTAAAGATGCCGTTTTGTTTTTTACTTGGTTTTGTCATTGATAGTTTTTATTCCAGTTCATATAGCCTAATCCTTTTAAAAGACCATACTGAAGTTCAAAAGGGTTAATTTGCCTCTTTTTAGAAACCGCTCTGCAGCATGTATCAATGGTGTTGCGGGGAGAGGTGGACTATGAGATGGTCAAGGCTCTGCCTGACATTGGCTGGCGGTTACGGAAACACTATTTCCAAGTGAAGAAACGCAGCAATCCTAAGGAAGAACTGATCCTATCCTGGGTGGAATATGGACCTGACAAGTACCTGAATGACAAAGAACTCCACACAGTCCTCAAAGGGCTTGCAACACTTCAGGTACTGTAGGCCTAAAGCAGAATTCACTCATTGTAAAAGAGATTACCTACCTAAAAATGTCAACAACTATGTAAAAATTATGGAACCAAGTATACTGCCCAATGGCAATAGGTTAATTTAGGGCTTGCAATACTTCAGGTACCGTTCTTCTGGTTGGGATAAAGTCCCATTGTTTCTGGTGAAAGATGTGGCGCAGGAAGTTGGTCCAGTATGTTTTTAACAACGTTGGTAAATGGGGGTGTTTCCATATTTACTCAAATACTCTACCATTGCTCCAGTTAAGAAAAAAACGTGGGAAAACCTGAGTAGTTTTCATCCTGTATCCCTGATGCCAGTTTTTTCAAACATATTTGAAAGGCTTATCTTAAATTGTGTTTTGCCTTTTTTGCATAAAAATAATATTATAAATAATGAACAGTTTGGTTTTTATGTACAGTACAGGTCTTCTTTTGACTATATACACAATTACTTCCCTTGCAAATCATTCATATAATTGCTTGGACAAACATGAATTTTCTGCAGCAATCCTTTGTGTCCTCTCATTAGCTTATGATAGCATTGATAGAAATTTATTGTTAAGTAAAATGGAAGACTATGGCTTCAGAGGGGTCGCTTGCGTCTTACTTTGAAAATAGATTTCATAGAGAGTGTTTACAAAGCAATGGTATTAATGTTTTATTTTTATTTTCTTAGTATGTGAAGCAAGATGTCGAAAGTGCTCGATTATGTTTCCCTTATCTTTCTTAATTTGTATTGCTGACCTTCCCCACAATACATGAACTGGCAATGGCACCATTATTCTATATGCAGATGACCCTCAGCGGGCGAGATAATGTTTCTCTTCTATCCAGCATTGCGTTTAGATGGATTAGACAGTGGTTTTGTGATAACGGGCTAATTGAAAGTTAGTTTCAAATGCAAGCATTAAAATCATCGATATTCAACTGCATCGTTAAAATTTCTTTGGATTATAATTTATTCAGAACTTAAATTTTCTATTCACATACTGTAGATTCATTAGAAAAAAAAAAAAAAAATTATTCTGCATGTTTTTCTTAAAAGTTAGGCCTAACTAATTTGAGTTGTTCATATGAGAATTTAAATATTAGGCCTATATTCCTGATAAAAAATTTTTAACGGTAATAAATAGGAGACTTTTTTTAGGACATTGTAAGCCTGTTTTTATTGATTCTAACATTTTAATACTTTATAGTCTATATATTTTTGAGCTTTGTAAATGGTATTTAAAAAATGCATAAACTTTTCATTAAAACTTTGAAAACAAATGTGACAAGGCCTACCTACAGTAACGCAATTTTGTCCTCTAGAAATTTGGTCTGTAGTTGTTTCCACCATAAATTTATAAGAATACAATTTTATGTACAGGCGCTAACAGTCATTGAAATTTGAAATTCTATTATACGAGGCATGTTTTTAAAGTAGGTACCATTTTGAAATAAAAAATAAACTAGGAGAGATTTTTAATAATTTTATTCTTACATGAAAGCCTGTACTTTAATCTACTTTTCCACTTAATTTCTGCAATTATTAAGGCACTTGTAATATCGTACAATTAGCTTTAAAATTTTGTTGTCATAAAATTTTGCCGCCTGCTATGAGAAACTCTCCAATACAGCCGTTTTGACATCGTCGTCATTGTCGTGGCGCACATCGCTTAGGCCTTTCTTTAAATGACCATGACCTAGTCACTCGGCGCTAGATCAGGACTGTAGGGAGGATGATCAAGTTTTTCCCAACCAAATTCTCTGATCAAATCCTGGGTTCGATAAGTGACATGTGGACGGACATTATCGTGAAGCAAAATGATGCCATTAACCATAATGCACACTTGTGCGGCCATCTTTAAATGTCCTAAGCCACTTTCTTGCTGGCTGTCACTCATAATGTTTTCGCCGTAAACTGCACAGATCTCGCGTTGAATATTGATCGATTTCAGGCCTTTAGCCTACAGAAAACTGTTAACAGACCGTACTTAGCAGTCGGCGGGAATCTCCATGAGCGAAGGCTTTTTAAACATTTGAAAAAGTCTGAACACAGCAGCGAAAAATGCCGTAATGGTATCCGTGTGTTGCCGACAGATGTAGGTCGCACAGCGTGCATGCGCAAAATACTGATCATAGCGCAGAAGTGGCGGTATTTAAAAACGGTACTTACTTTTAAAACATGCCTCGTAACAAAATTGGGATTTGGTTCAGTATTTTAAACATCTGTTAATGTACAGCTGTAAATAAGTGTAGTTTACTGATAATCACAATATTGGATTTGTTTAGTGTTACTGATCGAGAACTAAACTTAACATTTTAACCAATGCCATGGGATATTCAAAATCAAATTGCTCCATTTTGAGCAACAATTACACTATTTTTAATCTAAAAAACAAATAATAATTTTTGGATTAAATAAATAATATACGGTAGAATTATTGGACACAAGTGAAAGACAACTCGACGCTGAAAGCCAAATTATAGAGCGCAACGCGGCATGCTATCGTCACCCACTGAAAAAAACTAATTCCTGAAAATCAATATCTCAACTAACTGTAATCAGTTGAAATTACAGTTGCATTATACAATTCCTCTAGAGTGATATGAAAGGTAACTTGGAAGTAAGGCTGCAGAAGAGAAGCTTTCTACATTTTTTACTTAATTTTTAACAAGTGCTCAGGTAATCTCTGTCTGCATTGCACCCGATAGAAGGCTGACCATGAAAAACCTTACCAAGTAATTGTTCTCTAGCATCCCAACATCGGAGGTGTGGAGATGCTGGCATGCCATGACGCGGGGGGCTACGTAGTACGCAGGTTTGCGCCTGACGGCAGTCTGCGGGATGCAATCTGCCATTGCAAGCCCAAGCTGAGCTTCTTGAAGAAGTATTCGAACCCTCGACTGCGCAGTGCCTTGCCGCTGGCCCGTGTTGTTTCTGTAGCAACCCAGATACTTCATGGACTCATGTTCCTGCATGACAAGGGCATACCTTATGGTGAGTTTAGTTAATGAGATGTGATTTCGAATCACAACAAAATTATCACCACGTTTATAGCACATGAGAGCAGTTCCATTCATACCCAAGCTGCACTAGATGCGCAGAATGAGATCCTGTCCAAGAGCAGCCATTCAATTAAGATCAGTTTTCCACTCCAGTGCTTTTGCACTCCTCTCCTGAGTACAACAGTTACATTTTAATGTGCACAATTCTTTTTTCTTAAATTTAAACCAGTTATTTAGCTTGTGGGTTCTGCACTGCTGAACACCTAAGGGAGTTTTTTCCCAATTTCTAATAGCTTTGGGGGAACCTTCAATTTTATATTTTGATATGCTAAGCTCATGTACACGGTGCATAAGCATAAAGAGACGATCTCTTACCCAAAACTGTTTTAACTGCTTTTACTGAATATTATCTTAACATATGTAAACAATTCAGTTACAAATTGAGAGTTGAATAATGAAATTGAAATGATGTAAAAGTAATATTCTGTTTTGACTAATAAGTCTACAAAGTTAACAAACAAATATGTTCTAGGTCACCTTCATCTGGGTAATGTGATGCTTCAGAATGACGTTGTGAAGCTAGTCGAGATAGAGAACGGTGTCTTAGGATTGCCATCATTCTACCGGCCTTTCTTCATGCAACATCGAAAAATTTCGACGTTGGAGGCCGTTGACGTTTACTGCTTTGGTCATGTCCTCTTTGAGATGACCTTTGGCAACCCTCTGCATGAGTCTGTCTGTGATAACCTCCCACCAAGTTGCCCCCCTATTATTAGTAAGTGAATAATTGACATACTTATTACTTACACATAATATAAAATTACATATTACATATATATCAAATTCCTTCATCCATAGAGAATTACAGGTGTAGAGGGTAGGCAAACTAAACTAGGTTACTGCTTAGGGCGGCACTCTCCCAGGGGCTGCAAAAAATTAAAAAAATTACGGACAATCAAATGAATTGTTTTGTTTAATGAAAAGCAATTTCAAAAATGGGGATAGACAAGTCTCAAAGAATTTTTCAAGAAATTTTAAATCTCATTAAACGAGACAAGATTTTTCAAGACGAGAAATATTTCGTGAATCTACAAATTGCTCTAGGCCTATTTTACTAGCAATTTAATACTGAAAGACATTATTTTTAAGTAAAGTGAAGTGTTTCATTTTCATTATTTGTACATTTACATTTACATCCCAAAATTGTATGTACTTAAAAGTTTTTTTTTTTTTTTAGTTTTTATTAATAATTTTTGTTTATATTTATAGTCATGATTATGACCATCATTTAGGCTAAACTATAATTTTTGTTTTGTCTTTGTATTATCAAGAAGTATTGTTAAGCGTGACTAGTGTGAGACATATTTAACTGAATATAGCAAAAAACAAGATACAAAAAAGACAAGAAACGTAATTTAATACTTAACTAATAAGACTGGTGTTAGTCTGGTAAGTTTTGCAATTTTTGTTGAATCTGCAAGTTTTTTGATTCTGAAAAATAAGTAGCTTATTGAAGGTTTGCAACTGGACCTAGTTGCCTTTGTTCATTGGAGTAGTGGAGAAACGCGGGAGCTGGCTCAGTTCAAGGTCACCTGAGCGATGACGTCATCGAGGTCAATGACCCCACCGATGACGTCATTGATGACGTCATCGATGACGCAATCGATGACGTCATCACCAATTACGTCATTCTGTGACGTCACACCCATGACGTTGCAGAAATGACGTGGCGATGACGTCATCACCCCTTACGTCACCATTATGACGTCATCGATGTCACAAAGGTCAAGGTCACGCTGAAACCTAAAATTTTTAGGCACTTTTGCTGTTTCTCGCACTACGCTCCGAGTTTTAGTCAGGTTTCAATGACCTTGACGACTTGGAGCGAAATTAGACGAGAAACAGCAAAAGTGCCAAGGAAACTCAAAGTTTGCAACGTGACTCTGCCTAAACCGTCATGTGACACCGCTCGAGTGACCTTGAACCGATACAACTCCCGCGTTTCATCATTACTGTAACCGCGATGCGCACCCTACGACAGACACCGAGCGACTGACTGTCCAGCCCCGCGCACTCTAGGTATATTGGCTCGAGAGACTAAGACTCTAAACCGTCAGGAATGGGAGTAACTAACTGAACTTTGCAAGGAAAAGTCATTTCTTCCAATATTCTAAACAAATCTTCATCAGTAAAACTTACATTAGTCTGTTTGGTATAAAACTTAGGGTGTCCGCGCAACAGCTTACGCCACTTAGCTAAAGTCGAAACCCGCTTGACCTTGAGCGGTGGACACTGAGCAGCCAATAAAGACTTAACACGGCTAAGTTTCTTACCCAAAGTGTCTCGCGACATGGCTTCCCCTCACAAAAGTCCGCACAATACTGAGAGACTGTTGGTAGCGCATGAGCCAGGGCAAAAGTGGAGGGGGTAATAGCAGGAGTGGGGGAAGGTCACAGTGGTGGGGGAAGGTGAGGTTGTACACTGGAGTATCGCATCACTTCACCATGAGCTGTCCTACAGTCAACACACTGTACTCTCAGCCCGAGTTGGCACTAGAAGAAACCTTACTGTACAGCTTAGGCTGTGAGGGGCGAGGAAGTAAAGTCAAAGTGGAAGAACTCCAAGATAAAGAGTTGTGTAAAATAAACTAATTGTATCCCTGCAATCTCCAATAACCTAAAAGAAATCTCCAATAACTCTAAAGAAATACCGATATATAAAAAGAAATCTCATCCTTTGGCAAAATGAATTGGAAAAGATCACAGTAAAATTAATCTAACTTAAAATCTGGACTGAACACTCATGGCGATACTACGTGGTGTGAAAACGCCACCCTAAACATTACAAGTTAGGTTAGTGAGCACCTCTGGTACGATAACCGGCGTGCTAGAGTTAAAGTGTGATGACCTTGAGTCAAAACACTGAAATACTACAAGTCGATATTGTCCCAGAGTTAAAGTGTAGTGACCTATATTCAAGACTTGTAAAAATACTTACATATAGAGAGTTAGAAAACAGCGAGGTGCACCGCATGGAAGCTGGAGACATACTGGCGGAGCGGTGTTGTGCAGCCTAGGGACTCGGTTGTGGAGGGGGTATAGCCAACACTTAGAGTAGAAGTGTAGTGGGTGACCTTGACCCACTTGACCCCCCCCCCCCCCCGACAAAAAGTTTAGCGAGCCCCCCCCCCCCGAGAACTTTTTTTCGAAAAAATTTTTGACCTTGACCAAAAAGTTTTTTGCTCCGGACGAGAAGTGCCCCCCCCCCACCCCCTCCCCCACCCCCTCCCCCACCCCCTCCCCCCCCCCGAGAACTTTTTTTTTCGGAAAAATTTTTGACCTTGACCAAAAAGTTTTTTGCTCCGGACGAGAAGTGCCCCCCCCCCCGAGAACTTTTTTTTTCGGAAAAATTTTTGACCTTGACCAAAAAGTTTTTTGCTCCGGACGAGAAGTGCCCCCCCCCCCCGCCCCCACCCCCACCCCCTCCCCCTCTCCCACCCCTGATATCCTGGGCGTGGCAGCCCCGGTGGGGATATAAGGGGGCCCAGCCAGAGCCGGCTCGCAGTCCGCTCCCGCGCGTTGAACGTGAACGACCGGGACGGACCGCCATAGGCATCACTAAACATTGAATGGCGCCTTCAGTGTTTAGCGAAGTCTACTCTAACTTTAAGACTTGTATTAGTTGTAAGATATTGCGCTTGCGTTTGGGTATTGAGAATTGTCTTATATGAGAGTGTTTTACTTGTACCTTATGTCTCCTGTGTGTCTTTTATCCTTTGTGTCTTGTTCGTTATATGTGTTTAACATGTATGTGCTTGTTCCAGCATTGACTACGTTGAGCTCAATTGTGTGTTGTAAGTGTGTTATATGTTTCTAAAGTGTATACGCTTGTTTTAGCAATCCCCCCTTGAGCTTTTTCAATGCTCAAAGTAAATTGTAACGTCAGGGAACGGGAGTAGGCCCCCGTGTAAAGCCATTTTTAATAATTGGTAGGCTCCTGCCAGGCATGCAAAAGGTTGCGGATGGCATTTGGGAGCATGTCCGTTTGTACGCTGGCAAGCAAAAGGTTGTGGCGGCCTCTGCACTCGGACCGAGGACGTAAGCCACTAGGGTGTCCTCAGTATGTTTCCCTTCTGGAAACTCAAAATTATGTAAATGAATCTTTGTTAGCTATTTGTGTTTTTAGTCCCCAAGGCCCCCGAACATTCGTGGTTCGCCATGGATGTACGGGGGCCGAAATTTTTTAATGTCCGTGTGGCCTTGACCTACAAAGACTTGTAAAAATTCAATGCATTGCTAAATTAAAAATATTAAAGATAGGTTACGGGAGTAGGCCCCCGTGTAAAGCCTATTTTAATTATCGGTAGGCTCCTGCCAGGCATGCAAAAGGTTGCGGATGGCATCTGGGAGCATGTCCGTTTGTACGCTGGCATGCAAAAGGTTGCGGCGGCCTCTGCACTCGGACGAGGACGTAAGCCACTAGGGTGTCCTCAGTTTGTTTCCTTCTGGAAACTCAAAATTACGTAAATGAATCTTTGTTAGCTACTGAAAGACAATGCAGTAAATGTTTACAAGTCTTGCGTGGCGAAGGGTACACGACATTGGATGTTGCCTTGTTGTCATAGTTGGGTCTCTTCGGAGGCTACAGCGATGACAACCCAAGTGCCCCAGGTGGGGCTTAATTTTTTAAAGTTTTTTCGTGACCTTGACCTAAATACAGTAATGACCCCCCCCCCCGAACTTTTTTTGAGAAAAAAATTTTGACCTTGACCAAAGAGTTTTTTGCTCCGGACGAGAAGTGCCCAAACAAAAAAAATTTGTACAAAGTAGTGGATTTAGACCAAAGATCATTGGTTTATCAAACCTGTTGAAGAATAAATTGAAAATGGGTGTTTAAAAGCCAAATCTACTACATGATTGATAAACTGGATGTATATGACGTCACCTTCCCCCACCCTTCAACCTCGGGTATAAAGGGACCCGGTTGAGCGCGCTGCTCATTATTGCGTGGACATTCACCGAGTGCACACTCAAAGCCAAACTGTAAAAAAATGGCTCTTTGCGATATTTGTGGTGAGTTTTTCCAAGATGAAGATATCTTTGTTTTACACCGAGAATTGCATCATGAAGAGAACAGAAAAGAAGAGATTGTTGTAAGTGAAGAAGACTTGGATGCGTTTGATCGGTTATTGGAAAACTACCAGAAGCAGATGGACGACTGTGATAGCTATCTACAGTTACACCGAGAATTGCATCGTGAAGAGGACAGAAAAGAAGAGATTGTAGTAAGTGAAGAAGACTTGGATGCGATTGATCGGTTTTTGGAAAAACCCCAGAAGCAGAAGGAGGACTGGGCTAGCTATTTACAGTTAATGCAAAGAAGAAGACCAAGTGTTATTCAATTTGCCGGAGCTGGACCATCTACAGCTGGAGGATTTATTCAAGAGGAAATGAAAGAAAAAGTGGAAGATTTAAAACAACTGCGTACCCAAGAAGTGGATATGGAAGAAGAGGATACAGAAGAAGTGGAAGATGTAAAACAACTGCGTACCCAAGAAGAGGATATGGAAGAAGAGGATACAGAAGAAGTGGAAGATATAAGACAACTGCGCACCACAGCCTTGCCAGGACCAGTTGTAACTCATTTCAAAATTAATAACGTGCAATTAGAATTGGAAAATTTTCTAACTCAAGCTAAAAAACTAGTTGTAAAAACATTGACGGAAGAATTGACAAGATTGAACTTTATTAAATTTGGATTGGTGTTGGAGGCTATGTTTACTAATAGCGATGGTGAAAACTCACCGAGAGCATTCATTGCTAAAAACCGAACCCTTACAACCACATCTGATATCAGCGAAATTTTAGAAGAATGTTTGAATGAACTGTTAATGAAACTCCAAGAACATGAAGGAAGAGGATCTGGCTGGATGTTATCATCGATTGAAGGTATGGATGTGAGGATTCACAAGCATGGATATGGTATAAGAGGTAGCAGCTTTATCCCTCTACCAAAGGTTATCCGAGATACTAAATCATGTATCAATGTGAAAAATGAGGACAATGAATGTTTCCGGTATGCAATGTTAGCAAAATACGTGGGACATAATGCTATTAGACCTAGCATAGCATACGAAGCTGTTCAACACCGCTATAACTTTCGAGGAATGTCGTATCCTGTGAGTCTTGATCAAATTACTAAATTTGAGAAACAAAATCCAGGTGTTTCTGTTAACGTGTTCGGTTTAGATGATTCAAACAATGTGTATCCACTACGAGTAGGAAAAGTAGAGCAAAGTAACCATACTGATTTATTATTGATAACCAAAGGTGAGATTTCACATTATGTTTATATTAAAAACTTTGAATCTTTGGTTGTACGACAAGTGTCAAAACAAAATCGTAAGATAACAATATGCAAGAGATGCTTTTGTTTTACATGCAAGGAATTCAGACGTGGAGGATCGGAGTGGTTGATGGAGCACCAAAGACTTTGTAATGACAACTATGAAGTGAAGATTAGTCTGCCACCGCCATCTCGAGCGTTCATCCAATTCAACAAAACAGTTCACCAATATCGGATTCCAGTAGCCGTCTACGCAGATTTCGAATCCACGTTAGTACCACAGGAGCTTCCGAATGGTGAGGTGACTAGAAGAACCAAATATCAATTGCATCAACCTAACAGTTTTTGCTTATTGGTGAAATCCACTTTGCCTGAAGAACAGTTACAACACTATGGGTTAACATCCACTCCAATACTCTATCGTGGGGAAAAAGCCGCTAAGTATTTTGTAGACCAGTTGTATGATATTGCTGAAAAGGTGCAACGCTTATTCGGTAATGTTTTACCCATGGAACCTTTGAACCAAAATCAACAAGAAGAATACAATTCAGCATCAAGATGTTATTTATGCAAAAAGAGTTTCAGTGAAGAAAATCCAAAAGTAAGAGATCACGATCACCTGACAGGGTTATACAGAGGAGCTGCTTGTAATTCATGCAATATAAATTACAAACTACCAAACTTTATCCCTGTCGTGTTACACAATCTTAGCGGCTATGACTCCCACTTCATTATCCCAGAGTTAGGACGGGATGATGGAAAAATTGAAGTATTAGCTGAAACATTGGAGAAGTACATCAGTTTCTCAAAAACAGTAGGTAAAATTAAACTTCGCTTCGTAGACTCTTATAGATTTATGTCATCTAGTTTGAGCAAATTGTCTGAAAACCTAAGAAGAGAAGACTTAAAAGAAACCAGCAAAATTGTACCTGAAGATAAATTGGACTTAGTAATGCGTAAAGGAGTGTTCCCCTATGATTACATAACTTCTGCAGAAAAATTTGAAGAAACCAGTCTGCCACCGATTGAAGCCTTCAATAGCAAGTTAAATGAAAGTGCAATCACTGTTGAAGACTACAATCATGCTTGTAATGTTTGGAACCAACTAAACATTCAAACCTTAGGGGAATATTCTGACTTTTACATAAAATTGGACGTAACTCTGCTGTGCGATGTGATGGAAGAATTTCGAAACACCTGCTTCTCCGCCTATGGACTGGACCCTCTGCACTCGTACACATCTCCAGGATTAGCATGGCAAGCTATGCTAAAGTCAACCAACTGTCGATTGGAACTTCTAACAGATATTGATATGGTGCTCATGATAGAATCTGGTGTACGAGGCGGTTTGACACAAGCTGTAACACGTCATGTCAAAGCTAACAACAAGTACATCCCAGGATTCGACGAGGGACAACCATCACTCTACCTTGGCTACTTTGACGCAAACAACCTTTATGGTTGGGCAATGTCAAATCCGCTTCCTTACGCTGACTTCAAATGGATCGACCCGGCCACCATTGGCGACATCTCACAGATCCCAAAAAATGGTCAAAAAGGTTATATTTTGGACTGTGATTTTGAATATCCAGAGCACCTTCATGATCATCACTACGACTTGCCTCTCTTAGCCAAGACTGAAGTTTCACCAACAGGAAGATGGCCAAAATTGATGATGACCTTGGAGAATAAAGATCGGTATGTGGCTCACTACTGGGTAGTTCAACAAGCTCTTGAATTGGGTCTACGTTTAGTAAGAATTCATAGAGCAATTGAATTCACCCAGTCTTGTTGGTTGAAACCATATATTGATTCCAACACTACAAGAAGAGCAGCAGCAACATCAGCATTTGAAAAGGACTTTTATAAATTGATGAACAACGCCATCTTTGGGAAGACCTTAGAAAACAAAAGAAAACACAAGATTGTAAAATTAGTAAGTGATCCTAGGAAATTGGAAAAATTAGTGCAAAAACCAAATTTTGGAACATCCATGATTATAAACGAAGATCTAGTCGCCGTTAGTATGAAGAAAACAACAATAGTGATGGATCGTCCGTTATACATTGGAATGTCGATTTTGGATATAAGTAAAACTCTGATGTATGATTTCCATTACAACAAAATGGTTAAACACTACGGAAGAGACAACATTGGAGTTGCATACATGGATACCGACGCGTTCATCTACTGGTTAAAGACTTTGGACATGTATGAAGATCTAAGGAGTTTCCCATACAAAGACGACTTTGACTTCTCTGACTATCCAAAGAACCATCCAAATTATAATGAAAAGAATAAAAAAGTAATTGGAAAATTTAAAGATGAAGCAAATGGAATGCCTTTGGAGGAAATAGTTGCGCTGATGTCCAAATTATATTCCTTCAAGATGTATATGGAAAATGACATACCGACAGTGAAGAAAGCTAAAGGAGTCAAAACATCATACTTAAAGAAACATGTGACATTTGACCATTACAAGACCTGCTTGTTTGAAGATTCTACAATGTCTGCAACGTTCAACACTATCAGAAGCTTTAAACATGAGGTCTACAGTGTCACTGAAGTTAAAAGAGCACTATCAGCTCAAGATGATAAAAGGCATATTATGCCGGATAAAATCCATACTCTTCCTTTCGGCCACTACTCTCTAAACCCTATCAACTAGTAACCTATTCTTCGTCCTTCTACAACTTCGACCTTATTCCTTTCTCCTTCCGTAAAAAAATGGGGAACACGGCAAGTCCAACGCCGTGTTCCCCATTTTTTTACACAAGTTTGGATGACCTTGACCTATATAAATCATGTGAATATTTAAGACAACATTCATTGTGATTATACATGTGATACATGAAACATTCAAACCTGCAATATGAAGAACTTGAAGCAAGAAATTGTCAACGAGCTTCATAAACCTGCAAGAAGAAAGTTTCCGCGAAGAAAAACAGTAATAAAAGGAATAAATGATTTATATCAAGCGGATTTAATCGAAATGATTCCTTACAGTAAACAAAATAGAGGATTTAAATACATATTGACTATTATTAATTGTTTTTCAAAAATGGCAGATGCTTTACCACTAAAAGATAAAAGCGGCAAAAGTGTTACAAAAGCAATGGAAACAGCTATACAAAGAGACAAACATACTATAAAACATTTACAAACTGATGATGGAAAAGAATATTTTAATAAGGAATTTGCAAATTTAATGAAAAAACACAACATTAACCATTACTCAACCAATTCAGAGGTAAAAGCATCAATAATTGAAAGATTTAACAGAACTTTAAAAGGTGCGATGTATAAGATGTTTTCCAACAGAGGATCACACGTATGGATTGATGTGTTACCAAAACTTATAAGCGATTACAATAACAAGTTTCATAGAACTATCGGTATGAAACCAAGCCAGGTGACTAATAAAAATGAAAAACTTGTATTAAAACGTATAAAAATGAATACTAAACCAAAAGTTGAAAAACTAAAGCCTAAAAGGTTTAATGTTGGCGATAAAGTGCGAATAAGCAAATACAAAGGTGTATTCAGTAAAAGATATCTTCCGAACTGGACAAATGAGGTATTTACCATATTTAAGGTGCAACCTACAGTACCAGAAACTTACATTTTAAAAGATAATAAAGGAAAATTGCTTGAAGGAGGGTTTTATGGACATGAAATGTTAAAATCAACAGTAGGTGATGTATATTTAGTTGAAAAGGTGTTGCAACGAAAAAAGGATAAGGTTAAAGTACGATGGTTAGGATTTAATAAAACGGAAGATTCTTGGATACCTAAAAAGGATCTAATATAATGATAGAGCATCATTTTGGGTTGAACCATTACAAAGGATGGAGATAATACCGCAAAAAGACAATTTTACTATTAATAATATAGATGAACTCACAGTGGATGGTTCTCGATTCAATACTGGGAAACACGGTGTTTTGTTACCAAACACGGTGCGTTGTCTGGTTACCGGTCCTTCCAATTGTGGAAAAACAAATGTAGTATTCAATTTGATTACAAACCCTAAAGGATTACGTTTTAATAATTTATATGTATTTTCAAAGTCACTACAACAACCAAAATATCAGTTGGAACAAATACTCAATAATGTGCCTGAAGTTAAATATTTTAAATTCAACGCGAGCGAGAGTGTCATGCAACCGCAAGAGGCTAAACCATTCTCAGTATTCATATTTGACGACGTATCTTGTGAAAATCAAAATACAATAAGAAATTACTTCGCCATGGGTCGACATAACAACATAGATAGCATTTATATTGGTCAAACTTACAGCAAAATACCGAAACAGCTCATTAGAGACAATGCAAACATGTTAATTGTATTTAAACAGGATGAAACCAACCTAAAACACATATATTATGACCATGTAAGTGCGGATATGCCATTTGAACGATTTAAAGAGTTGTGTGGAAAGGCTTGGGCTGAAAAGTATGGGTTTTTAACAATTATAAAGGAACAACCGCTAAACAATGGTCGATACAGGATAGGATTTGATAAATTTATACTAATACACTGATCATAATGTAAAACATTCATTGTTGTACAACACGTCTTGCTACAAACATGGTTAACCAAGAAAAGTTAATAAAGGAAATAAAATCACTTAGTGATTCTATTCGGGATAAAAACAGAGCATTAAAATTAGGTATTAGCGAAAGGGAGAAATTTCTTGAATCTACTTTTAAACCTATTACTGAACCCTTGAAACAATTAAACAAAAAATTTGCTAAACCCGTTTTGGAAGGAGATGCAATTGCACCTATTACAAAGTTTGAAAGAGAAAATGTAAAATCAGAAGATTTTAGTGATGAAGACCTGGAATCCTCTACATATAGTGGTTTTACCGGTGAAGAACCTGAAAGAGAGCTAGAATCACCAGACTATAGTGGTATAAGAGAATTATATGAAGTAAAAGCTAAAAGAGGACATGAAGATGTATCAACTGCTAGTGAAGAGGAAAAAGAAGAAGAGACAAGGGAAGGTCCGTCAAACATAAGCTTGTTGGGTGAAAACATTCATATTAAAGGACCTTTAGGAAGGAAATACATGGTAAAAATGTTACTCGGAACAATTCCTAATAAGAATTACCATAGTTATGGAGCGAGATTAACAGAAGACGGTTTAATGATAGGTAATAGCCCGTTAAACGTTGACGAACATGATAATATTGTCATTGGTGATCAAAGGTATAAGGGCACAAAAGGATTATTTGAATTATTATTTGAAAATAAGCCTTCAGTATCGGTAGTGAAAGAAAAAGACATGGAAGCATATAAAAATATTTTGGAACAGACAAATGCATATAGGAGAAAGTATTTACCTGACCAGCCTCCTTTTAGATCTAAGTCTTTAAAATATAAAGAATTTGTATCCAAGTTAATACCAACTAGAAGACAAACAATGCCGTTAACACAAAGAAAACCTGTAAAACGAAGATTTATGGCATCCACTTTGGATGTAAGTGCTCAGGAACGAAGAAAAAGAAGTAAGTCCGTTACGGGTACAGGTTTAATGAAGAAACTATATAACACAAATGTGATTTATTACAATAATATCAATAAATTGGTGGATAGAATGAAACTAATACATGAAGCTAAAGAAGCGGGTCATACTGGATTGGAAAACGAATGGGTGGCTTTAGTGGATGAACTCCGAAACCGTGGGGTAATCTCATAAAAATGCGTTACTCCCTAGATTACTATTCAGTTGCACCATGAGTGTCGACAAGTTCGGACGTTACTCCTCGGATGGGTTATATTACGCAAATAATTTAAAAAGAGGTGCTGGTTTACCACAAACACCTGATGGGGATTATGATATAACTAATAAAAGGTTAAAAAACATAAAAGATCCCATAGATGAAAACGATGCAATAAATTTAAAAGTATTAAAAGAAAATATATCACCAACATTAAGACTACAGAAAAACACATATGACGCAGGTAATCATAGAATTGTCAATGTTGGTAAGCCAAATCAAAACGCTGATGCAATAAACAAAGGTTATTTATCATCAGAATTAAAAAATACGTTAAAATTCAATGGAAAAACGTATACTGCTGAAAATAAACGCATATCCAACGTAGATGATCCTAAAGATGCAAAAGACAGCGTAAATAGACGCTATTTACATTCATTAATACCTGAAAAGACAAAAGATGGTTTTTCTTTTTATAAATTTGTTATTAACGATATAGGTTATCCGAAAAATGAAAATGATGCTGTAAATCTAAAATATATAAAAGATCATTGTATTACACGTGATGTAGGAGTTATTAATTGTCTAGGTAATTGTTTAGCGAATGTTAAAGATGGTTCGGCACCATCAGATGGTGCAACAGTGGGTCAAATGAAGGAAACTTTAAAGCAAGAAACATCTGGATTTGTAAAACAGGATCAAGTAGTATCACGGTCGGGTGATGTGTTTGTACAAGGAAATGAAAAGTTTATTTTACTTGAACAAAAAAATAATGTTTGGGATTGCAAAGACATGAAATTATCAAATGTGCAATTAGCTACAGATGCTCATGATGTTCCGATTTTATCACAAGTTTTACATACTAATCCAAACAATTATCATAGAAGTTGGTTGGGTACAAATAGAAGAATAATTAACATATTTCCAGGTATCGATGATTACGATTGTGTTGTAGTAAAACAATCTTTAATATTAGACAAACCAGGAGGTAGTACTTTCAATGCGAAAAATAAGAAAATAGGTAATTTGGCACAAGGAACAGATCCAAAGGATGCTGCAACTGTAAGACAAACATTACAATATGATAGTGCAAATCAAGAGTTTATTTATAATACCAAAAGATTTAAATTAATGGATGTAAATGATTATCAAAATATATTAATTGCAGATCCAAATTCATTTAGCGGATTTAAAAAATTGTCTGGTGAGGAATTTATTCATAAAAATCATGTATTTAGAAATGAAGCAGACAGATCATTAATTAGTGCAGATTTAAAATATTTTAAATGTCCCGGGAATGATGCAAATGTAACTGATGAAGACTAAGAATTTGTATAAAAACTGATATGGGTTAGAAATCGGGACTAATATTATAAAAATGGGTTACACTCTAGAATGTTATTCAGTTGCACCATGAGTGTTGACAAGTTCGGACGGTATTCATCGGATGGATTATATTACTTTAATACTTTAAAAAGAGGTGTTGGATTACCACAAACACCTGATGGAGATTATGATATTAGTAATAAACGGTTAAAAAACATTAATGATCCCACAGATGAAAATGATGCAATAAATTTAAAAGTATTAAAAAAAGAGATAGTACCAACACTGAAATTAGATAAAAACACATATAACGCGGGTAATCATAGAATTTCCAACGTTGGTAAGCCAAATCAAAACGCTGATGCAATAAACAGAGGTTATTTATCATCGGAATTAAAGAATACGTTAAAATTTAATGGAAAAACGTATAATGCTGAAAATCGGCGTATATCCAACGTAGCAGACCCTGTAGATGAAAAAGACAGCATAAATAGACGCTATTTACATTCTATAATACCTGAAAAGACAAAAGATGGTTTTTCTTTTTATAAATTTGTTATTAACGATATAGGTTATCCAAAAAATGAAAATGATGCTGTAAATTTAAAATACATCAAAGATCATTGTATTACACGTGATGTAGGAGTTATTGACTGTCTTGGTAATTGTTTAGCGAATGTAAAAGATGGTTTTGCACCATCAGATGGTGCAACGGTGGGTCAAATGAAGGAAACTTTAAAACAAGAAACCTCCGGTTTTGTGAAACAAAACCAAGTAGTAACACGTCAAGGAGATGTATTTGTACAAGGAAATAAAAAGTTTACTTTACTTGAAGAAAACAATTATGTTTGGGATGGTAAAGGAAAGTTATTGACAAATTTAGGTATTGGTGAAAAGCCTGGTAATGCTGTTACTTATGAACAGATAATACAATTAGAGCCAACTGGAAAAAAATGGTGGAATTGTGATAACAAACGATTAACAAATGTTGCAGACCCTGATTATGCCGATAACGCTGTAACTGTTAATTTTCTTGTTAAAGTAATAGGTAATTTATTATTTGATATGCATAATTATATTGTAGCAGGACAACATAAACCTATTGACGAAAAAATGAGAAATACATGGATTAAACAAGAAATTCTTTATAAATATTTTTTTAATCATAACACACAAAAGTTTAGATCATCAGATTGGGGTACTTTTGATATTTAATTAAATAACACCATATATTACATCATTTATGTGCAACCTGTCATAGAGGTAACACATGGGTTACGCTTTTCGAATATAAAAGACAATCATGGCGTTTCATTACACCAGTCCATATCGAGACACTATACGGAAAGGAGGCGGTATCACGTCCACAGCGGTTTCTCTGTTAAGTAAAGCTTTAAATCGTATTCCAGTAGGATCTATCGTAAACAGAGCAATAGACGCTTTACCATACGAATTTCATATACCGGGAGGTTATCAGTATTGCGGACCAGGAACTAAATTGAAAAAACGACTGGAAAGAGGTGATCCAGGCATAAATAAGTTAGATCAGGCTTGTAAAGAACACGATATCGCATATTCCACGTTTACCGATTCAAAAAATAGGTCAATCGCTGATAAAAAGCTAGCGAATATAGCTTGGCAACGAGTAAAGTCTAGTGACGCTAGTATTGCGGAAAAAGCAGCAGCTTTAGCGGTAACAGCAGGTATGAAGGCTAAAACAGCGGTAGGAGGTGGAAAAAGGAGGGGTAAGAATAAAAAAGGATCAACCAAGAGAAAACATGGTGGTAATATTAGACTAAAAAGACGTTCTCCGAGGAAAAATAATAAAAAACCGACAATATGGTCAATGGTAAAAAACGGGGCTGGTCTATACCTAAGACCGTATCGTGCATATTAAATAAAAGAAATCAATTGGTTATACCACATAAAGCGTTGACTAATGTTGAATTATTTAAATATATTTCCTGTTTAAAAATACCATTTTTCCGCGGAGTATTTATGAAAGACAGTTTACCAAAGAAAATATGGAAAAATGAGACTGGAATCGTAAATTTGGATAATACTGAAGGGTCCGGCACCCATTGGGTGTGTTATAAGAAACTAAATAGTAATGTATATTATTTTGATAGTTTTGGAAATTTGCCACCACCTAAAGAACTTGAACATTACTTTAAATCTGCTAAAAACATATATTACAACTATAAAAGAGAACAACCTGATAATACTCCAATATGCGGCCATTTATGTTTGGAATTCCTAGCTAAAAGTATCAGTCACTATTGAGATGTCTTCCTATACGGTATCATTAACAGGAAAATCGTCCACTTTACGAAGTATCCTTTTTCCAGCGTTACGCTTGCAAAAAGGAAGATTTTGGGAGGCAGCACTGTTGGATTTTACAACTTACAACTCTATTCCCAATGTTACGGAAGGTAAAAATAACTTATTGCATTATTATAAAGGAAAAGATGCCAGTGGGAAGTTTACAGACTTGGAAGTTTGCACTCTACCCACAGGTTCTTATGAAATTGATCATATTAATGAATTTTTGCAAAATAAAATGGGAAAAGACAATATAACGCTAAAAGGTAATAACAATACAATGAAAGCTGAGCTTACTTCAAAATATTATATAGATTTCAGTAAGTCAGACTCAATTGGTGATTTATTAGGATTTCCCAAAGATGGAGCGATTTTAGAACCAAATAAAACACATTCCGGTAAACAAACTGTAACAATATTAAAAGTCAATAGTATAGACATAACTTGTAATATTATACAAGGAGCTTACAGAGATGGAGCAAATACTCATATAATACATACTTTTTACCCCAGTGTACCACCTGGATTTAAAATTGTTGAAAAGCCGCAAAACCTGGTATATCTACCTTTGAACACCACTTTCATTTCAGACATCGTGTTGAACGTATTGGATCAAGACGGTAACTTGATAGATTTCCGAGAAGAGCCTATTACGGTTAGATTACATTTAAAATCAACACTTTAATACAAAATCATGGGTTTAACATTTAAAAGCGAACAACCTACGGGAATCCGCATTAGTAGCTCTTCAGCTGTGGAGGAGTTAACACGCGAGAACATTCGTTTTTTAGAGAGAATTGGATTAAAAGTAACCGATAATGGATATACTGGATATAGCTCAGGGTCCAACATTCGACGAAACCCTATGGGAAAAAGAATATCACACCCACAACCCTTACACTTCATCAAAATTAAACAATAACGATGAAATTCGTATTCCCATACAAAATCAAGACATTTACACACTACCATGTGAAAGTTACTTGTATATTGAAGGAAAAGTTACTAAAAAGGACGGTACTACTACTGGTACAACAGTTCCATTTATAAATAATCCCATGGCTTTCCTGTTTGATGAAATTAGATATGAAATATCAGGTGTAACAGTTGATTCTACTAAAAAAGTAGGTATTGCAACAACTTTAAAGGGATTAACATCTATATCACCTAATGAAACCAATTTAATACAACCTGCAGGATGGGTTTTACCTGCAAAAGACACAATCACTCCAGATACAAATGGAAATTTTGATTTTCATATTCCATTACGTTTGTTGCTTGGTTTTGCTGAAGATTATAGGAAAATAATATTAAACGTTAAACAAGAATTAGTTTTGTTGAGATCTTCAAACGATAAAGATATTATTAAAGCTCCAGACGGTACAACAGATGCAACTTTAGAATGGAAATTAACATTAGACAAAATTGTATGGAGAGTTCCACATGTTAAATTAGCTGACGAGCATAGAATGCTACTATTAAGAAAGTTAAAGGCTGATCGTGATATTGTAATTCCTTTTAGAAGTTGGGAATTTCATGAACATCCCAGCTTGCCAACTACGGATCGACACACTTGGACAGTTAAAACATCTAATTATGTGGAACGAGCCAGGTATATTATATTTGGTTTACAAACAGGCAGAAGAGACACCATCACCAAACATGCAGGCCAATTTGATCATTGCAACTTGAAAAATATTAAAGTTTATTTAAATTCACAATTTTTTCCATACGATAATTTAAATGTGTCATTCGCTAATAAAAAGTACAGCATATTGTACGATATGTATGCAAGATTCCAAAGTTCATATTACGGTAAAACAAATGCACCTTTACTATCACCAGAAAAGTACTTAGATGGTTACCCGATAGTTGTAATCGATTGTTCTAAACAGAATGAATCGGTAAAATCATCAAGTGTGGATATAAAAATAGAAATGGAATTCAACGCAGCTATACCAGCTAATACAACTGCATACTGTTTAATTCTACATGATAAAATCGTAACATACACACCTTTAACTGGAATTGTTAAAAATGTATTGTAAAAAACCGGTTTTGTTACATTCCAATGCATTCCGCGAGTATAAAAGCAGAGCGTTCAGGTCGCTCCTCATCAGTTTGTTGCCTGTTCTTGTATGGGTAGCATCTTATTCAATATGGCTTCTCCTAGTGGTACACAAGAAAATGTAGTCGATATTGAGAAGGAGATATCCGACTTTTTAGATCTTCAAGGTCAACCGGAGGGAGATGAACACAACGCTTGCGGACAACTCCACGCCAGTAATGATGTTGAGGAAAAAGGTAAAAGAAGAAAGAATGCACAGAAGAAGAAAAGGGATATTGAAGATAATATTTCTCCTAACATATTGAGTGAGGTATTCTTGCGAATATTTTATCCAATCTCATCCAGTTTGGACAAAAGTGTTTTAATCGGTGTTATGAAATCGACGGATTATTCACCTACTGTAATTTTAACTCATGGACCCAAAATGATTTTGTTCACCGATAGTGCTTGGGAATCTTTTATGAAGCACTTGCATCTGCTAGAATGCTATTTAACTAGTAACATGTATGGAAGAAAGACAAGAGTAGGACTTTTGGATTCAAATGTGGAAATTGATATTATAAAGAATCGTGGTGACCATCAGTTGCGGTTTAGAGACACAACAATACATGATAGAAAGATTCAACTTAATCGAGAAGAGTTTTTTATTCTAACCTGTGCAACTGAACCAATAACAAGATACTTGAGACAACTAGTGTTTTCAAGTTCAATTATTAAAGATTATCTGGAAGACACTTTGGACAAACAACCGGACGCACCTATACTGTACGGACCTGTGGATACTTCTATATTTAATAGAGTTCCTCATGAAGTACAAATGTGGAGACAATTGGAAAAATACGCTCAACTACATAAGAAATCAGTAAAACGTGAAAAAGAGGAAGAAGAAGGAGGAGAAGAATCAAGTGTTAGTGATGAAAATGAAAACAAGGAAAATGTAAAGATGGAAACCTAAATGACAATTAACTACACAGCAATGGTTAATTTTTAAAACAATATCAAACACTTTGTGGGGTTAGGCCTACCGGGGACGGTGCCCACGTTAAATATACACCAACGCGCCAACAACTGTACGGCCGGGTATAAAAGTCGTACCTACCGTGGTGTGGAAATCAGTTGACCTTTGGACTTCGTCATGAGCAGACGAGTGATCTTCGCAATGGACAAGGAAGAAGAACAAGTAAAGTCCAAACCTGGTATAATTGAGTTCCAAGCGTTTCGGGGTAATGATGATAGATTTATCATAAAAGAACTTGTGTTTTTCGACATTAATACAAGTGTTCCTTATTCGTTTTTATTTAAACCACCATGTTCTTATTCATCTTTAACCAGTAAAGCCGCTACTACCAACAGATGGATTTCAAAACACTTCCATCATATCGATTGGTATGATGGTTTTACAAGTTACACGGACTTGTATCACATTATGCATCACTTTTCAGACAAGTTTACCAATATTTACACAAAGGGGCTGGAAAAGAAAAGATGGATCGAAGGATTTACTCATGTTCCGGTTAATGATGTGGATTTGGATAAAAACTACAAGTATACGATGGAAAATGTTTGTATTTGTACTAAAAGTCCAGAACATGAAAAAGATAGACATTGCGCTTTAAAAAACGCCTATAAACTCGCATCTTACCTTCAAAGTGGGGAAATGGGGAGTGGTGGGGGTAACGGGGGTTATATAAGTGAGGAGCAGACCGGGACCTGGCATGAGTATTACTCGAGATTCCGAGACGACAACATCTCCCAGCAAGAAGACGAAGAAGACGATCTATAACTTGACCATGGCATCTCACCAGTTCCTGCAAACTTTGGTTGAGCAGTTCAATGCTCACTCCAAATCTACCATACTACCCGTCAAGAAGTGTTCCGAACTTAAAGACGAGAAGCACTACATTATCCACGCCATGAAGAAGATAGAGACTACAGTTGGAGAGGCCATCTGCTGCAGTCTTAGCGAGGCACCATTCACTCCGGGGGATGAGCCCAAGTTCCAAGTCTACCTGCCGAAACGGTTCGTCCATCTCCTCCAGAACGAGGATCTGCGCTCCATCCAACCCGGCTGTCTCTACCTGGTTTCCCACGGTTGCACGGGTAGCAATTCCACCGAGTTGACCATCCACATCGCCGACAAGCAGCAGTGTTAGATTTAAGTTTTACTGTTGTACATATGTTATTGTAATGTTTTATAAATAAATAAACCATAAAAGACAAAAAAAGAATACAAAAAGACAAAAAATGCAACATATCAATATGTGAAGTTTGTCACATATTGATATGTTGCATTTTTTTTTTAAACTTCGCGGGTGACCTTGACCTTTGACCTTTGCATTTCACAGTTACCCCCACCACCACGCTACAAGTCAAACCTGCTTGAATGCAAAACACCCCCACCACTTTTTCATATACCTCCAAGTGCTGTGCCTCGTCTTCATTTCAACTCCAGCAGCCAACCGAACAACATCAGTATGTCTCTGAACGTAAGCTGTGCCAGCTATGAGGAGGTGACGATCAAAACGCAACAGGAGCTGAACGACTTGTACAAGGAGTTGCAGCTGATGGTGGCAAGAGGCTACCGTATAAACGTGCAAGTCTACGCTTGCAATATACGGAATCTTCGGCAGCCGAAGGAAGAGCCTGGACATTCCTCTTCAACGACAGCTTCCTCACCGGCGTCGATGAAGACCGAACCAGACAACTTGGATTACTTCAGCTGACTAGCGGTTGTCTTCCTTGTCCTTACAATTGTAGAATATGTTTATTTCTTTATTATATTAAAGAAGTAAAAAGAGCAAAGCCACCTATCTTGTTACTGACATATATGCTCAGTAACAAGATAGGGTTTTTTTAAAACACAATTTGAATGACCTTGAAACTTCCCCCTCCACTGATTCGCTACCCCCACCACTTCACTGTTGATATACATGAGACAACATAATTAGATACCTCATTCCTTCTTCAACAGCCAAACCTACAACATCAACAATGGCTAACCTACCAACAGATGAAAGATGTCCTCACGCATGCTGTGACTTCGTACACGAGTTAGAGAAGAGGATGCAAGAGAGGGCGATAAGAAGAAAGCAGATCCACTCAGAAAATATCATGATAGTAAACGGCTATCTTTTGTTGTTCGGCCTTATCATGGTTGTACTGTTCATACTGTACGGCATAGTTACATGCGTCGGCAAGGTTGCAGAAGAAAACGCTCGCCACCATCAGTTGGAAGATTTCCATGTTACTTTCTAGGTTTTCCTTTTTTAAAACTCCATTTGGATGACCTTGAACTTTCCCCCTCCACTCCTTCCTTTTTTAAAACCCAATTTAAATGACCTTGAAATTTCCCCCTCTACTTTTCAATAATGTTACAACTGACTGCAGCTCACCTCATTCCTTGCTTGGCTGCCATGGCGGAAGGAACTCTTTCTCAAGTTGACTCCACTACGGACGAAGCATTTCCCTTGCGGTGGACTGTTCATTTACAGGATGCGACAGAAGTGGAAGTCTTGTATCAAAAATTACTCAATGTATTCAACGGGAACCCTGGACCTCTTGAATGTAGAATGGATTTGAATTTTGATGCAACCAGGGTCGGCACAGAACCTTCAACTTCAAGCCAGCCTCAGCAACGAGATTTTACACATTTATACACTCCAATATCACCGGAAGGTGTAACTGTCTGCGAGGCTGACTCAACTACACGTTATGTTCAGCCGAAGCCTTGGGTGTTGATTATTAACAATGTGTACAAAGTGGAATTGGTATGTAATAGATTAAAGGAGTTGATGGTACAAGATCCAGGCCTGCGCTTTCAAATAGATATACATTTCATCTGGAGAGCACCTGCGCGGGGCTCTTCGTCTGACAGCTCTCCAAGTACGACGGACGAGGAGGACGACTAGTCATCTTTTTTAAAACTCCGTTTGAATGACCTTGACCTTTCCCCCTCCACTGAGTTTATTTAAGGTGCACTCTCACTGACTACAGCATCATTTCATCGCGCACCTTCACCGCAGCAACATGGAGAGTCAACTCAACTACTGTTGCGAACAGAAATGTTTTTCATGGCCGAATGGCATTGATGTGGTGGATGGTCTGGCTTGTAGAACATGTGAAGCTTTTGGTCAGTGCATGTGTAAGTGCAAGTCTTGGAAGAAGCCGAAACCAAAGTTGAAGACATTCCATGTGTACCAAATGAGAGGGCATAAGTACACTTGTTGCCCTGAACGTTGCATTGAATTCAAACTAAAACAGCTAACTGGCTGCAAATTGTGCAACAATCATTTTGCAGGTTTTTGCAAACATTATTTAGGAGCGTGTCAATACAGATCAACTTGGCATACAGAAGCACTCACTATCAATGAAATCGCTATAGACTCACAAGAGTAGTCTTTCTACTCTTTGACTTTTTTAAAACTCCGTTTGAATGACCTTGAACTTTCCCCCACCACTTCCCCATATATCTAGAGTACGCAGGGCCCGGAGGTCAGTCGCTCGGCGGCTGTCGTAGTGTGCACATCCGTGTTGTGCAGTCTGCTGTGCAGTTTTGATTTTAACCAGTTCAAGGTCACCACACTTAAACTCTGGCAAAAACGTCAAGCTGTTAGAGACAATCCTAAGTCCCAGGTTCACAGTCAACCTCAAGGTCATCACACTTTAACATGTAAATTTAAGGTAGCACCAAAACGGTGCTACTTAGCTTGACATTTTCAAGTTTCCCGAGGTCATCACAGTTCTCCCACCACTTCCCATATACCTAGAGTGCGCGGGGCTGGACAGTCAGTCGCTCGGTGGCTGTCGTGGGGTGCGCATCGCGGTTGCAGTAATGATGAAACGCGGGAGTTGTATCGGTTCAAGGTCACTCGAGCGGTGTCACATGACGGTTTAGGCAGAGTCACGTTGCAAACTTTGAGTTTCCTTGGCACTTTTGCTGTTTCTCGTCTAATTTCGCTCCAAGTCGTCAAGGTCGTTGAAACCTGACTAAAACTCGGAGCGTAGTGCGAGAAACAGCAAAAGTGCCTAAAAATTTTAGGTTTCAGCGTGACCTTGACCTTTGTGACATCGATGACGTCATAATGGTGACGTAAGGGGTGATGACGTCATCGCCACGTCATTTCTGCAACGTCATGGGTGTGACGTCACAGAATGACGTAATTGGTGATGACGTCATCGATTGCGTCATCGATGACGTCATCGATGACGTCATCGGTGGGGTCATTGACCTCGATGACGTCATCGCTCAGGTGACCTTGAACTGAGCCAGCTCCCGCGTTTCTCCACTACTCATTGGGTTAGTAATTAGGCCCGGTACACACGAGTGTCTTGTGTTTGCGTCGACGCAGCATCATTTGGCAGCGGTGTTTGAGCAGTTAATGTGCGCAAATGAAGCGGTACACAATTGAACGCTCGTGTGTAACGGGGGGCTGCTGCATACATGCAGTGTGCACTCAGTGTATTTTTACATTCCTGTGAACCGGGCCTTAATGATCCTGACAAATAAACCAGCTGTTCCTTGTAAGCAACAAAGCTACACCTCATCATCTGATCCATCACACTCATACGCTTCAGTTGTATGTGCACCTTAAAAAATGCTCTTGTTGAAATAATGGAACGTCTTCCAACACTACTCGATATATTTACACTTATACTGTAATTGCTTACAAGACGGTAAATATATATAAAAGATCTTATAATGGCGATCGATTTCGGGCGATACTCAATCGGGCGATTGAGTCTCGGATTGGGCCTGATGATGACCGGTATGACTAGTCGAAATCGATCGCCATTATAAGATCTTTTATATATATTTACCGTCTTGTAAGCAATTACAGTATAAGTGTAAATATATCGAGTAGTGTTGGAAGACGTTCTATTATTTCAACCTGACTATCAGTACCAGCACGTATAATGCTATGCTAATCAAGAAGTTATTTAAATAATGGAACGGCCTCCAACATTACTCGATATATTTACACTTACACTGTAATTGTATACAAGATAGTAAATATATATGAAAGATCTTATAATGGCATAAATATATCAAGTAATGTTGGAAGACGTTTAATTATTTCAACCCAAGTAACAGCACCAACATGTATAATGCTAATAAAGAAGTTACTTTAAAAATGTACCAGATTACATTGGTGTCTCAAAATAAAGTAAAAAAAGTTTTAAAAATAATTAACTATTATTATATTTTTGCATTCAAATGGTAGTAGGAGGAACGTGAGAAAATCTACAAACGCTGATGACTCTTTGTGGTTTTGATTTCTAAATGAAAGTATAAATAACATTAGTTCGCGGTATTGTAAACATTCTTATCATATTAACCATAATTGGATGTGGGTGTTAATTACATTACTTTATTTGGTAGACATATTACCTTCTATTGGTTTTTTAAATTTATTTTTTAATGATTTTTTAAAATAAACAATTATGACATGTTACTTCTACTTTGAAAATAATTCATTGGTACAACATTAACCAGGCTTAAAGTTCCTTTCTTTTAATAGGTTCGTTCGTATATGAGGCCAAATAATTTTTGACCTAGGCTCAGTCCAGAAGCGGTTTCCAGACCCAGGACTGTTCAGATTTTTATTTTGGTTTAGCCAAATTAATGACATTCTGTTTGTTGGTCAGGGCCTATACTGGAGTCTATCTTGTCATCGTGTGCCTGCAAGACAGGGATGCCTAGTCTGAAGAGCCTGCTGTCCCAACCTGTGTTCAGTGGTCAGCCTCCTATCGACCATTGCTACTTCAAGTTACCCTCCCACACAAGAGATGCCCTCAAGGATGCCTGCCAACTCACTGATGCACGCATCAAGGACGAACAGAAGAAGGTAGGCGAAGTAGGCTGTGCACAATTATGTGGGTGTAACATCTGCTGGAGCTTATGTCGTTACTGAATAATCAGCACAAAAACAATAATATCCTCTTTCTTTTACTTTAGAAGACTAGTTTTCTGAACTCCAATCATCTTAGCTACTGGATGAACCAAGGAAAGTTTTAAAAGTATAATTAGCAACGTCTTTCCAAATAGAACTTTGTTCAAGGAATATTTTTACCATCAGAGGGTTTATTAATTTAACATGGTAATGAGAAATGTAGTCCTTACTAGGGGTCTGCGGTACAAACATTTTCAGGTTAGTATGGTTCGGCACAGTAAAATTTTTGTGTTACTCGGTTCTCAGTACAAAATAAATCGGTATGGTACGCGTTATCAATATAGCGGTATTAGCCATATATCGTGGTATTAATGTTGATGGGTACCGTAACTGTTCAAATACCTACTTCATTTACCATATTTTGTTAGGTAATAGGAAAAATGTCAAAATCACTAAGTCCTTGTACTTTACACCTGTGCATTTATGCTGATGATTTCCCTTTAATGCTAAGTAGTAAAAGTGAACAAGAAGTGAGTAGCAGCATCACAACAATAATTGAAAACATATGTTTATTTTCAGCTGGTAAAAAACTTAAAAACATAAAAGAGATTTTCAAAAGAAGGCCTATGCATGCTTTATCAGTCTTTTTTTAATTAGCTAAATATATAAAAGAACAAGCTAATGAGAAAAATAAACGGAACTCAAAAACGACTTAACTAGTATTCCTACGTAGACTCCATAGGCATATTGTAGAAGCGGCAGATCTCATCATATGAGCGGTACCGTAACGCCAGTGTTAGAATCACTCATGATTACAATCAATTAATTATTTACAACTAAACTATTTATGCTTCACATTTGTTTGACTATTCATATCCGGTCTTACTCTTTGCGCAAAGCGGTCATTTATCATTTCCCGAATGCATTTAGCTAACACGGGTCACCTTGGAGGTTAGGGCATATCTTTTCAATCGGCAGTTGATGCAGTTCTCATCACTTCTAATCAAACAACTGTTCTTACTGACGCTGACGTCTCTGGCAGTGGCTGAACCGGATTCGCACCGATGCCTTTAACTGTACCGAACCGATGACGGTAATTCGTCTTGTACCGTTCTGGTAGCAAATTTTGGGTGCACCACAGGCCCCTAGCATAAACTATCTGTTGATAAGTTGAGTATGACACACAATTTTACTGACTTGATATGTGAGCTTTTTGTGTTTTGTTAATGAAGTTACCTGTAAGTCAACTTCACTTCTCAGCATGTTTGTTTATCAGTTTGTGCCAAGCAATACATTTAATATCATTTACGATGCGAAGGTTAAGTCATTCCTGTGTTTGTCAGAGATAAATAGCAAATTGATAACAGTTGTAGTTCTTTGGGGAATCAAGTTAAATGCACTTAAAAATTACTACAAATATTTTTTCTATTTAAAACTAAAACTTGTAAATTGTTTGAAAATTTTTAAAGAGAGTTATAAAATTAATTAAAACTAGAAGTGGATTAGACCTTATGCAATAATGCACTTTGTGACCGTTGTAGATAAGACATCAAAAAAGGCTGGTGAAAATGCAGGAGGTGTTGAACACAGAAGAGGAAAGTGTGAAGGACAGGAAGAAACACAAAGTCGTGAGTAAATTATAAATTCTTTCTCTGTAAAGGCGGTATTCAAATAAAAGTCAAGGAGATTTTCTATAATATTCTTGCCATTCAGTTGTATTATAAAAATATATTTATTTATCCTATATATAGGCAAACAAAATAAATTTATTTTTGTTAGTAAACTAATTAGCTTTTATATATCCATCGAATATCCAAAATTCAAAAATTTAAAGTTACCATAGTGTTTAGTGCCAGAAGATATCGAGAGCATTCGTTTAAGATTGTTTAAAAACTGAGTGGACATTCCCTGACAAAAAAAAAAAAATCATATTCATCCGATTGAAACTATAATAATTATTAAAAAGGTAAGAGTCTCAAAAATAGTAAAATGTTTGTGTATTGAATATTTTATTGATTTTTAAATACCTAGGCCTACCCTGGATGTTTATTGTCTTTTAAAGGCTAAAAATTTTGATTCTTAAGAATTTCATTTTGAAGAAAGTGTTTTATAACTTTATATTATGAACCAACATTTTAAAATTTACCATAGTACACATTTACCTTTTTTCATTTAATATTTTATCATAATTTTTTAAAGTAAAGTACTGTCTAATGAGCACTACAGTGGAAGCCCTCTAGTACGGCCTCGGATAGTTTGGACGCCTGATAATCCGACAGTGTCGCCCAGAAATGAAAAACTCGGCCGCGGACGTTTCCCAGGACCGAAATATTGTACTTTCCTGTACTAAAATAAATATTTCCCAACAGTTCAGTTACAGATGTCTTTTGAAATGTGCCTATGTAATGTTTTCAATCATGATCTTTATTTGCCACGTTTTTGCGGCTTGATCTTTGATGTTACATGGAAACTACGGTCGGTCGAGGAATTCCGTCGAAATTGTGGGATAGACCCAATAGTTGCATGTTCAGTTTAGCAAAATTTTAGAATAAGTAGATTTCATGAATAACGCAAGATGCAAGACGTGTACTCGCGCCTTTTACAATCAGGACGTGAATATCTGCAATCAATGATCGGCCTGCGGACAAATTGGTTGCTAGTTATGAAACCGCGTTAAAAGGCAGCATTTACCAACCGAATATGTGGTAAAGTTTTTCAACAATTGAATCATAGAAAAGCAGCCACAGTAGCGACAGAATCGTTTCTATTGACCATGAGTGCCATCATATAATATTGACGACCGGGTTTTCTGTGTTCTCAAATAAAGAAAAACTGTTTTGAATAAGTGAATTTTCAGTTAATTTATAGCTCATTCCCATTGTTTATTAACTTGGATATTCATAATAGGAAATAACCCAATAGACTATTAGTTTCAAACCATACCTCTATGGTTTAAGATTGTTTGAAATCTTTGAAGGAACTTGTGCACTAAGGATTATTATATTTACAAGAATATTCTATACTTGAGACTAGGAATGGAAATATTCCAATTCATAACCTTTGGTAATGCCAAATTGTGGAATGGTTTATTTGGAGATACTATTTGTCTTCTGATTTGATAAGATAAATGCCCCAAACACCGACAAAGTCTTATTTAATCATGAAACATAATCCACTCGTCCTCTGTACTGGCTACTTTCAAAGTGAGATAAATTCACAATATTCTTTTTTTCTATGAGAAAAAATAAAAAGAAACAAGTTTCCACCTTTCCTGAGTCTGTGCTTGTAAGTTTTGTCTGCCCTTGTCCATCTACAGTCATTTCAGTTAATAATCTTACAAGTTTCCACTACGAACATAGAGATTTGTTTTAATGAATAATGTATTTATTTAAAATTCACAGTGTTAAAAAAAAAATACCGACACTCGTCATAAAACACGTTTTTAGTTTCATTTTTCATTAGAGTATTTATCTCAATTGAATACTTCATAATACTCAAGCTTCACATAACCTATAATTGTTTTTCTGCTAACATAAACTGGAATTCAATCTTAACGTGTCGGTATTTGGGTCATTTACCTTATTGCTTCTTGTATTTATAAATAGTTTTCGTAGGTAAAAGTAAAAAAAATATTTTCTTTCAAATCTCTGAGGAACAACTGAATAGAGACTTATTTTTTATAAAATGGGATGAAAAACTATGTTTTATATATGCCATTCTTATAACTACCCACTAAAAACTCAGTTTGTGTTGGTAGAAAAGAGAAGAAAAGTCGCACGATGGCGGGCCGATGGTGAACGGTAACGGGCTGTCCCCCGAGCGGTCGGACAGTCCCAACAGCACGAGCACAGCCACCTCTGCCGGGACCATCACTCCCCCCTCCGGTGAGCCTCCCCACTCGCCGTGGAGATAACCATGTTTTAACGAAACTATAAAAAAAAGTATTCTAAGCCTTTCAAAGTTGGCAACTAATCAGGCAACCAATCGGTTGAGTGGAGAGTGGTGCGACACCTTTGTATGTATGGATGTATGGATGTATATGGAAATGCGTAGTGTGGTACCAATGAAAGAGTGGCTATGTCATATGCAGACAACCATGCTGCATTTCAAAGCATTTTCATACACCAATCAGTAATCAGAAGTCCGGATAGGTAATATAGCACAGAATGCATCCCCAGAGTACATGACTCTACTAATAACTATCACAGATTGTCTCTGTTGGCTACTGTTTTATTCTCTTTTACTCACTGGAGTGGCCTCTGTTGCCCCTAGTGGTATACCTATATACTCACCCCCATGGGTTTTATGGAAGAAATAGTAAATACCAGAATTTGATACAATTTAGCATGTACCTGCACTGGGAAGGGATTATCTTCTATTTGCTTACAATCCTGTTTACAATCCTTCATGGCAGCAAAAATTCATTCTCATTCTCATGGTGTTTATGGGGAAAATAAAAGATACAAAATTTTATTGGAAATTCGTTGAGTACACAGGTCTGCTGCGATGGGGGTATTTAATACTTGTACTTAAAGCTTTATTGTTGGATGTAACAAGTAAATAAATGGTTAAATAGAACCTGGTGAGTATCCGAGTGCCTTGAGTTCGGAATACAATCAATGGATATTCCTGAATGAATGTTCGTTTTTAAGTAGACAAATATAGCTTTTAAAATGTTAAAGTGTAGATTTGTTATGTTTCCCTCATATACAGGGTGAACAACTTAACTGTGCCACCATTGGCATATCCTAAACTATGAGATTTAGAGAAAACTTTAAATAGGGAACATCACCTATTTTTGTAAGATGATAAAAAATATTAATTCCATTTTCTTCTAAATTACCGCCATTTTCCAATATGGCAGCCAACTTTAAAATTTCTTATAGAACACTCTATATTTTATGATGTTTTTGGAATTTAAATGTAATTTTAAGACATCTTTATTCTTTAACATTTTTCTCTAAACCTAACGGTTATTGGGCTACAGGTAATTAAAGTTCATTTTTAGTTCCATAAGAATAACATGGGAAAAACTTTATCTGTCCATATCTCCGAAACCATTAGGTAAAATAAAAATTACTCAAGAATAAAAATGTCTTTAAATTACGTTTGAAGAACATTTTACACATAAGAATTATCATTTACACATAAATTAACTTTTTCCAATATGGCGGTCAAAAAATAAAATTTGTAGCAAATTGGTGTTATTATGAAAAAAATGGCATTAAAACATCAGTTTAAGACATTTTAATTCTTGAGTATTTTTTAATTTACTGAATGGTCTTGGAGATATGAGCAGATAAAGTTTGACCCATGTTATTCTTATGGAACTAAAAATGAACTTTAATTACCTGTAGCTCAATAACAGTTAGGTTTAGAGAAAAATGTCAAGGAATAAAAATGTCTCAAAATTACATGTACATCCCAAAAACACCATAAAATGTAGGGTGTTCCATAAGAAATTTTAAAGTTGGCCGCCATATTGGAAAATGGCGGCCATTTAGAAGGAAATGGAATCCATATTTTTTATCATCTTAAAAAAAATAGGTAATGTTTCCCATTTAAAGTTTTCTCTAAATCTCATAGTTTAGGATATGCCAATGGTGGCACAGTTAAGTTGTTCATCCTGTATATAATCATGTAATAGTGACAAAATTTGTTTGTTCCATCTAAGTATTACAATGAATAAAATTTTTTACAATAATTGACATACTTGTGGCCTAACCATTAGATTTTAGCCAGTTCTAAGACTTTCAGAAATCACTGTTTTTTGTATTTTTTATTTATTGGGATAATTTATTTGCTTTTTATATATTTGTTTAATTTAAAAGTTTTTTTAAATGTGAATCAATGAAATATAAGAGGTTCTCTCTCTTATTGTTCTTTGACGTTCCTAGGCAGAAAACCTCAGGCCTTACATGTAAATTTTTTTCCATTTTATATTAATGCAGAGAAAAGTAACATCAACTATTAAATAAATAATTAAGTTGATATATAAATAATAACCCATGTTAATTTGGCCAGGTCCACCCCCTCCTCCACCCCTCGGTCTAAACCTGTCAGCGCATGTTGAGTCCGTGGCTGCCTCCCCAGCGGAAGACTCTCGCTCGGCTCTGCTGGGCTCGATATGCAACTTCAACAAGGCCTCTCTGCGTCGGACTAAACCAACCGCTTGATTGATTTTATTTATTGGTAAGTTAACTATCAACATGGAGGAATGTGAGTCCTAAATAATTCTAGATAAAATAATTTTGTTACATTCACAGAACAAAAACATCATTTTGTCAGTGCTTTCTCCTTTAGAGATATGAATAATGTCAATGATTCTTGATGTATTCATAAAAGAAGGTAATGAAATCTCCCCAAGATTATTCTTGGTGCCCCAGAACTAATAGGCTAAATAGCCTTGTGAAGTTCCACAGTTGGTTGAAGCTCTCTATTTCCATAGAGAGAGAATACAGATAGGTACATGTAATATTTGCACTTTTATGTTTTACAATAATACTTATCCCTTTAGGTGATTAGCGGCTAGTTGTTGCCAATTATAAATCTTACGAATGCTTACCGTTCCAGGGTTAAAATACACACCATATTGTGTCGGTGTTTCATTATCAACCAACTACTGTCTTCTGTTATTGTGGTTATCTAATTTGTCAAATACCACTCACTCACGTGTCTAAGAATCTCCATAACCTAACTACAACATAACATACAGAGTTGAAATTTGGTATAAACTAATTTGGTATGGACCGATTTGCTAAAAAATTGTCACGAAGAAATGGTTTTCCAAAACTCCTTCAGAGCTACGGCGTACAGGACTTCAAAATTGGACCTAATGCTATTTTTATGGCCAATTTTAAATTCAAATCAAGGAAACAACGAATCTAAAAAACTAAAGAATCTACGATACTGAGGGACCTGCCTCACAGGAGCGGCAGCTCAGTGGTAGAGCTCTGGCCTCACAAGCCAGCGGTCTCCAGTTCGATCCCGGGTGACCTCATTACATGCACAAATATGAGCGGTCACCTATAGCTAGCCTATGTGACTTAATGCCGTGACCATATCTTGCTGTCTTCAGATCACCGCACAGGCCTATTGGCCTATGGTGACAAGCAGTGGAATTTTTTTTTTAATTTTTTATTTTTTTTTTATTTTAATATTGAAATTTGGGATGGGCGTTCCTATTTAATCGTAGGTGCTCACTAAGAATTCGTAGGTGGTTTTGCTAAATTTCTTCAGGGCTCTGCCATACAAGTCTTCAAAGTTTGGACCTAATATTATTCTAATGGTCAATTTTTAATCCGAATCAAGGAAACTATGAATCGAAAAACTCTATGACCTACGATGTTGACATTTGGCAAGGTTGTTCCTCTATGCTCATACATGCTAACTAAGAAATGCTTTTGCAAAATTTCTTTCGGGCTCCACCCCACAGGGCTTCAATATTACTAGGTACTTCCTTGGTTGAAATATGGCCTGAAAGTTCCTCTTTGCTCATAGGTAGTTATTAAGAAACGGTTTTGTGAAATTCTTTCAAGGCTTCGCCCCACAAGACTTCAAATTTTTGATAGGTATGTTGTTCTTATGCCAATTTTAAATTTTAATTGAGGAAACAAGCCTACAAAACTATAGGGCCTACAGGGTTGGGATTTTTCATGGACGTTCCTATTTGCTCACATGTGCTCACGTGGTTTTGCAAAATTCCTTTAGAGTTCCACCCCACATTACTTAAAAATAAATTAGGGCTGACGGGGTTAAGATTTACCATGGTTTTTCCTCTTTGTTCATATGTACGATAGTCTCTAAAAAATATTTTCTAAATTTTAGGGCTCCGCCCAAATGACTTTGAAACTACGATAGGGTCTAAGTAGTTATTTGGGCATTCCCCTTTGCTCTTAGGTACTCACTAACAAACAATTTTTTCAATGTTAATTTTTACCCTGCTAGCATAAGTTTTAATTTTCAATGTTTAGTTTTTTTAACTTGTTATTTGAACATATAAATTATATATTTACTTTTTCATACTAAATTTAAGACAGAATTTAAGACCACAGCTTCTCTTATGATTCCTTATATTTTCCCCTACATTATAACACAAATTTTAAAATAATTTATTGCTTTGAATTCATCATTAACAGCTTCAACATTGGATGTGTTGATGATATTAGTATTACGAATTGTATCCTTTTTTATCAATTACATATAAAACATTATATCATGACATTTCCATATAGGAGTTTTACATTTCCACGTTTCCCATTTCCCTGCAAAAGTGTAAAAAACTGCTTAACATTGAAGGGTTTCTAATGGACTCCTGGATTATGAAACATCTGAATCATCTATATATTAATAGGCAAGCATGTTTCTTGTCCTCATATTTTCTCAGCTCATGTGTATCGTAGGAGAAATCCGCACATACCGTTAGAATGGTAGTGTCTGGTAGATGAGCGGAATCCCATTTTAATTCTCGTCAGCATCTAGGGCTACGCCCCACAGGCTTTCAAAGTTAATCTTGTGGAAGAAGGGTGATTGATTGAATCATTAGACAGCTGTTGTAATAAAAAATTCTAGCAAATCAGGAATACAGATGTTTCATATGTTAAATGTTTTATAAACTAAGTACCAGGGGGACCGAGTTTATGCTCGGTAAAATTATCAATCGTCACTCCTTTCTTAGACAAAGCTTGTTCGCTCCGCTCACTCACCCTCTTTCTTTTTTAAACAAGCTCATTCGCCTCGCTTACTCGCCAGGCCAATAGATGCACTTTGGTATAAATTTGTTGAACCACAGTTTAAATGTGTAAACTTATGTTTATATCTACTATCAGCTGATTTTTCTGTTCAATTTATTAGCTATAAAAAATCTCCATAAGGATAACATGGGAACTTTGAAGGGCTCTAGCGCGAAAACTGGATTTTTCCCAGCTATGGGACCAGCTCCAATCGATTTCTGGTGGCCAAAACCCCCATATTCTACCAAAAAATCAAAAATCCTTGGAGCGAAAAAAAAAAAACTTTGCCCGTACAAACGGAGCTTGTTTTAGAGTATAAGATAGGATAAGATTATTGGATCCAGATCAACTGAAATTGTGGTCAAATTTCGGCCATTAGGTGAACTCTAGTATATATGATATATACTATATAATATAATATATGATTTGTTGGGATATTTTAAAACATTTAACATCAATATACTACTTTATTCCATCCTCTTAATTAGACCAATTTGTATATATGAGGTCGAAATTGTGGTTAGGACCCCACGTTAGCTGTAGGTCCCTAGATGCCATTGGTTGTTGGGCAATTAATTAACAGTCCTGTCTAAGGGTCGTTATCAAATTAATGGCCAATTTGAGAAAGGTAAAAAAATTAAATTAAAAAACAAGTTATTTATTAGTAGTTCAAAGTCAATGTACTACAGAATAAAACCTTAAACATATCAGAGCGTAAAAATTACATTTAAAGACTGATTTTCCTGATTTCATTTCAGGAATACAAAAAGAATTTTCCCCTCGCTCACGTTTTTTCTTTCTTGATAAAAAAATGGTAAAGTCAAAAGTTATAAGCTGAATGTTGAAGGTAAATGTAATTTACTAACACCTACATAAGTTAAAAAGAGTTTATATTGATTATTGTGTTCTTTAGACTGGAAAATGTGCCTTATTTTCATTTCAATCTAAAAAAACTCACTTAAACTTTCCATATTTTGATAGATTATTTTTTTTTTTATTTAAAAAAATAATAAAATGATAGTAAAGAGTATAAACTTTCAATTAATATATTTTTTAAAATATTTTTTATAATTTTACCATTTACCATTTACCAGGTCCTCTTCGCCACGATCTTCTGACCGGGGAATCGTCAATTTCTTCAGGTGTAGCATTTGTGAGCATTTTGTTTTAGGGCCTAACTAAGCTATCGTGTTCAAGATAAAATTCGTTTAGGTTATAGTAAGATTTTTGTATGAGGTATTGTTTTAGTTTCCTGATGAAAAGTTTGTTGTTATTTATTGATTTTAGGTTGTTTGGTAATAAATTAAAAAGCCTAATACCCATATATTGTGGTGTAGAGCTAGTTTTGTGGAGCCTATGGTAATCTAAGTTTAAGTTAAGTTTGTTTCTGAGATTGTGTTGGTGGCACGTATGTCTATATGTAATATCTCTGTTTTTAATGAATTTAATGGTTTCCAGGATGTAGGTTGAGGTTAGAGTAAGGATTTTGTTTTTCTGAAAGAATGGTCGACAGTGGTCTTGATAGTGAGCTTCTTCTATAATCCGCAGTGCTTTCTTTTGAAGGGTGAATATTTTTTTAAGAAATGTTTCTCCTGCCGCACCCCAGGCAATGATTCCAAAATTTAAATGTGAAGCAAAAAGTGCATGGTATGCTACAATTGTTATTTTCTTGTTCATGATTTTTCGGAGTCTTCGTAGTACAAATAGTGCAGATGAGAGTTTGCTATGGAGGTAATCTAGGTGCTTGTGCCAATTTAAGTTTTTGTCGATTTCGATTCCAAGAAACTTGGTGTGATTTGGTGTATTGTCTTCATCTGTTGTGGGGTGTATATTTCTATTTGATGTTTGAAATTGAATTTGAATAGTTTTGTTCCGGTTTATGTGTAGCTTCAAGTCGTTGCAAATTTCTGTAGCAATTTTCAGTGTTTCTTCTTGTTTTTGTTGCGGGTTTTCTTGTTTTTTTATTGGGTTGATAACGGTTGTGTCGTCCGCAAACATAATACATCCATAGCTTGGAGGCAGGCTTTCTGAGAAGCTGTTTATGTACACTAAAAATAGTAACGGTCCAAGTACTGACCCTTGGGGCACGCCATGAGGTGTATCTTGAAGTTTTGATCTAGTTTTTAGCTGCCAATTGTTATTGTAGTATTCTATTTCAGTTAGTTGTTTTCTGTTGGTAAGGTAGTCTTGGAGTAGATTCAGGGTGTTGTTGCCAATGTTTAATTTTTGGAGTTTTTCTATTAAAAGTTTTCTATTCAGACTGTCGAACGCTTTTTGTAAATCTAAGAATGTGCCTGTAGCTGTTTCTTTATCTTCCCATATATTGGTGATTTGTTCGCAGAGTTGTGCCAACGCTGTATTGATTGATTTTCCCTGTCTGAATCCATGTTGGTTTGCTGAAATTAGGCTTGAATCTTCTAGGAATTTCATTAGTTGGTTGTTTATAACTTTCTCCAAGTATTTAGAAAAAACTGGAAGTAATGATATCGGACGGTAGTTTTCTACCATCTGGGCTTCACCTTTCTTGAATTTGGGATAAACAATTGAGATTTTCATAAGTTCTGGTATGGTGGATTGTTCTATTGCTTGGTTTATGATGTGTAGTAGTGGTTTTATTAGCTCTTGTTTACAGAATTTGACCATTTTATTTGAGATGTTATCAAAGCCTGATGAGTTTTTAGCTGGTAGGTCATTGAAGACTTTTTCCAAGTCACTTAAAGTTATTTTAGAGAATTTTTCCAATTTTCTCACATTCAAGGTATGTTGTGGTGTTTCAGATTGCTTGGCTGCATAGTTACATTCTTCTGAAGTTGAGTCTATGGTCGAAGCTCCGATGTTTATAAAGTAGTCGTTAAAGATTTGGCATATTCTGTCTGGGTCGGTTACGGTTTCATTATCCACTTTTAGGCTAATGGTTTGGCGGACGGGATTGTTATTTTTCCTTTCTTTGTTGACTGTTTTCCAGATCTCTTTACTTATGTTTTTTGATCTTTCTATGTTATCCATAGTGTAGGCTATTTTTGTTTCCCTGACGTGCTTATCGTAGGCCTTTTTTAGGTTTGAGTACAATGTTTTATCTTCAGTAGAGTTAGTCAGGAGATACTTATCGTGGGCAAGTATAACTGCTTTTTTCAGTTTTGAGGTTTGTTCATTCCAAAATTTGTTTTTTTGCTTGCTGTTAGAGTTTTTGTAGGTCCTGGGTATTGTTTCATCTATTTCCCTAATGATTGTGTCGATAAAATTCTTATATTTTTCATTGATTGAGTTTGCCAGGTACACGTTTTCCCAAGTATGTAGTCCGAGGTTTCTTTTCAAGTTCTGTAGGTTGTTTTCTGAGACATTTTGAGAAATTCTTTTGATTGGTGCTATTTTATTAGTTGTGTGGTCCAATATTGAACAGCTGACGCCCTGGTGGTCGGATATGGTGTTTTTGTGAGTTTGGACAGTTATGGAGTTTGAATTTAAATTGGTCACGCACACGTCAATACTGCTGATTGAGTTTGTAGTCAGTCTAGTGTAAGGTATGTCTATAATGGTTAGGTCGTGTTCCAGGAAAAAGCGCTCAAACCTTTGATAGGCCTGGTTATGTTTATTTGTGATGTTTATGTTTGCGTCTCCCATCAATATTATGTTTTTGTTTTTGCCCGAGTATCTTGCAATGAGCCTATCTAGATTATCAAAAAATGGTTCCAGGTCTTGATTTGGGGATCGGTAGAGGCCAATAATAATTAAGTTTTTCTTGATTATTTCGATAGCGGCTATTTCCGATACAAGTTCTTGACTAATGCTTGACGTGTTTATTTCCTGTACTGTGTCTTTTAGTCCATCCTTTATGTAAATTGATATCCCACCCCATCTATGGTGCTTTCTTGAAAAATCACTTATAAGGGTATAGCCCTCTATGTGTGTTTGAAGAAGATTTTCTTTTTTTAGGCCATGTTCAGAGATTATCAGAACATTTGGGTCAATGTTATCTAAGTCAATAAGTAATTTTTCTATTTTGTTTTGTATTCCACGTTGTATATTTAGATGAAAGATTTTGAAATTAGGCTTGGTCTGAGTTTCTTTGTATTTTTTCCTTTTGTTTTTATTTTGAGGGGCGGGATTAGTCTTATCTTCCTATGGGGTGAACTGTTCTGGTGTATTTTCAGTTGTTTCAGCTTGGTTGTGACATTGATTTGCAGGGTCGGAGTCGTACATCCTCTCATTGTCTGCTTGTTGTAGGCCTATTGAGTCTTCGTTCAGGTTCAGTTCAGTTTCGAGAATTTCGGTGAGTTTAGACGCTCCATGCCTGTTGGGGTGTATTCCATCTCTCCGGTAGTAGCGATCTTCCGCTGCCGAGGTTGTGTTTATGAAGGTGACCCCCAGTTGCCAACACATGAATTTCAAAGCTTCATTTGATTCGTTGATGTATTTATCTTGTATGTCCCTACGGGGAAGTATTCCATTTATGTACCATTTGACATTTTTGAATTTTTTCATTCCTGCATCCACTGTGTACCAAAAGGGTCTCATGAAGTGGTTTGCTGTCTTCGCTGATCCTACATTGTTTGACCCAATATTTATAACCACTATAGGTGGGAGGTGCTGTGCTCGGCTAATAAATTGACTGAGGTTTTTGATGGTCCCTCCTGGTATTATTTTTGTGTCGATGGTGTCCCCGTATGTTTCTTTCAGCATACTTGCTGCAGCTCTAAGTGTGGAGTCTCCTATCAGGAGAATCTCTGGCGATGGCGGTGATTGATGGCTCCCGGGAAAGTGCTCTGTTTCCGGTTTGTGGTTTCCCTCGGGGTTGAGGACCTGAGTTGCAGGGGGCTCCTCATGGGTCTCATTTGGTGGACTGTTCTTCATTTTTTCCTCAGTAGTGGGTTGTTCTATATTATTTGGTAGTATTTTGTCTGCATATGCTTTATCGGGGACCGTTTTATGTCTTTCCTTTTGATTTGGTATAGGGCTAATTTTATTACATGTTTCTGTGCAGAAATTGTAGATTGTTTGCTCCATTTTATTGATGACTTCCATTTTCTTTACGATTACCTCTGATAATCTAGCATTTTCTTCCCTTTCTTTACTTATTTGAAGTTTAAGAGTGTCAATATCTTCCATAAGGATTTCTATAACTTTGTTCAGTTGCTCTGTTTTAGTTTCATCCTCATCTTCTGATGGGTTTGGTGTCAGTTGTTGGGGTGAATTGTCGTCCACTTGGTTTCTCTGTGATGCGTTCACAGTGTCCGATGTTAAAACTTTCCTAGGCCTAAGGTTAAGACAAGCCTTACATACCCATGTAAAAGTAGAATCATTTTTTCCTAATTCCTTGTATTGTTTTTTTGTAATATTAGCACACTTGATGTGGAACCATAATTTACAATCACATTCAACAGCGTCATGGTCATCTTCTACATTTGTCTGGCATATTTTACAGGGGTAGTTCAGGGCCATGAGGGTAGAGATAGGGTATTTTGGGTTCAAGGTGAGGTGTTGATGTTGGTGGCTGAATGGATAGTGGAAGGTGAGAATTTATTTTGTTTACCCTATATTACCCTATAATGATTTGTTTCTTGTTTTATAATTATAATAGTTTGATTTATTTTAAATTCCTAGGCTTTTTTTTTTTTTTTTTTTTTTTTTTTTTTTTTTTTTTTTTTTTTGCTTGGTGTTGTTTATTGTGAATTAATCTAATAATTTAATGAGCAATTAATTAAGAATTTTAAAAAATTTGTGCCACATACCTGATATCCTAAACAAAGAACAATGCTCACGATAGGGTTGCAGATTGTGAATGGCTACTGGATGTCGTCTGCTCCGTTGACTTCTGGTCTGCGTTTGTTCTTTGCCAATGCTTTGGCAGTGGATCTGGTTCTTCTTCCTCTTTCTTGAAACTTTGGATGACTTGTTTAAAATGGCGTCGCCATATTGGATGAAACTTGAATAAGTTGAAAATTACGTTAATAATATTTAAATTCTGTCTGAGAAGGAATTATGAGTCCGATTTAGACACTTATTTCAAGTAAAAGAATCTGAGAACTTGGATTTTACTTAATACTATTGATTTGCTAATGAAAACTGTTACTGAAAATTTGAGGTGGAGTTCTGTCGGCTTCTTGGCAGCGTCGGTAGATTTATATCTTTATTGAAGTTTTTAGATGTGGACGTGTAAAAATTCTTTGCTTCAGAGTTAAGTTACTACACTATTTCACCGATTTAAATCTATTTGTCACTAGTCTAACACTTTTTACTAATTAATTCACAATAAAACTGGGAGCTGTACGGTTGGAGTTTCGAACCTTTCCACGGCCACCTTGAACTCTCATATTTTTTGATATTTTTTTATATAGAAAATGTGCTTGTGAGGGAGTGAGGGGAAAAAGCCGTGAGCGAGGGGGAACTAATAAATAATAAATGAAAAACTAATAAGTAAATAAGTTGTATCAATTAATAATGCAAGGTGAAGTAATAATAAAATGTATTATTACGATGATAATAGCAAGGAAATTCCCTTTATTCACGACTCCATACAGTCCTGTATGTATACGTCCTGTAACAGTGTGACTGTTAGGAGACGTATTTTTTCCAATGAAAACAAACATTGTTTTAGATCTGATTTAAATGCAATTAAGTGGGATGATACTTTAATGATTGATTCATCACATACAACAGTTGACAATTGTTTTGATAAATTTCTTTTAGCTGTAAATAGAGTATTTTTGAAAAATTTCCCTTTAAGATCTATAAGTTTGAAATCTAGAACAAACAAAACTTGGTTAACTAAGGGTATAAAGATTTCACTGGCCAAAAAGAGGGAAATGAGTAGAATTGTAAAAGATTGCACAGATGTTCGGTTTGTACATTTTTTTAAGTGTTACAATAAAGTTTTAAAAAAAGGTAATAAAAGCTTCAAAGAAGACTTGTAATGACAATAAATTATCAAGGGCTCAAAATAAGGCTAAGGTAACTTGGGATATTGTAAAAGAGGAAAGTGGTGGGAAACCAGTGAAACATGTTATTGATAAGATGTTGATAAATGGGGAAAAAATCTCAGATAGGAAGATAATAGAACATCATTTTAATAAGTTCTTCCTAAATGAGCCGATATCGTCCGCACCTCCAGCCTCTCCCAAATCGGCACTGGACAAACTCTCTCAGACATATCCCTCAGTTGCTGCTTCGATGTTCTTATCTCCCACAAATCCAGATGAAGTTGTGAACACCATTAAGTCTCTCAAAGATAAAAAAATCTTGTGGATGGGATGAGTTATCTTCTAACCTGTTGAAATTCTGCAGTACTGAGATTTCGTATCCTTTGTCCTTTTTGATTAACCAGTCTTTCTCAACTGGAACCTTCCCCGATAAGCTTAAATACACCATAGTTAAACCTCTACACAAAAAAGACGACCACTTTCAGTTCAAAAACTACCGCCCTATTTCATTAGTGTCCGTTCTGTCCAAGATTTTTAAAAAAAATATACCTTTCTCGACTAACATCCTTTCTCAGCAGATGGAATATACTGAACAATTCTCAACATGGGTTTCGGCAAGGAAGATCCACTGAATCAGCAATTTTTGACTTTACTAAGTCTGTCCTAGAGGCGTTGGATGGGTCGCGAAAGACAGTGGGTGTCTTTTGCGACCTATCCAAGGCCTTTGACTGTGTCATTCATTCACTTCTATTAGACAAACTCAATCATTACGGAATCCGAGGAGTGGCTCTGAGATGGATGCAATCTTTTCTAGAGGGCCGCAAACAAATGGTCAATATTTCTCAAACTCAAGGTCCATCATCATATTCTTCCTGGATGAACACAACGAGGGGTGTTCCACAAGGGTGTATTCTTTCACCGGTTTTATTTTTGTTGTATATAAATGACTTGAGTTACAACAACCGTCATTCAAACTTTGTCATGTATGCTGATGATGTCTCTGTGTTGGTCGAGGGTCAAGATTTTGAGTCTGTTTTTTCCAATCTAACAGACACTTTGAAGGTGTGCTCTTCTTGGTTTGAAGCTAATGGTCTTCTACTTAACTCCGCTAAAACCAGTGCCCTGAACTTCTGCATGTCAGCACGTTCCGAAAAATTAACTCAACAAATTCCGTTAAATGGCAATTCATATATTTCTATTTGTCCTGAGACCAAATTTCTTGGTGTTGTCATCGACGAGACTTTGTCTTGGACGAGTCACACTCAGCAGCTATTGAAACGATTAAGTTCAGCGGCTTATGCCATTAACCTTTTGAAGGACACATGTAGCTTAGAAGTCTTACTTGATGTTTACAGAGGTTATTTTGAAAGTCTTCTTCGATATGGTATTGCATTTTGGGGCTCTTCTCCTTCCATCAACAAAGTCTTTAAGTCACAAAAAAATATCATAAGACGGATCTTTGGACTGCGCTGGTCACATCCATGCCGAGAAATATTTCTCCGTCATAGAATTCTTACAGTACCTTCAATTTATATCCATGCCGTTTTGTCATTGACCTTTAAGAATCTACATCTTCTATCAAAAAACAGTGAATCATGCAGATCCACCAGAGCTGAGCACTTGCTATTCTATCCAACCCACAAGACTTCAAAATTTGAAAAAGGAGCTTATTATATTGGTATTAAGTTTTTTAATTGTTTGCCCCAAAAAATAAAAGAATGTCAGTCCAAAGCTCAATTTGGGAGAGAGTTGAAGAAGTTCTTAGAGGCTCAGGCTTTTTACTCGATAAAAGAGTATCTGGAGCAAAGAAGACCTTAGAGGGATTTTTGTTTTGTTATATTAAGTTATCAATGGTTTTATTATTAGGCTAGTTTTTATTTTCATAATATATGAATGTAATCTTTTGTTATTCTGACAGTATTATTGATTGCAAATGAAGGATAGTGACGATTCACGATATTTGTATATTTGTATCAAATCACACAATGTACAAATTAATATGAAAATAAAGAATTTGAATTTGAATTTTGAATTTGACTCATCCGTCAGCGGGGGGGAACGTGAGCGAAGAAAAAATGTCGAAAGTCTTTAGTTTAATTATAACAGCATAACTACCATTGTTAGTTTTGCTGTTATAATTATAAATGAGTTATGAGGAGTGAGCGAGGGGAACAGCAATTAATGTACGCACGATTTCTTAACTGAAATGTGTTAATAACAACCTAAATATGACTGTTACGATGCTGCCGTTCACAACACGTCTTCCACGTAACTTCGGCCGAGTGCTACTGACAGGAACGGGAGAAACGAAACGGTCCGTGGCGATTTGGCGGCAAATTCAAAACATCACTACACTTTTATTGGTCTTGTAGAGACACGGAAATAATGGCGAATGATTTTGAAATCGACCTGATTTCAATAATATTATTACTTTATTTCAAAATATAACTGTTATATGAAAATCATGGGCATTTTACATAGTTATTTTTTGTAAATTTGCATGGCTTTTGTCAACTGAGAACTTAGACTCTAAGGCATGGAGACAGTGAGCGAGGGGAAAAATTAGACACATATGAATTAAAAAAAAAAAACATTTATTTTCATTCAATAATTTTATTTAAAGCAAGATCATGTTTAATAATATACTTACCATTTCTACAAAACTTTATTTGCATGAGAAAAATTTTTTTGTAATTTTTTCCTGCAGAGACTCAAATTGGCCATTAATTTGATAATGACCCCTAAGGAGAATGTCGGCCTTAGTCAGTAACAAGACTACAAGATCGCACCACAATCATCCTACACTCATCTCTCATTCATATTCAGGTTCAAATACCCACTATGTGAGGTCCCTGTCTCAAAATAGTGATTTATGTACTCTGCTATTGTAGATCTGCATATTTAGTCCATTCATAAACACCTGACTCATTTTGTGTGATTTTTCAGACGTTGGGCTGCTCAAGAGGGTGCTACTCACGGTCAGTTTCAAACTATTGTAGAAATAAATATTGGTTCATTCTTTCATACCTTCATTCATAAAGAAATCTAAATAGTTCATGTTTCTTAGGTCTGACTTATATAATAAAACAAAACTTGAAAATTTTGAACCAAATAAATGTTTTTACATTTTTTGTGAAGAAAATATTGAAATATTAGTGAATTGATTGCAGTGTCATTTTTAAGTCATTTGAGGTGACATATAGCATAATTTATCACTATCACTTCAAAGTGTTTTTAAGGAATAACTTATAGCTGTGATTTTAAAACCAGTGCACATTTTTTTCATGAGTGATAATAGATGATGGTGCAGCAATTCAGATCACTGTTAATTAATTACCATAGGCACATATACCAGTTTATTGGTCTTTAAATTTTATTGTTGAAATCAGTAAGGTATAGTGTAATGTTGACATGACAGTGCAATGAGTTAAACCTATGTTTTGTGATTTAGGTAGTAGGCCTATCTTTTTTGTGGGCATTAGTAAATTTTAATAAAAACTTAGGTTTTGAAAATGTAAGTAGGGATTATAATTTTGAGACTTTGTTGTTTTTAGGCACTGTTAAAAATATAGCACCGGTGTCAAGGTATTTTTTTTTTATCCTAAAAATTATGCAGACTGAAAACTTATGTTAAATTGGTTTTATTTTATAATTAATTATTAGAATATTTTTTCTTTCAATTATGACTAGGGATGCCAATTCCAGATTTTTGCAAATCTAACTTTGAAATCTTACAATTTGGGGAAATACAAGAATTAAAAACACGTTTTGAAACCATAAACAATTTACTACCCTCTCTTTACATTCCTTGGCCAAACAATTAATTTACAGTTGTCTCCCTCTAATCTGGACACCTCAGGATCGGACCCTTGTCCGGACCATCCGTCAGATTTTTTACTTATGTAAATCACAATCTTTAATAGCGCATACTTATATAATTATCATAAATCACATTTTAAGACAATTTTGTAACCTTAACATTATGGGCTTTTGCTACCAACTCGTTGAAATCTCATTTTTGTGACATTGATAAAACAACTTGACACCAAACAATAGGAAATAACACAAAATTAGAAAGCACCACATTAATAAAAACTTCATAGATTAATTTCTTGTAGAATTGGTCTAAAATTTTCGATTCATAGAATTATTTTGCAATTATAGAACTGTAAATATAATTTATTTACAAATAAACTCCTAATAATATAACTTACATTAAAATGACTAAAACACATAACAATAGGCCTACTGTATAGTAACAAGTAAAATGAGCAAGACATGTTGATCCTGAACAAGCGCAATTGTAAGCCGAACTCAGATTCTTTATTTACGTGCAGGTCAGAAATGTAACAAACACAACATATTGAACATGTCGTTCAATTCTGTCGATTTCAATCGTGAGGAACCCAGCGCGCTGATGATTCTTATCTGAAATGTCGCCTGGACCATCGGAGTCCAAACGAGAGGGAGTCGACTGTAATGAAATGTTTAATTTTCTTTTAGTTCACTCGATACCCTTTCAGGAATAAATATTTATTTTATTTTAAACCAAACAAACATGGATGCAAATATGCAACAACAAAATGGTGATAGCCGACATGAAATGTAAAACTAATGTTTGTAGTAATATTAACTGGTCACACACAATTGATTATAGTGCATAAGACTACGTGTAACACTAGTGGATTGAACTGAGACAGAGACATTCTTTTTCCCAGTTGATTTTCTTTTTAAGCTTTGTCTTTCTAAAATGATACCTGTATTTAAAATTTTAACAAAAATGTATTAGCAATTTTCTATGTTAAAAAGCAAGCGTCACCAATTATCTGAACAACCAATAATTATTGCTGACCAAATAAAATAATGTTGACCATTATTTAGGTTTAGTGGTTTTAACCGATTGTCATCTGTGATTTATGTATTCTGTTACAAACGTTTAATTTTAATTGAAAAAGGTATTTTTAAATGTATTTTTTTAGGATTGTTTGTTCTATATATATCTATGTGTCCGTGAACACGATAACTTTTGAACGGAACCTCCGATTTTGATGAAATTTGGTACAGGGGTGTAAGCCAGCATCTACTAGGTTGAGTTCGCGAACCAGAATGATCGGACCATGGGAACAGGGTTTTATGGGGTTTCAAAAGGGTTAAAAATGGGTTTTTGGCTTTTTTTACTTTTATTTTGAAAATTCAACAATTTTAACTTAAACCATTGAAAAGAGCTTAAAAAACAAACAATCTAGTATTTTGAATTTTTTACCTAGCTTATATGGTTATGGCAAAAATCCAAAAAGTATGTTTTCCATGTTATTCTTATGGGAAATCAACTAAAGCTCCTATCTTGCTTATTTATTGACATATCTTGATAAAATTTGATATGTACATTCATTAGGAAGCATTTAACTTATATTTGCTTAGAAAACCCATATGGCGGCAAACCTACGTACTCCCCCCCCATAGGGTTTATGGGGAAAATAAAAAGAACACCATAGCCGTATAAAATTTGGTATGTATTATCACTAGGTAGGGTTTAACTTACATTTACCAACAAAACCCATATGGCGGCAAATCTACATACTCTCATCCCCATAGATTTTATGGGGAAACAGAAAATATACCAAAATTCCATTGGAAATTCGCTCAGTACGCAGGTCTGCTGCGACGGGGGTATTAGTATTTTTGTGACAAACCCTTGTGTAATTGATAATATATAATTAACGACATAAGTTTTTACTACTTGTTTTACCAGTATCTAACAGAATCGGTATATAGAACTTGCAGCGCAAAGAATAGAAAATTGATTTGATAGATCAATGCTGAAGCTGAAATACTAATTTGTAGAAGCTACAATTTTTTCTAATAGGATAGTGTAGACTTTTTATAAAATGAAGTACTGTAATATGGGCAAGGAAAATTGCAGTAGAATCACAAAATTTGTTTGTATTGTCATAATTTTACTTAATCATTGGTTTTGATAAAAGTTAAAACTTCATTTACTATACTTGGATTTCATATTTAATTTGTAATAATATATGATTCATACTTACTGAGTTGATATTGATTAAAATTTTCCAGGTTAGATTGATTTCCTTTTTTAAAAATAGAGTTGAACTAATGTGGGGGAATTAGATCCCTTCTGAACGCCCTTTTTTTTGGTATGGTGGAGTTTTTCTAGAGATGACTTGTTGACCACCCAGGGAAAAAGGGATTGAGGGATGGCTGCCCTCAACATAAACCTTTCCATCTCTCCTAGGCCCATTCTATAATGCTAGAAAAGCGATAATGCCATAGGGGCCTAACAGGTTATGATCTCTCCCGGTTCTTGTCATAATTACCACATAAGCCAGAAGTATCCACCAGTCTCACTCCTGTTGTGAAACATAGTGATTCTTTACTAGTGATGGGATTAACCCAGGTGAAAAAACCGATTCACCCGGTTTCTGCTCTCCAACCGATTCACCCAGTTCTTTTTCTCTCTGTCGGTTGGGCGAATCACCTGAACAGCGTGGAAAACTGTAACCTCTACGTTTTTAGAGGTTATAACCTGCGCGTCTTTAGAGAATAAAATAAATTGTATAAGCGAACTGACACAATACTTTATCTCTCTCTTAAATCATAATAAGAGTAATGTTATGTTTAAATTAAAATACCTAGACAAAATGGTTACTAATAATACTGCTTAATTCTTTCACACAGTTATTTGGTAGCAGTTTTAGATGAGGAAACCGATTGACGTAGGCTTTTAACCTGAACCGAAGGTGATTCTGATTCACCTGACACCTGGGCACATCGTCTGCGCCGTATTAACTTTTGGTTTTGAAATATTAACATTTCATAAATTTTATTAACATCATAAAACATTATGATGTGTTCTATTGGTAGTAAAAATTGGGGTTTGTTTGTGTAAATTACAAACCACTGTGCGAACACAGGTAAAAGCCCAACGAACCAGACTATAGTTCACAATCACATTAATCTTTCAGGCTAAAACAACTAGCAATTCTCTTCCAGACGCACGCACCGAGATCTTTCAGGCTAAAAGAACTGGGTGAATCCTAAAACCACTGAGTGAAAAACCGGTTGCTGAAAGTAGTCGGTTTTCCCATCACTATTCTTTACATAGTCGGTAACATTGGAAATAATTAGTTATTGTAATTAATTGTTGTACATTTAATTAAAATTAGCAGTGCAGCTATCTTTACAAAACTAACAAATAATCATCAATAATTAATTGCATAAAGCAAAAATTTGGGGAAATGCTGATTGATGTGGTATTTTTGACAGGGTTTGGGACAGATGGTCACTTTATTGCACAGCGATCCCATTTTCCTAAATCTTTTTATTATCATTTAAGTTAGAATTAAGAATACCTAATGCATCTATACACGTCTATATGTACATTTTACATGTATACATGTAAATCAATTTGAAATTTGTTTGTCAGTAGTATTCATTTCAATGCTATACAACAGATGATAGCGTAAAAAGTATCTTCCCCTTCTCTTACCATCAATTCATTTCCCCATTTTACCTACAATAATAAAGGCTCAAACGAATTTTTGTAGCAACTAGAATTTCTGTTACGGCATGCTTAAAAAAAATTAGGGTCAGAAAAATGTCTATTTCATTTGGGTTATGACTGCAATTTTCATAATTCTGCCACCACCCTCCTCAAACGAGCAGCTCCAATCATTTTTTTTTTTTACTATCCATAGGCAATTGCAACAGTTTGATGTAAGCGAGATTTCATTGACCATATATATATAGCTATATTTTTATTAGGCATATATTAAATGTGATAACAATAAGATTATATATATATGTAATATTAATCAGCATTTTGAATGTTTTACAAATCTATGTAGTTTTTACAAATTGTGATTTTACTATGTCATGTTATAACCAATCTTCTCATGTTATTTTATTTGTTACAAATGGATTTAAGTTTATTTTAAATGTTATACTTTATAGACATAGGTAAATTATTGTAAAGACTATTGCCATTAAATTAATGTTACCATTGTGATTGTGTGTTTTGATCCCTAAACTTTTTTGCAACAACCTTATTTGTTATGGTTATTCGTTTCGTAGGGTAAGTTAGATTTTTGTCACCTTCAAATTCTAATATAATTTTTCAAAAAAATCTGTTTATGTGAAACATTGTGACATATAAACATTTTTTATACTTTAAAATTTAAGAAAATTTAGGCTATACGTTAATGAATTGTTTCCAGTCTTAGAAAACTGGCAAATTAAAAATTAACTAGTCTACTTGTTGCTCGAAATCGAGCAATACAAAAGTAAAATTTAGTTCTAAATCAACAACATATTCAACCAATCCAATATTGTGAATATCAGTAATAAAAAAAAACCACACGTATTTACAGCTCTACATTAACAGATGTTTAAAAAGTTCAACCCAAACCCAATGTTATTTTAATGTGAAAATATTAAATTTAATTTGTGTAGAGTGCCCTTATTTTATATCTGATGTTTATCAATTTTTGGCAACAACTACAAACCAAGAAAATTGTAGGAGGAGTTCTAAACACACAAAAAAACCCTTAGGCCGGTTCCTACGTGGGCGACAGATGCGACGCGACAAGAGCGACAAATTTTCAAACAAATGTATAAGCATTAGAGCGTTCTTAGTGGGCGACAGGAGCGGCAACAATTTACAATGTATAACGTTATGGCGATGCAAGCTTGTCGCTGGTGTCGCTCCAGTCGCTCTCGTCGCGTCGCTTCTGTCGCCCACGTAGGAACCGGCCTTAGCGTATTAAATAAGTATAGAGTATTGTGACATGACAAGGGAATAAAAACAAAAACAGTTTTAACTTATTTATATTACTTCTAAAAACAACAACGACAACCATTTTTCCTACATATTGCGATAACAATAAATAACAACAAAACAAACTGAAACTAATCCTACCCTTAACATTCTGTACAGATTCTTAAACAGGTTATTTTACTTAAAAATTAGTATACAGTTTTTCAGATAAAAGGAATTATATTTCATACATAATCAAATTTCAAGCTTGAAGGAAATACTTTTGAAACAGAAAGAGTGATAATTCTAACTCCTCAAACTATAAATAATTTCAATTCACCGTTCATCTGAAACAGAATTCTTTATTTTTCTACAAATGATTTTTGCATAAAACATAAAATTCTTGATTCCGTGAGTTTTGTCAGTATAGTTGCAATAGGTCTAGTTAACGTCATAAATTAACATTTTTGTCAGTCATTACAATAACACAATATGTTTGCGCTTTACATAATTTCAAATTTTTATCAAATTGCTAATATAACTTTCTATATATATCTATTGATAACAGGTATGAAGAACTAATTTGATATTACCCAATTTAAAGATAACACTATTTTTATGAAAATAATTATGGCACCAAATAAAAACACACTCCCAGCATACAGTTAACGATCAAAAGGTTAATTCAATTCTACTGGTTTTATTTACAAAGTTGCTCTAGTTGCATTCGAAAAAAATGGGCAAATACCAAAGGTTCATAAAACCATCAACCCCATCATGTTTAGTAGGTAAAATATTGTTGAATTTAATAATACTTACACTTATTAAATTTGTCATGTAAAACAATAATATTATATATGTTTTAGTGTTATGCTTAATCAGTGAAATTTACATTTCTCACACAGACTTAGCTAATTGTGATTAGATAGTAAGAGTGCTTAAATTCCTGGAATCCTTGACCAAAAGGGTAACTTTTTTATCAAGTGGTTTGAGTTGTATTTGACGAACCTAAGGTTCATAAAAACCATCTTCACCATAATGTTCAGATGATAAAATATTTTAGAATGTAATAACATACTTCTTGAATTTGTCATGTAACAATAATAGTGTTATGCTAAAACAATAAAAATAAAAATTTTTACTCAGCCATAGCTAACTAGATAGTAAGACTGGTTAAATTCCTGGAATCGTTGACCAAAAGTGAAACTCTCTTCTCCTGCATGATGTATACCTTAAATTTACTGGTTAATGGTATATAGGGATTTGATAATTGAGACAGTTGAAATATCAGTTCCTCAGCCCTCTAGCAATTAAAAAAATGTCCCCCTCAAGACTATTCAGTTGACAGCATAATTTCACCAAAACAATTAATTAGCTTTCACTAGCAAAGGAAAGGGACCAATCTTGTCATGAATGTATAAATCCCTCGGTCATGAACCCATTCTAATTTTATTTAAACAATGCAAAATCTTCAAGATAGGACCTGAGATATTTGTCTTAAAGCACATTGGGAGGAGAGATTCCTCTTTATAATAGTCTTCATATGGGCACAGAAATGTTGGTTTCCTCCAGTCTAAACGCTGAAAATACAACCATTTTTTTTTTTAAGTGTGGCACAAATCCATCAAAACTTTTTTTAAATAAATTTCTAAGTTATTTAGAAGTGTAAGTTGGTAATACCAGACAAACATACTGGATAATTTCATTCCTGTTAGCAAGGATTCCTTCCTTTGCTTTACCATTAAGTCGAAAAACAAGAATAAATGTAGATAGCGAATGGGGAGTTTTGTAAATTCTGTTATCATTAAAACTTCAATCATAAACACACGCTGCTTTTGAATAACACAGATTTTATAACCATCTTTGGGTTTAATTTTCATTATGACATGTAACAAGTTTCATTATTAACAAGTTTTAAGAAGAGAACAAATAAAAACTGGGTAATTACTAGTCTTAACCCTTTGAACGTGAGGCCTTTGATATCAGGCATGAGCACCATCTCGTCAGGTTTATAAAGCCGCAGGAGCGCTAGAATGCCAAGAATTTTTGGCCCTTTTCATTTAAACTGCTGTAATTTTGTTAGTTTTTACGATAGAGCAGCAATTGTCTTGGAACATTTGTTTTTGCATTAAATGTGTTAACATGAAATAGAAAAATGAAATAAATTTTTTATTTAACTAATATAAAATTGGCACAAACTAAAAAATTTACAAAAAAGTTCAACTTTGAATCCAAAACACATATATGACCTGCTAGGAAAAATTATTATTTGTACTACAATAATTAATGTACTACATTAATTGCAAACAAAACTCCATAAGTTTTACTTGAATATAACATTATTATTTATTTATTTTGAGTACATCACATGTTCCCCCTACCTGCAAATTTAGACAGTTCAAGTAGTGTATACTATATGAAAGTAAATCAAACTAATGAAATGTGTAATATTAATAGCTAAATTCATCACAAATATTATGGTACCAGATTCATTAGTAAAGTACAACAAAGAATCACTTTAAAAAAATCGTCTAGTGCATCTAAATTTAATTATGGTCTACGCCTCTTCAGTGCTAACTCAGCACTCGCCTATAATGGCTTTTAGCAGTCAACATTATTTTGTCCAAAGCCTGTATGTAGGCTTCTGGCAGTCAAAGGGTTAAATGGTCTGAATATAAACCCACTTCCATTCAAATATAAACAACTAAGCCTCAATCAAGAAACTAAATATTGTTAACGTTATCCAATGAAAATTTTTTCTAAAATCTAGTGTTCACAACAATATCTACAAATTGGTGTTTTAAAATATTAATCCAAACAAGAAGCCAGTAAAACAAATAAACTTTTTAATAATTTATTACTATTATACATATGTATTATGATGGGAAGGAAACTGAGTAAACTGCTGATAAGAAAATAATACCACATGAGTAAACAAGACTAGGGAATCATCGATTTGGAGTTAAAAGTTTGATTAAAAACTAAATATTGATGATAGGTGTTGGAGGCCTAAAACATTGCTTTTGCAAAACTTAGATCTATTTATAATAACTTTTAAAATATCCATATTTACAGAAATATTGTATTTTTACAAATATAATGAATGATAAAAATGTTTTAAAAATCACTTGAGTAGTTTTTTAAAGGAACTTTGATTTTAACCATGTATTTGGTAGATCTATCAAAGTAGCACATGTTTGATTGTTTTATTTCAACTTAAAGAATAGCTTATAAAACAAGCATAGAATAAAACAAAATGGTTTTAAGTGTACTTAGGAAAAAACATTTTAAGCGTCAACTAATTTAAGAGTGGGCCAGAAAATTATAATTATAAACAAAATTGACCTTGGTTTAATGAAAAAAATCAAGAAGAATCTGTTCAAACAGTAGACTTCCTCTTAACCGGCCACCTTTTAACCGGTCTCCGCTGTAACCGGTCTACCCTGGCACAAAAACAACATCATTTTAACCGGCCATTTTTATCTCAATATTGCTTTAACTAGCCAGAAACTTTTCTTATCTACTGTATCACTCAATTCAACATTTTATCATGATGTTCTCTCTCTCCACCGTCCTGGATGAAAGTGTATGCCACTGGTGTTTGGACCTGTTATTCAGTAGACAAAATAGAAAACATATTATTATTAGTTTATTTTAGTCACGGATTTCATGGGTGTCTGATGTTAGCTATAAATTATATATAGTAATATAGAGTTCTTTTTTTCCAAGCCATAATTAAATTTACTCCACATGAAATTTTAGGTTGGCATTTTTCAATGTATATCGGTTTAACCGGCCAAATGATTATCCGGCCGAGGCCTGGTCCCGAGTTGGCCGGTTAAGAGGGAGCCTACTGTACATTTTGTTTTCGAAGGCAACTCGTACTAATTGTGTATTACGATGTAAGATTTGCAGAGTTAAAAATCATGAAATACAACAATTAATTATTTAAGCCATAGTACTCTCATCACAGCCATACATTCATCTCAAGTTAACAATTTGATATTTCTAAGAATAAGTAAATAAATTCTGCAAGGTTACCCTTCGAATTTCATAGATCAGCTTCAAATTTTCACATTTATGTGACACAAAACTAATTATGGGCCAAAAAAGTATTTTAGTTTATTAAGTTCTTTTAATATAGTTAAACTTTTCGCAATACTGCTATATAGTTCTAAATAAACTACAATAATATCATGTAATAGTGTTTTAATAAAACAAGTAGGTATTAAGAATAAAGGTAAATTCAAAAACTAGTAAAAAAATAATAAAATCCAGCTACAAAGTAATGATAAAACTAAAAGTTGTGATAAATGCGTTTTAAAACTGTAGTATATGTCAAATGGATATAAATAAATAAATTGTACTAAAAATTGACTCGAGGAGTTCCAATAATTTCACGGTAGTGAAATTTACTCAAGACTAGTTGTTCAGCTGTAAAGTGGCTTAAACAACACCGATCAGGACGAATAAAATTAAAAGGTAAACAAACTTCTAGGCACTCTGCAAAGGGAGGGAATGAGGACTAATTTGAAAATTTCAGTCCAGTCATGACTGAAAATGTGCCTTATGTAATTCTTCGGTTTTTTCCTTTAACCTAAGTAATTCTTCCTGAATTTTATCTGTTATAGCTTTTCTCGCCTCTTCCTCACTCGATTTTGAATCTTTCAATTTTTCTAAGAGCGGGGTTAACTCGATGGGCTCTCCAAAGTTGAATGTGACTTTCTTCCCGGTTTTGAGGATGTACGGTGGCTCGTTGGGCAGGACTTCGTCCATCCCGATGTGCCAGATCGGGATGACGACTGGAGTCACTGGAGATTCCAGTATCATCCGGCCCACGCCCCACTTCAGTCTGATGAACTCCTTGGTCATGTTCACTCTGCCTTCCGGGAATATGTGCACCCACTGTCCCCGGCCCAGTTGCTCAATGCAGAAGTTAACAGCGTCCTGCAACACGATATTGTGATAAATAGAAACTCGGTTTATGCAAGTACTTGCGTATCAGTATTTATTGAGCCGAGTGCACAACTTGACTCGATATTGAAAAAAAAACAAAACTCGTTAGTTTGAGTCAATTTTTCAAGCTTAGCAAGAAAAAATATAAAAAGATTGTTATACAAGGAATAAAATAAACCCATAACCAAATTTAAATTCTTTTCTATCACATTTGTTGAAGAAGACCCATTAAATTTTGAAACTACATAATCAAGTAATAAATAAGAAGTACCTACCAAGACATGAAAGAGGTTATGCCTAATTTACATTGGCTACTTATTCAATCCAAGGGGCTAGTAAAATAACTTAAGATTGTGTCATTCCTACAAAATATCTGATGACAAATGTTCACTGCAATCTTTTAGGGGAGAGATGTATGTAAGTTAAAATCAGGAACCTACTATACTTTTCTCATGTTAAATTTTGTATAAAGTTCAGTTTCACTGCATATTAAGGTTTAAAATGTATTACAGTACTGTATATTGCAGTCACGAATTTTATGATAATTATTGTTTTGTAATTGATTATGAACTCTGTTCTCAAGATCAATGGACATATTGATGAGTTTTGTACCTCTGTGTTAATCAAATTAAAAAGTGAAAAAGTAAGAAATGATAAAAGACTGAAATGATATTAGACTGAGATAATTTTTTTGCGTTTCTACACCAGAGGCATTTTATAACGTTTTGGTGGGGAACGGTCCAAAATATTCTTATCATCTTTCATTAGGGACATCCAATTACTATTATTTTTAATGTATTCATTACTTAAACCTAATTTAAACCTCAAACCTATTTTTTGGCAGTTCAATTTGAAAAAAGCTCAAATTGAAAAACTCAAAACTTGTGTGTCTTTACAAATACTTGACTCGGCCTCAAAAATGAGTACTCGCACACCCATAAGAAAAATTGTAATTATTACAGTTGGTACAACAATCTTGAAGGGCCGAACAAACAAATATTGGCCAATGGGTATTTATATCAGACTTCTCTGTGGAATTACAACTTCAAATCACAATATTAATTTTTTTTTTTAATTTACAATTAATTTCCATGTGATATTTTTTCTTAAACAACCTTAATATTTTCTTAGGCTGTCTCCCTGCCCTAACCGGTATGTTTCTTGGCATATTTATGTTAGAGAAAATGTAAGAAAAAAAATCAATCCAAGCCCCTGAAAAATTTAGTAGGCTATAATCTCCAAATTATAAATAATTTTTCTTAAGTTTGCAAACAACAGAATAAAAAATATTTGAAATTGAAATACAAGCAATTTAGCTTAGGCAATTAGCAAAAAAGTTCAAATTAACTAGTTTTAAGCACTTTACCTGATACACGCCCTTCCCGCGGATGATTGGAATGCATTTACCCAGCATGAAGAAATAAGAGTGAAAGGCGTTGGTGAAACAAATGTCATGAGCAGCGAGTGACCACCGCATCGTGTTGCGGCTGATGAGATGCCTCCAGCTCAGCAGTCCTGCAACACACATGCCACTGATCAGCCAAGTGTAGAGAAGAACCTTTTCTCATTTTTAGATTAAGTTCTACAATTTGCAATGTGACAATCTATCTTACTAATTCCAAGGAATTTCTTGTGAGCAGCAAAACTCTTTTATTTATGAACCGATTTTTATGATTGAGGTGTCAAATTAAAGGGAATTCTCTGTGGATGTCATGGAATAATTGGTCACCCTCAGTTCAATGTGCTTTGCCCCATTGGAATTTAAAGTTTCAATGTATTTTAAGTATAAGACAAAATTTAGTAATTTCACCTAACATATGATTCATTTCATGAAAACAAACAGCTGTCTTCATAAAAATAACCTGTCCCCCTTCAGTCATTTTAATTTACTAGTATACGTGTTGCCCGAAATTGAGCAATTTATTATAATACAATACAAATGTTACTTTTAGCTATAAATCAATGACATCCGACCAATACAATTTTGTGAATCTCTTTAATCACCACTACACACGTATTTACAGCTGATTATTAACAGATGTTTAAATGCTTTATTCAATCCCAATGTTATTTAAATGGGAAATTTTGAGATTTCAATGGTGAATAGCGCCTTTATTTTCAGTTAGGTTATCATCAATTTTTGGCGGAAACAACAAGAGACCAAGCCCTATCCAACGACACCAAAAACTTGAAAATTGTAGGAGTAGTTCTCAAGGCAAAACCCTTAGCGTATTAAATAAGTATAGATTTAGTTTTTTGTTTACTTATCAGTTTACTTACAAATTCAAATACAACAATGACTGAGGAAATGGGATAGTGTTTATTATTATGCAGTTTTCATTCAGAGTATTAGGAAGAGACAATTAGACAATTATGTGATTGTATTTTATTTTCATTTTATACAAGTTTCACGCCATCTGCCTAGCGCTCAGACTGGAGCTGTATTCGTCGAGTATCGACTGGCAACGACTCGTTTTCTAATCTCGATGTTTTAAAACTGTTACTCTTGAAGTTTGATTTAAATTACGAATAAAACATCAATTAAAACTTGAGTTGGACTAAACGATTCCTTTTTAGTACCAATTACAACAGATACCGATACAAGCCAGTAGCAAGTACTGAGTAGCGATTACTTTGTATTCGCGATTACATCTGTATTCGTGTACCACTTAGCATAGTAGTTATCAGGAAGAGTCGCTACTTTTAGGAATCGTTTGGTATCTCTATCTCGTATTGGTTGCTCGGTACTTTTGTATTCACGATTATTGCTGTATCCATGTACTGCTTAGCATAGTAGGCTAGGTAGTTTTGGAAGAGTCGCTACTTTTAGGAATCGTTTGGTATCCCTATCTCGTATTGGTTGCTCGGTACTTTTGTATTCACGATTATTGCTGTATCCATGTACTGCTTAGCATAGTAGGCTAGGTAGTTTTGGAAGAGTCGCTACTTTTAGGAATCGTTTGGTATCCCTATCTCGTATTGGTTGCTCAGTACTTTTGTATTCACGATTATTGCTGTATCCATGTACTGCTTAGCATAGTAGGCTAGGTAGTTTTGGAAAAGTCGCTACTTTTAGGAATCGTTTGGTATCCCTATCTCGTATTGTTTGCTCGGTACTTTTGTATTCACGATTATTGCTGTATCCATGTACTGCTTAGCATAGTAGGCTAGGTAGTTTTGGAAGAGTCGCTACTTTTAGGAATCGTTTGGTATCCCTATCTCGTATTGGTTGCTCGGTACTTTTGTATTCACGATTATTGCTGTATCCATGTACTGCTTAGCATAGTAGGCTAGGTAGTTTTGGAAGAGTCGCTACTTTTAGGAATCGTTTGGTATCCCTGTCTCAGGTTGGTTGGTCTATGCTTGTAATCGCTGTACTAGATGGTCCTTTGTATCTGGATACTTTGCTTTTCAGTATTCATGTACTTTTGCAGAAATACCGATTACAAAGTAGCGATTACTGATACTTTGGCACACCTCTAGTTAAAACTTCTAAGGAAGGCAAATTTAAACTGTTACAACCTTAAATTAGCCTAACACACTATTTTATCTGGAAAAATTTTTTTGTAAATTTAAATTTTATTTATAGCTTAAATATTCTCCTTCCCTCCTTCACCCTTATACTAAACATACACAAAAATAATCCCACTACTATTTTGAATATTGTAAGCATTAAAATTGCAAAATTTATGATAAGAGCAATAAACGGATCACTACAGCTTCATTAAACTTTACTATGAGCATTTTTCTAAGTTTTATCCATTGAGCACAACATTCCATTTACAAGTACAGTCACAGAAAAAATTGGTTCTTATCAAAAAAGATAAGAATTCCAAAAAAACATGACCACAACTTCAGCTCATGATTAGACAGAGGAAAAATCAGAGAAACATAAAAGCCTTTATCAAGGTCAGGCAGATAGCCTATAGAATTTGATGTTTAAATGAATAACATGGGAAACCTAAAGTTTTGGAGTTAAAGTACTTTCAGTGACTTAAGTAAAGTAAATGCAAGGATAGCAGACAATAAAAGGTGCTGATATTATTTATCTATTGAGCCCACTTTTGCTAATAATTAATTCTGAATTTTACTGATATTGTTTACAGCAAATATAAAAATTTTGAGGCAAAACAAAGACTCATAATTCTTTTTAAAAGATATTTTGAACAGTAAGAGATCAAATTAAATAAATTTACGTAATAAAATCTTAAAAAATTCACTCAAGGTATGTTCTTGTGGAAACGTTCATAACGAGTATGTTTTTTAGGATTATGTGATGGAAAAAAGAACCGTGGAATCTCCTTATTTTTAAATGACTGGGACTAAATACAACAAAAATTTGTGGCAGTGAATTTTATAAACAATTTCAACACATTGACTCATTAATAATGGTCCCAGGACAACTTTAAAACTGGTTTATACTAGTTGCGAAGTTGAAATCGGTTACAGCGGACCAATGTCACAGTACAAGGGGGTTGGCTCTCTGTATGGTCAAATGGCCGTCTGATGTCCAGTCTCTCAACCTCACCCTTTCTTTTCCTTCAATGTCCCATCCTTCCAGGGGCTTGTGCAAAATGCCCATTAGAGGCTTAATGGACGGGGCCTCCTTATTCACCACCACCACCAACAACAACAACAACTCATTAATAATGATAGATAACTGATGATATAATAAAAATAGACTCATCAACTGATCCCGCTCTACCTCTCCTCTTTGACTAAAACATTTAAAAAGACATGGCTCGCTGCATTGGGTCCTGCCGGGTTAAATATTGGAAATTCCTTAAAAGGAGTACAGTATATCCTTGACCGTTGCAATGAGCACCAATAATGATACACAAATAAAGAGGTACATTATTAAACAAAATCCAAACTTCCGTTGCATCATGAGCTCTTAACGATACAATAGTCAAGTGTGAGAGGTCTGCTGATTTAACGTAGGCGTTAATTCAAATTCGTTTTTCACCCCACCCAGGAGAAGTATTAGGACTAATTTGTAATTTTTGTGATATTATTTAATATCTCTTGTTCTTCAAAATTACATAATTTTAAAATCAATTGAATTTAAATTTCAGTAATAAAAATATTTTTACATTTAACTATATAATTGTTATTATTTTACGTTTTAACGATAAATTAATCCCATACATTCCCAAAATTTCAACTTTGTAAACAAAATAGATTTGTTGTGAATGATGCAAGAAAATTCTGATTTCAATACTTCAATACTGGTCACCACATCCTTTAAGGTAATTTTCCAAATTAAAACTGAATGTTATGGTAACAATATCATAAATAGTTTGAGGCAATAAAATTTGAAAAAATGTTGTGCTTGCACAATCTAAACTACTAACCTGAGCACTAGCTAATTATCAGTGTCCGTATATGTCCTCTTTTTGGGTGGAATGACATTAAACAACAGATAAATGAGTACACAAATTTGAAGAAAAAACACTAAAAATCTTTTAAAAAAGACCAATATGTACCATTTGAGAGATTATATTCTAAACTTTCACTTTAATACATAAAACATTGTAGCTGGTGTGTATAGCAATGTAATTACGATTTCAATTTGAGCAAAATTAGCGCGCAACCGACTCTCATTGTAAGCACTGGCACACATGCCCAAACATAGCGTGGGGAAAAATTCATAACAAGAGTAGTTTTAGATACAGGGAAGCATGTGTATTAGGCTTACTGGGTAACAGAAGGATTGATATTTTTTCACATGAGTATTGACTCACGATAATCCCACAGTTATAGGACCGAAAGAGTGTTGGAATACCAAGGTTAGATTTATTCTACTGAATTTTAACTTATTAAAGTTAGGAAAATTAATTGTTGATGTATTACTATGTATAATAGTAAATTATTGCGGACATTTCTATCTGGTCCCCGGATGTGCCGCCATCTGGTTTTTTTGTAGAAGCAACGCCATTACGTGCCCAGAATTGCTGTGTGTGGTTGGCTCCCCTGTACAGTCTCCTGATTGGTGCAGTGTATCTTTTCAATTTCATTTTTTGTGCCTGGTTTTTCGACTGCTTTCACAGTTTACTGTTTAAGCTTTATGCAATTTTTCATGTTTTATTTAATTTTTGTGACTACCTTTTCTGTTTTAAGGTTCAGCAATGGACTTCTTCAGGTTTGCCTCGTTTTTTTGCTAGCTTTGTTATGTTCTAGGTATTTCTTCGACATGAAGACGGGATCAGATTCTAGATCCCAAAACGTAGTGACTTTGTTTTTACTTATCAGTGATGGAAAATATCCGCAATAATTTACTAAACAATAACATAAACTCACCATCACTAACAATAAAGTTTAAACAAAGAATATGCTGTATTCTTTGATATCAATGTTTTGAAAAAAATCATATGAAGCATAATTTCTTACAAAAGACAGATTTGTTACATCTAAAAGTGGAAAACAAAATACTGTACGATACGGCAAAGAGTTTACAAAAACAATGATAAACTTGCAGATTGAAATAGTCTGCGATTGTCTTTTATTTATTTTTACGCTAATAGTCTGACAACGCTTTTTCTTGAATGTCGTACAGCATTAAAACGTTGTTAAGGTCAAGTTCATGCTCCTGACCCCATTGTATCAAAGTGTTTGCAACTGACCACAGACCAATCTATACAGTCGTGATACTTCTATTGTATTAGGGTGTCCGACACATGGGGCAACAAGACATACCAGTAACGATTATACCATTGGCTTGGAGCACTAGTTCGCTGGAGAATTAACTCAGATGCCCTTCTCATTGCGCACTAGTGAATCATCACTAGCGCTCCTAGCCACTGGTATGCTCATTAGTGGTATATCTGGTGGTTTCGGTGGGTACCTGGAGTGACCAAGTGTCATGACTGTCTTCCGAGCCAACAAACCTTTGTTACAGCTGATTGTATATTTAGATTCCAAGACCTCATCAATTGTGTGTTCTTGTACAGTAGATGTGACTTCCCGTTCTACCTCTTCAGCAATTTGGTTGTCGTCTAAGACCCATCTTCTTAAGTCTTCCAAAGGTGTGGGACATTGATCACAAAGTGTAATTGCGCCATTCACAACTCCTTTGTTATCTTGGGATTGTACATTACCGTTCTCTTTCTCTTTGAGGATTAGATTTTCTGGCCAGATATGTTTCCAAGATTTGATTTGAGTTGAAGAGTTTGTCACACGGTGCAGTGTTGAACCACTGAGCATATTGGACTATAGGGAGTCAAATGTATAAACATTTTCAATGGTGAAAAATTTAAAAGTAAAAAATAGATGTTGTTATTAAACGTGTTGACATACTGTACCTATATTTTTGGCATCCCTATACTTGTAAAATGCATTTTACAACTGGAGCAGTTATTTATCATTGTTCATACAACATACATTCTGAGCAATTCATAAAGTTTAATCAATTATTATATGGAAAATAAAATCTTTTTGAACTCCTGTCTATTTTTTTTACTACCTGAAAGCATATTGCAAGAAGTGACTTACCCCATATTCCTGGATCATCAAAGCACGAGTGATGGTTTGAGACTGTGAGCAAAGGGACATTTCTCGGTCTGCTGTCCAGCAACTTATTGAACTTGGCTATGTTGTAGGCTTTTGATTTGTTCATCCATCCTGAAACATTACATTCAATTACACTGGGTTATTTGATTTTCATCAAATTAAATATAGAATTAAAATATTTTTTCAGTAGTTGCATAAGTTACATCTAGGAGTTAAAGAATAAATTTATATTTTATTGCACTCTCTCTTAAGTTGTACATAGATTTTGTTATATGGCCTATTTTGGTGAAGCATAGATTTATATTCTTAAATTGATATACCATATAAATCAATTACAAAAAAACTTCTCAGTATATAAAAAAAATGTCTTTGGTCTTAATATAAAATATCACACTTGTTGTTCCTAATGATGGAAGCTTAATACAATAGGCCTACATAAATTATGAAAATAAATATAAGTTAAATAAAACAAAAACCTATAGTCAAAACCTATGAAAATGTTCATCAATTGTTAATTCGTATAAATGCCACTCTATTTAGATTGGATTTAAAACAAATAAATCAATGAAAGTTCAAACATTAATTGCTCTAAGATAACTTCCACAACTGCTCTATTTTTTGGTTAACTAAATTTCACACTATAACATTAATATTATGATTGTATTTTTTTATACGTACAAAAAGTTACACAGAAAATGCATCGGAATGTACACACAAAGACAATCAAGAAGAGTTTTAAACACCAAAATTTGATTGGACCTGTAATAATTTATCATTTTTACACCTTTTCATCACTTGTTTTTTCTTCTTTCTCATAGGATATGTTGGATTTGTATTAAAATTATTATAAAGTATTTACATTTATTTTCTATAAAACAAATTAATGTTTAAGATTTTTTTTTTTTTTTTTTTTTGAGGGAGAGGCGGAAAAATGCATTACGCACACAGGTGGCCAGCCTGTAGTGTGGGGCTCCCCTAAAACGGGTTTACCCACTAAAAAAAACCTCCTCTACTCTTTAGGAATCTAACCTGGAATTGTTTGTCACATTACGTCAGGCTAGGCCTAAATTTGGCTTACGCCCGTGGGGCTCGCTCCTTATCCAGCCGCTCGATCAAGGGATCTGGGCCACTTCGCGGTCCAGATCGGTTTTCTTTTCCAGGAGGATGCCCCGGACGAACTGTGACAAACAATCCCAGTTGCCCTCATCCTCCAAAATCTTTTGGCAGACCGAGTCCACCGAAAATACACCAAAGATTTGTGTGGCCTCCAGGCGGGGCCCTTCCCAACGGGGACAGCGGAAGAATGTGTGTTCCGCATCGTCGGGAACACCCGGGCAATAAATGCAGTCCGGTGAACCGGTCTTTCCCATCCGGTTCAGGTACGACCGAAAATAGCCGTGACCTGTCAAAAATTGGGTCAGGTAGTAGTCCACCTCCCCATGCCGCCGTTCCACCCATGGTTGGACCTGCTTGATAAGTCGCGCAGTCCATCGTCCTCGGGTGTCGTGCTCCCAGCTGTGTTGCCACTGCTGGAAGGTTCGGGAGCGCTCTTCTGTTCTTGCCGTGTCCTTGCCGATCTCGCCTTGTCTCTGATAAATCGCTTTCCTCTCGCCTGCCAAGAGCTTGACAGGGATGACTCCGGCGACCACCAGGACGGCAGGCTCGGACACTGTCCGGTAGGCGGAACACACCCGGAGCGCAGCTTGACGCTGAACCCGGGCGAGTCGCAACCTGTAGCACTCCTTATCTAGAGCGCCTGCCCACACCTCTGCCCCGTAAAGAAGCACGGACTGGACCGCGGACATCAACAGACGTCTTCTGCTGGATCGGGGACCCCCGACATTGGCCATCAGCCTACTAAGGTAAGTCACTACCTTAGCGGCCTTGTCCGCCGTACGGAAGATCTGATCCCTCCAGCTTAACTTGGTGTCCACCATAACCCCGAGGTATTTGGCGGCACGAGTTGATGTGACCACCTCCCTTCCCACTCGGAGTGGGACGACGGTGTCGATCCTCTTTTTCGTGAGGATCACAATCTCCATCTTACTGAGAGCAAGCGAGAGACCGTGATCTGACATCCAGGTGTTGACCACACGCATGACTCGGTTCAACTTTAGTTGGGCCAGCTCAACGTTGCGTGCAGCAATGAGAGCTGCGACGTCATCGGCGTACCCAACCAAAGTGGTTTCCTCAGGCATCTCGGACCTCAGGAGGCTGTCATAGGCAACGTTCCAGAGATCCGGGCCGAGTATTGAACCTTGTGCGGCACCAGAAGTGACTTCCATCGTCCGCATTCCGTCCCTCGTGTCATAAATCAGGCTTCGAGAGCGTAGATAATCCTCGATGAGCCGCAACAGATATGCAGGAATACGAAAGGTGTTGCGAAGCGCATCCAACATATCGACCCACCTCGCCGAGTTGAAGGCATTCTTGACATCAAGCGTAACAAGAAGCACTACTCGGCGGGAGAAATGGTTGTGGCTCTCGGCTCTCTCCACAGCTCTCTGAACTTCGGTGACAGCGTCGATCGTTGACCGTCCCTTTCTGAAGCCGTACTGACGGGGGCATAAGTCCCCGGCAGCTTCCACGGCAGAAGTCAGGCGGAAACGGATCAGCTTCTCGAACAGCTTCCCAGCCGTGTCCAACATGCAGAGAGGCCTGTGGGACGACGGCAGCTCGGGATCACCTTTGCCCTTGCTGATCAGTACAAGCCTGGCTGTTTTCCAGGGAGCCGGAAACACCCCTTCTACCAAACAGGCGTTGTACATTCTCAACAACAAGTCAGCGTTGATTGAAAATACCTTCTTTAAAGCCTCACTGGGAATCCCATCCGGGCCAGGAGCCTTGTTGCTCTTCAGGGAGAGAACGGAGGTTTCCAGCTCCTCGAAAGTGAAAAGTGGAACGTCCTCTACCCGTCCGAAGTCAACCGGCGGTCGCTGTGGATGTTCAGGAAACAACGCAGCGACGATCCTCCCCATGGTGGCGCCCTCCATGATGTAAGGTGGAGAGCGGGCGCCGAGTTTCTGTGTTACAAGTTTGTAACCCAGGCCCCACGGGTCGGAGTCAACGTCGTCACGAAGTCTCCTCCAGCTATTCGCCTTGCTCCTGTTGATCGCCTGGCGGAGAGATTTTCTAGCAGAGTTTAAGAGTATTAGAAGTACGGAAACTCTTAATAACACATAGCCACAGGGAAGAAGCATAGAAAAATCTAAAACCTATTGAAATTCATGCATTCCCTCCCATGTGGCATTAGGATTGAGGAAAACTACAATAAATTAAAAAATCAACTTAAGATTTTTTTAATTGACCGTAAATTTTACAGTTTAGAAGAATTTATAAAACCGTAAAAATTACCATAGAATAGGGACAAAATGGTAATAAAATACCATTATAAATATTACGCTTAGTAGAAAGCAAAAGATTTAGAACCAGGACGCATTCATGCACATATTTTTGTAAGTGTTGAATAAAGATTGATTTGATTTGATAAATTGAGTAGCCTATGTATCTTTTGCTCAAATGAATCTTGATAAATATGTTCGTTTACATGTTTTAGTTTTCAACAAATGTTGAATAATTATGAGATTAACAATTATGTTGAAATTATATTAACATTTTTACTAGCTTAAAAACAGTGCGGTACTCGTACCTCAAACAGGTTATAAGCTAATTAAAAATATTAATGAAAATCACCATTTTTGACTAGATAATTCTTAATTCTTACATAATTCTTACAAAGCAAGTTTTGTTGACCTTCACTAAAACATCTAGCAACAAATAGTGTGCATGTCAGGTGGAAAGGGTTACACCCCTTTCACACATCACGGTGAACATGTGTGAACATCCTTTCACGGATTAAAAATCACGCGGCGGACATTCCAATAGAATCTTATGAGACCTTTCACACAGTCACGGCGACGGTTTTTAACTGCCTGCCAATTACACTGTGTGACAATTACTTGGACGGTTTCTAAATCGTGCGGTTTTTTCCCGCACAGCTAAAAAACGTGATGTGTGAAAGGAGCTTTACAATTCTAAACTCACTCCAGTTGCGTACATGCATGTATGAATTTTTTAGATGTGAACTGTAGGCTGTGATATTTAATGGCACTTTGGAATTTTATTATTGACAGAAATCTACTTTTATAAACTATTCCCATAAATGTCGGCAGAACTCATCCAGCTAACAATTACTAGTTTATAACATAAAACATCAAAGTAGGTAATTAAAAGGCTAATAAATTGTGGTACAACTAATCGGTTGGCCAAAGCTGAGTTTGATTTAAGAAAGTATAAATATAAAACTGCATAAGGCAGTAAACACTAATTTTATTTAAAAATTTTCTCTTCACAGCCAGTTGAGAGAGGTATTTTCGGCTCATTCTAAAAAAAGTCTTACTTTTTGAAGTCCTGTTATACACTATGAATAATTTTATAATCACATGTACAGTCATTCAGGCTAATTTTGAACCCATCAGTGCAACTATTAATGAACCACAGAGTTCAAGCTAAATATTATTTACAAAAGAATGTCAATAAACAACAAAAATTTATAGTCCCACATATTAGTGTTTTAATTCAAAAATCAGGTGACATTTAACCCTCTGAGCGTTAAACATTGATTTTTCAGTCCAGCTTTTCCACCTAGATTTTTCGATGGTTAAAAAACGTGATGTAATTTCATAGTGAATTACAGAACCGGAGCCATGAACGCTACCGTTGTTAACGGGAGGTTCTCAGCTATCTGAAAACACCAATTTCAAATGGTGGAACGTGATTGGTTATTTTTGTAATGTGCAATGAAACACCTGGGGAAAAACTGTTGCCACCTGCCAACTTTGTAAACAACGAAAAACGTATTTTGCCAAATGTTTTAAGGTTATGAATTATTAAAAGTGTTATCTATATATATAATTCCGTAAGCGAATCGGTCCCCACGAAATATCTCGGGTTAGAAGAAAGATAGGGTAACGTATGATGGCTCATTTTAAAGCTTGAGGACCAAGGACGCAAGGAAAAATACTAGAATTCTCCAAAGTTACATGGGCTTCGCCCCATTGGACCTTGAAGGTCCAATGTTAATCTAATGTGAAGACGACTTTTAGATCTACACGTGTGATTAAGCAGATGTTACAGTGTTTTATCGTAAACTCAGCTGGTTAATGAGCAGATATTTTGATTTAAGATAACTGCATAGTTATAACTTTTTAAAATTGGCAAAGCCCTATAAAAAAGGGGAACACTAATAGTCATGAACGGATTACGTATCCACAGGAGATTTCATCTTCGTGACCCCATCTATGTCATTAGAGAAACAGAAGTAAAACGATTGGTAGGCCTATATTCATGAAAATTTTTTTAAAGTTAAATTTGACTAGGACAGTGAATGTATTTTAGTTATTACGTTACTGCTTTATATATTGGCTATTTAGTAGATATAGTTGAAAAGTTAAATCGTTTTGTTGAGTGTTTATTTATTTTCGACCGAATCATTATATGTAAACTACTAACATTGGCTAACCTCCATATGAGGAATATTTTGTTTTGGTTTTATCAATTCTCTTTTTTTTCTTTATGTGGGTCGTAGGAAAACCATAAACGCCCGTTAATCCATAAAGATGTCGAGTTTTTCATGTAAATGGTAGTTTGCGAAAACTAATAGTACATCAATCAGTGATCTACTTCATTGACGAACAGACAAAATAGATTACAATCAAAGTACCAGGGACTTCGGTGGCGCGAAGGGCAAGGGGAAATGGGGGCAAGAGGGAGACATGGGGGAAATAGGGGAAACGGCGGGGGGCACAGGAGAGTACGGAGGAACGGGGAGGGACGGCGGATATGATGGCACGTGACCATGGAAAGGACATGGATTTAGGGGATATGGGGCACGAAGAGCACGAGGGGTGTTGGTGGAACTGGAGATAGGGGGACATGAGGGACAGGGTGGTGGCATGGGCAACGTAGGGGCACAAGGGGAGCATGAGGGCAGGAAAAAATTTTGGGTACGGTGATACGGGGGCATAGGTGGCACTCTGGGGAGGCATGGGGATGCACTGGGGCACGTGGCGGAGAGGTCGCGGGGTGCAAGGAGAACTAGAGGCGTCGGTGGCAAAAAGGGGTAGATGGGCGTGAGGGCACGGTTGCCACGGGGAGCGGAAACATAGGGTGCCCGGGGGCACATGGTAACGTGGGGGTTGGGCAGGCACAATGGATACTAAAATCATCGGTGGCACGGGGGAGGCTTGGGGAACATATTGGGCATGGGGACCACGGGGAAGAACGGCAAGCATGTGGGCACAGAAGTACCGTAGGTGCGGGGGTATGGGGGCATGGGGATATAAGGTGCACGGGGCGGAAGGGTTGGCATGGGGCACGGGGGTATGGAGGCATTGAAATCGGAGCACAAGCTGGAGGGGCTAGTCCCAGGACATCTTTAAAACTGGTTTATACTAGTTGCGAAGTTGACATTGGGTACAGCAAACGAAGTTGTCATAACACTGTGGTAAGTCTTTTGGCTGTCCACTATGACAATTTCTCTTCCTTCATAATCCATTCATGTTCAAGACAGTGGGGGGTTAATGCGAACTGCATGTAAACCTCTAGCTGGAACATATGTAGACAGCAGGGGGTGAGGAGAAATGCTATGGGCATGGAAACCCCTAGCTGGAACATATGTTCAAGACAGCAGGGGGTGAGGAATGCGACAGGCATAGAAACCCCTAACTGGAACATGAGTGGACAGTCCCTTGTCTCACCCCTTTCTCTTCCTTCAATATCCCATCCTTCCGGGGGCTTGTGCAAAATGCCCATTAGAGGCAGACGTGCTCAACGGTTCGGCCGGGGTCTCCTTATCCACGAATAACAACAACAACAACTGGAGGGGCTACTAGAGACGTCGGTGTCACAGAAGTTGATTGGGCATGGGGGCATTTGGGATGAATGAGGAACATAGAGGGCACGGGGGCTATGGGGAAGAAATATGGGCATGTGGGCACGGGAGAATGGTGGCACAGGACATGAGGGGGTAAGGGAGTAAGGGGGCATGGTGGGTGTTCGGGTCCTGGGGGCATAGGGGGTACAGGAAACACGGGTCAGGAGAGGTGAACGGGAGCAAGGGGAGGCACCGAGTCACGGCGAGTGTTGGGGAATGGGGGGCACAGGAGTCCAGGGGTCCAGGGTGAAGGAGTGTACAGTATTAATGGACTTATGTTGAATTGAACTATTTTATTTATTCATGGACATGTTTAAGTTTAAAACTACTTTTACCGTGTTCGTTAGTATAATAGGGCAATATTTTTTCCACAAAAAAAACTTTGTATTTTAATACAGAGGAAATTATTGGTAAATTACTGATTTGATACCAATCAAAAAGTTTCGCCAAGACTAGGAAATATTTTATTAGAACGCCCAAACATGTAAATTCACACTACAGCTTGAGAAAAATACAGTAATACCATAGATGAAATATCTATGGTAATACTGAAAGGAGGTGATAAATAAATTGAAACTTACTTTCGGAGACAACATCACCATTTAGATTTTTAGGGGCCTTTGCCCCTACAAGCCACTAGTACTGTTAATTTACATGATTGGAATAAATTAATATGTTTCATTGAGTTTATAACCATAAACATTAGTATAGGAATAAGTGTATTGTTCCCAGCTTGGTTTTACATGTGTTCTTATGGGATTAAGGGTAAGTACTGCAGGACATATTTTGTTTTATTCGTCACCAATTTTTTTTCAAATGCTTCTTGCCTATATTAATAAATATATTTTCTTGTTCACCATAAAATTATACCTAAACAAAATGTTTATCTTGGAATTTTGATTATGTGTATGTAAAATTATTTTAGGAGAGAGCCAAGTTACATAAAATATTTTCTTTGTACCGTACTTTTTAAATTTTAACCCATAGCCTAATTTTGGTACAAAAAATAAGCACAACAATTTTTGGTATTTTTAAATAGTCTATTTTATTTACTTTCATATAATATATACATTTATAGTACTAGGCCATAAAATATATTTTTTACAGATTTTTATTTAAAAGTAGGCAAAACCCTTTAAAAATGTGTAACGCTCCAGGCTGTTGTTCCAAGTTGCCTTAACGGATTCAAAGTTAGCCTGAATTACTATAAGTACCAGGGGGACCGAGCTTAAGCTCGGTAAAATTATTACTCTCGTTTCTCACACAAAGCTCGTTCGCTCCGCTCACTCGCCAGGCGGAAGGTTTGCTGCACATTGGTATGATTTTCCTAAAACCACAGGTTAAAGATGTAACACATTGGTTTATTTTATCTACAGTTATCAGCTGATTTTTGTTCAGTTAAAAAATTTCCATAAGAATAACATGGGATCTTTGAAGGGCTCTAGCGCGAAAACCGGATTTTTCCCAGCTATGGGACCAGCTCCAATCGATTTCTGGTGGCCAAAACCCCCATATTCCAAAATTTGAAGGAAATCGTCGGAGCCGTTTTTGAGATAATTGTGCAAGCAAGCAAGCAAGCAAACAAGCAAACATTGCTCGTATAAGAGTATAGGATTTTTGTTTCAATAACTTGTTTGGCTTTTTCAGGAAAATAATAATTAATGTATGTAAAATATTTCCTAATGATAATACTTTTATGGAGTATTTTTTTCAAGATTAAAGTTAATGATTTAAAGGATTGAGCGTTGAGGAATATTTATTTGAATAACATCAATAATTTATAATTCTACAATTTATAATAACTTATGTGAGTGTTCTTGTAAAATGTAATGAAAAGATACGTGTGACTAGGATTGTGCTGATACGAACTGACACCGTACACATTAAGTGATTGCAGAGCTTCCTGGATGGCTCATGAATACTCATGAGTGGCTAGAGGTCATCGATTGATGTGTGCTTTAGTCTCACAATCACTCCTTATGAGGTGTGTGGACACTATGAAATTAAACTGACCAGTTCTACTTCCAACAGTTTCTCAATTTCAGCAAATATATTGTAATATATTTACAAAACATTTCGCCTATTTTGATAAAGAAAAGTTAGTTTTAAACATCAGAATAGAGGGGGATGGTTATGCTTATAAGTTATTACTAATAAAATAATGTTTGGATAGCAATAAACTTATAATTGAATGGCGTTGTAAGCGGCACATTTTCAAAAAATGAGATTTCAACGCAGTAACATTAGAGACGCCATTCTGCATCAAATTTGGTAATTATATTTTTGATATCTCTGAAGTTGGCAGCCCTGGGACCAGTGGAAAACCACAAGTTTTTGGTCTTGCCGTGCAGTAACGTTATAAGCGCCCAGACATTTCGCCATGCCAGAGTTTGTTTTGCGGGATCCGGTGTAAATTGGGTTAACCGGTCAAGAAAAAGGATGAACATTATAAACTAAACCAGAAATGTTTGTTAAGAACCAACAGGAATGCTGGAGAACCCTATATAAATGAAGAGAAAAAAACAGTGCCACAAAAACAGCCACTATGTGAACTACGTGCAGTAACGTAATAACCGCCAATAAGATATTTAAATTTTAGGATTTAGGCCTATGTATTTCTTTGTATACAATATAACCCAATGTTTGTGTAAATCCGAGTTGTGTTTTTAATAACCTCACAACCGCTATATAACCTCAAAAAGCGGCAAAAACCTTGTTAAAGACTGTCAATTACAACGTCAATTCGTTTTTTAAATCAAAATTTTTGTTATGACTTATTTATTACAATTGATATTGATGTAATTCCTTAAGACAATAATTTATATACTGTTGTACACATGTAACCCCCCCCCCAAAAAAAAAAAAAAAAAACAAAAATTAATTAATTTGATTTGTTATGTTTTTAGTTCCTGTAAAATTTGGATTTTGTTCTTTACAACGTTACTGGAGGGGCCCATTCAATTTAAATATTTCCAAATATTTAATTTATATAAATATTTCCAATTTATTTCATGAAAGAGTTTATTTAATCTGAGAATTAAAAAATTACTGATTGGCAAATGTTCCAACCCAATTTCAAATAGCACGTTAGTATTCTTTCTACCCATAGATTTACTAATAAGAATGCATATAACTTTTGCTAGCTGATAGTAAGAATAAATGCAAGTAATTCATCAACAGCATGAATATTGTTTAAATGCCATCCAAGGGAGCACTGTAAACCACTCTTCATTTCCAATTTCAAACCGTAGTAAATTTTTATATTTTTGATTTGGCCATTTATATATTAAACAATCCTACTTTATTAAGTTTCAAAAAATCTGTTCATGTTTATAATACACGTGGGAAAAATCATGCTGTTATTGAATTTACACGTCTAACCAAAAAAATCAATAGTTGTATTATTATTCCACTAAAAATCTATAATTTCTTAGAAAATAAAATTAATTTGCACCCTTTTAAATTATTCAAAAAGAAATTTTATTCGTGGCTTTTGGAAAATCCATTTTATAGCTTAAACGAGTTCTTCAATTCAACAAATGTAGATTTTTAGTTGGTATATATATAGTGTATCTCGTAGCAATATTGTTCGACTTTGCTTTCACTGTATTTTGACATTGTCAATGATGTATTGTACATTCTTAAGACAAATAAAGATCATTTCATTTCATTTCATTTCAATAGCTTCTCAGGATTTTAAAATACATGACGGATCCATAGATTCGCCACATTTAAGTTTATGAATAGCCTCAAAACAGCTGGAATAGGAGAATGGTAGTTTTTCACGACATTGAGCATACACAAAATATGTTTTATATTCATGGAACAGCTGATCATCGAATATTTTAAACTGAAAACAAGTGAAATTCATCCTTCAAACTATGTGGTGGGGCCCTTCCCATCAATCTGTTGCTAAATCTGATGGATGAATGACAGGTGGTACACGTATTTACCACAAGTTTAAATGTACACGATACTGTTGGATGAAACTAAAGTATATGGTAAGACCGTACAAGCAAGTCCAACTGGCCAGAATAAGCTTTACTAAACCAGAGCCTTGTACATTACCGTATTGCATGTGATTTTTAAGATTTAAAAATTTAGATTATTGTTTTTGTTAACTTTTTACATTTTATTAATATGATTTTTAACCTAGTTACAATGCTAAGCAATTGTATTTATTCGTACCAATCAAGGGTTATGGTAAAATATCTTTGGACATATTGCATGAAAAACAGCGGGTTTTCCCTGATTTTAGTAAATTGTTGTAATGCAACAAAAAAACATGTATATTAAAGTTGTTTATTGCTTGCAAGCCATCAAAACCATTACAGTACACTCTCGTTCATCGGAACTAATGTGGCGGACGGCCGGTTCGGATGTAAAAAAATTCCGATGAAGCGGAGTCAGTCGTGAGTCATCATTTCCGCCCGTACGGTGACCTATCGTGATTGTATTCACTTTTGTTTTTAAGATAACACAAGAGATTTTATGAAAATAAGGCACTCAAACTTTGAACATGGTAACAATGAACTTATAGGAATAAAAACAACGCAGCAAATAAAGATCCAAAATTTTTATTCTCATATTCCATATTCATATTCTACCCATATTATAGCAGTCAACTGATTTCCACGTAACACAGGTGCAGTCGCGACGCGAGACAGACTGAATGACAGTTTGAGTTTGGGAGGCGGTCGAAACGGATGTTTACTTCCTGCCCCCTTCCTCTTTCTATTTTTGTGCGAATACTTTACGGCCTCGTAAATCACATCGATGGGTACAGATTATGGAAAACGCCTGATGACGTTTGATGCAAAATGTGATACTTCACTGTTGTGCGGATAGAAAGAATGGAAATTGAAGGCGCTAAAACGGAAAAATTATTTATTTCGTAAGAAAAAAAATTAATTATATCCAGATTTTCAGTTCTGATGAACCGGAGTTCCGATGTCGCCGAGTCCGATGAACGAGAGTGTACTGTATTAGTTTGTTTTACCCATTCTGGAGAGATTATTTAGCATTTCTACACTGATGCCTCCAGTGACACAATGACTGGATAGGATCATAATCTTGTATCCAACAGGGTCCTGGTACCACAAGTGCTGGATTATTAGGACTTCTGTCTACTGTATATGATAAATACTAATCACTAAAAAGATGATAAATACTAAATATTTGGAAAAAACATACTATATGCAACATTAATAAGAATGTATAATACAACAGAGTAGAGTAGAGTAGAAGAGAACATTTTGTTAAGCTAAAACATAAAAATGTACCTTTTGGCTATAATCACAATATATGCAGCCTGTAATAATGCACTAAATTAAGGGCACAAAAGTTTACTTTAAAAATTGTAATCTTCATGCATATCTAGTGAATAAATGAAAATTTATCCTTAAAAGTGGAAACTCAATAACCTCACAATTAATTGCAATGCACTGTTACGTACGCTCTTATTAATAAATTGAAACAAAAAGGAAGGAACTTAAGGAAAATACCCCCGTCACAGCATACCTGAGTACTCAGCAAATTTCCAGTGGAATTTCAAATTTTATACTTTCCCCACAAAAACACCATAGGATCAAGTATGTAGGTTTGCTGCAATGGGATGGTGTTAGAAAATGTGAGTAATTAACAATTGATGAAGGTAAACACAAAATTGTATCAAGATCTAGCACTTTTTTATTTTTCCCTTAAACACTGTGGGGGCGAGTATGTAGGTTTGCCGCCAAATGGATTTTGTAAACAAGTAAAAGTAAACCCTTATCTATATAATGTATATACCAATAAAAAGTTATCTCAATGAATGAGCAAGATATAGGGTTTTCATGATTTCTTATAAGAATAACATGGGAAACACATTAAAAATACTGTATTTATACAGTTAAAAATTCAAAATACTATATTGTTTGTTTTTTAAGCTCTTTTAAATGGTTTCAGTTTAAATTGATGAATTTTAAAAATTGAGGTTGAAAAATGAGAAAACCCCATTTTTTACCCTTTTAAACCCCTATAAAACCCCGTTACCTTAATCCGATCATTGTGGTTTGCGAACTCATGAAAATAAGACCTGGTTTTACACCTCCATACCAAATTTCATCAAAATAGGATATTGATATTCATTATTTTTTCAAATTCCCTATAGGTGAATTCGCTAAAATACAGTTCAGCAGAAAACAAGGTTAAATCAATAAAATTTGACATCTTAACCACTAAGTCTATACAATTGCATTCTTGCCTTCACTCAGAGGCATAGTGTGGGGAAGCCTGGTAGTTTGTATGGCTTATCTCACCTACCTCGGCTTGTATTGATCACATCTACACAGGTGAACTGACCAACGTGTTCCCTCATTTATAAAACATATAGCCCATCAGTAAGTGCCACCCCTGCGTGACAAGAAACTTGAATTTGGCTGTACGCATGGCACTGTCTGAAAATCTAGTTTTCAATGACTGACAATAAACATATAATACTAAAACTCATCAAATCCATTACTTAATTTACAAACAAACAAAAAAGTACTACTTGATATCAAAGATTCTAACAAAGATACTAATATTTTAATTTTAGTTCCATAAACAAGGTTATTTTAGAGTAAGTTTTTTAGGGTATTAGTATGAATAAGAAGTCTGATGTCATTTTAGTGGGATGGTGTGAATATAGATCAAGTATTAAAAATTTATTAAAAAAAATGTCAAATGAGATTTATAAGATTGCATTTTATTCACACACAAAATATATGTTAAGATTAGTTTTTTCACTATTTACAATTTCACAATCAATTAAGAAATTTTTAATAGATTGAATATGTTGGCGACTAACGGTAGCCTACTGAACTTATTTTGCTTTAAGAAAGTTAATGTTACTGTGCATTAATTAAATTAAACTTAAATTTATTTCAACTAAATATTTCAATTTTAAACAGTACTCTCGATAATCTGACACTAATGGGACCAGGGTCCTGTCGAATTATACAGATTATAGATTACTGGAAGTACAGTGGAACTGTTGTCACATTAATGTTCCTCTCAGAACTGGGACTAAGATGGTTAAAAGTCAATCTGAAATTACATTGTAAACCTTATGATCTGAACCACAGTAATCTGATATACAGGGTTTTGTAAAAAATTAAACCCCATAAAAGTATAAAAATATTATTTTATTATTTAGGTCATTGACATTGTGTCCCATCACGAAGGTGCTTACACTTTCAGCAGGGCTTCAATTAACCATTAAACATAGCAAATATGCATGTATGCGGTAATGTAAAATGTAACTGAAAGTAACAGTTGATCGAGGTTATAATGTATCATTATAAAAATGACATTGACATAGATGTGTTTTATTTGCACATAACTTTGTTACATTTGTATACATATAGAATAGGAGCTTTGTAAAAATAATATAAGATGAAATTATAAAACGAGACTTAAAGGGATAATAGTTATTTATGTATTAAAAGCGTTTAAAGTAGGTCTTTTACGCTTGACCTAAACTGTTACCGCGCAACACATAATGAAAGTAAAAAAACCTTCGAAAGGCTTTAACAGTTCGATTTTGAGCAACCAAGTATACTAGTAAATTTCAAAAGATAAACTACATTTGATGTTGAGTTGAAAAAAATCAAGATCTTGAAAATAATTGTGGATGTTACAGTATAAAACATGGGCTATGTAATAGGATATTTGTGGAGAAAATGTTTTACTTATTTGCAGTGATGTAATTCCAACTCTAACTGAAAATCTTGTATTATGCAAATGAGAAATTCCATGGAAAATACTATTGAAATTTTTTTAAGATATGGATTAAAACGCTTTTAGTAAAAAGTTTTCTAACGGTTAATATAGAAAGGTCTAGAAATAATGCATGAGACGGGTATCGCCTGGGTTTCCCAAATCCAATTTTTTAAATAGATTTTTGAGTAATATTTAAAGGTTCTAAAATACTTTTAAAACATCCGCCCCATACTATAAGCCAAAAAGTTGAGAGATTGAACAAATGCAAAGTACGCCATTTTCATTTCCCTTTCACTGAGGATTTGATTCAATTGTCTAAAAGCAAAAATGTATTTTCTTAATTTATTATTGAGAAATTGTATGTGACTAGTCCATTTAAGACGGTAATAAAAAAATATTCCTAGATATTTATAGGACTCCACCTTCTCTATTGCTTCAAAAGTGCAGTTGGTGCTGAGATAGTCCCCGCAGGTGTGGATAATAAGATCTTGTAAGTTGTAATCTGTATTACTGAGGGAAATTGGCATGACCTTAGTTTTGGAAGTGTTCAAAGAGAGAATATTTTTACTGAACCACAATCTAGTAACCATGAGGTCATGCAAGGCTTTGTCATGAACCTCGGGCCATTTCTTACCCTTAACAAAAATTAAACTATCGTCAGCAAATAGAAAAAGTTTACCAAAAATGTCCAGTTATGTTATTTATTTATGTAAATTTAAAATAAGACAGGCCAAAGTGTGCTGCCCTGGACCACACCATAATCAACATGCTGAACGTCACTGTGTGAATTAAAAATTGAAAAAAATTGTAATCTATTGGACAAATAACTCTTAAACTACCAGAGAGCACCAGCTCTAACACCAACCACCTCTAATTTAGAAAATAGTTTGGACCGGTCTACTGAATCAAATGCTTTCTTTAGATTTAAGAAAGTTAAAATTGAGCGCTCATTACTTGAAAGTGCAGAATTTAGGTCCTTACTAGTTGTTGCACGTCGATACTCGACGGATACAGCTCCATTAGTGGTAAATGAAACGCTGGAATAGTGCAAACATAGTCTATAAAATGTACTTCTTTGAACTACCATATCAAGAACAATAATATATTTTACAGAAAATACTACGATTTTAGTTGGAGCGTCGGAAAAGTAGGCCTATTCCTTAAAACCAATAATGTTGCATCCTTGTACTTAAAGGCCCTACTCTTTAGTATTTTATAAACATGTCAGTTTGATCGTTTAGGTAGGCGCAAACCTAATTAGCCTAAGGAAACCGTTCTATTAGGTTCATCAACATCAGAAATAATTAGACCAATATCCACTTGTAGGCCTATTGGATAAATTGTTCTTAACAGTTTTTTTTTCTTTCAAGAATTAGGAAAAGGCCTACAATGTTGTAACTTATGATGGTTGGCTTTAACAAATATTGGTATAATATAGGATAGAACGTAAAGAAACCATTTATAACCACTTTCATATCGCAATATTTATGCTGTAGTATGCAAGTTTCAATAACTATCAAAATTTAAAGAATACAAATTTATTTCACAGAAAATTACATAATTATTTTAGTTGGAGTGTCTGTCAAAGTAGGCCTATAGGCATATTCCTTAAAAACAATAATGCTGCACCCTTACTATGTAACACAGACACTCTTTAGTATTTTATATAAACATAACAAATCCATTGTTTTCTTAGGCCTAAACCTTAGTAGCCTAATCAAAACATAAGAAATAAGCAAGCCTAAACTATCAAGTTGTATTTATTAATTTTTTAAATTTAATAAATAAGTTTTTTGAGAATTTGAAAAGGCCTATAAATACTTAATTGTCTCTATTTTGCTTAAAATAAATATCGGTAGACTACTATCAGTAAAACATTTATTAGACACTTTGTTAGACACATTACAAAAATGTATTCTTGAGGAGATCGATTTGGAACCCAGGCCTACTGGTTAGAATACAGTTACGCTACCGACTGTGCCACAAACTCCGTTGATAAGTGATGGAAATGTAAAGCATTACAACCTGGCAACCCAAAAATTGACTGCACAACAAATTTTCGATACATCCGTTTTATTTAATACAAATGTAAACAATTTATTTAAACTGAACCTTTACCATTCAGTCTTATTTCTTAGCAATCAGCTATTTTACACAACTAAGCAACTTTCTTTCCATTTAAAGGATAATATATCATAATGTAAACGTTTTTAGGTACTGATCATAATAAACCAAATTCTTCATGAGCTTTTGTTCGTCCACTCTGTATTTAGACAAAATACCTCGTGTGTTTACAATCAGCTGATTGAAATCGTGTAAAATAATTATATTGTTAAGGTTTGAAAATGTCGACATTTTTAATTTAAAAAAGTAAGGTAACGTTAATTATATGATTAAGCAACTTTCTTTTCATAAATGACAATACATCATAATAATTGTAAACATTTTTAGGTACTGGCCATAATAAACCAAATCCTTCATGATCTTTTGTTCATCCACTTTGTATTTAGACAAAATACCTCGTGTGTTTACAATCAGCTGATTGAAATCGTGTAAAATAAATAAATTGTAAAGGTATGAAAAAGTCGATATTTTGAATTTAAGGAAGCAAGATAATGTTAAAGTAAATAAAGTCTGCTAATATACAAAGGTTTACGTTTTATTTGGTACAAACTGCTTGTAAATTGGTCCAGTGGAAGTCTCAGACGAACTGTCCAAAGGATTGGCAATATTGACTTTTTTCCCCATGTTAAATCTCCATAAGGAAAGTTTATTTTTCATTTTTGACCGATTTAACGTAAATATTTTTGAAATACGAATAAAACCTGCCAATATAGAACCGAAAACGTTTATTTTTTTACAACCCGCATGTAAATCGGTCCAGTAGAAGTCACAGACGAACTGTCCAAAGGTTTTTTACCTTTGTGTTCTAAATATATAGATTGATGTCGAAAAGTGTGTCTGAAATAGTTTTGTCCAAGCGAAACTCGTACTGACGCTCGCTTAAAATATTGTTTGTCTGTAAGTAGGTAACTAATTGGTCCTTAATTATCTTCTCAAAATCTTAGGAAAAACACTTAAAATCGGTCTGTAGTTGTTCATGTCAGAGATATTATTGGACTTAAAGAGAGGAAATACTTTAGCTAGTTTGAAACAGTCAGGAAAAGTGCCAGAAGAAATGCTCAAATTGATAATATGTAACAGTGGTTTGCTAATCAACGAGAAGTTGGCTTTCAGGACTTGGCCGAGACGCCATCACAACCAGGCGCTGACCCGCCATGCAGTCTGTAAACTTACCGTATTAGTTGTTTCCGTGACAGTTTTCAGAGTGAATGTGCTTTCATGTGTAAAGTCATTGTCATCCACTATTGGGTCACCACTGGAATCTATTACTCTAGCCAAGTTCACCCCAACAGAAGAAAAAAAGTATTAAACTCGTCAGCAACTCGTTTACAATTATCTGGGGTTACACCACCATCAGGAATAAATTTATCGATTGGAAAAGACTCATTGTTACAGACTCTACCAGAACTTTCACTAATTAATCCCCAAAACCTTTTTGGGTTATTATTGGTTTTGTTTAGTTTGTTTCTAAAGTAATTTCTTTTTGTAACTTTTAGAAAATTACTCAAATTATTCAAGTTAAGTTTAATGTCGTGATAGCGAATAACAAGCTCCTGGTTGAAGGGTTGTTTTTTTACTTGTTTGCTAAGCTTAAATCTCTGACTCTAATCAATTTGATTAAATTTGGTGTAATCCGTGGTTTTATTTTCTTGAAACGAGAATTTTATTTTATGACAGTTTTTTTAGCAGCTAAAATGGAATTAGAAAAATCCTGCAAAAATGTTTGGAACAAAAATTGACTTCATTATCGCATGCGGTGATAAAATCCCAGTTGGACTATGTGAGTAAGTGAGTGAGTAGCGCGTGGTCCAAGTAAGTGCGACGGGTCGGGGTTTCGGTGCCTATAACTGTTATTTAAATGAAATTGAATGTTGTACATATTTTTATGTCCTAACCTAGAATGGTGATTTTATCAATCAAGAGGGGCCGAGGGTCTGGCTCATTGGATTTGGTATTACTATTGTCACATCCAAGCAAGGTTTTAATAGTATATTTAAAAAAATAATAGTAATCATTTTGCCAAAGTCTGAGTTTTCATTACCTTCTAAGAGTAATATTACATTTACATAACTATGAAAGTTTATCACTGCACGGATGTTAAGTGTTAACTTCTAGTCCTACTTCTACAAAATTGATATATTGTTTTACAAAATAGCAACAACCAGTATTTGACAAATGTAACTGCAGCTGTTATGCAAGAAACTAGATTTAGTGGAAAACCAAATTAAGCTGTCATATTGAATTCGTAACAGGACTCATCTAATTAATTAAATTACTACATATAACCCACGTACGTAGAACGGGTTAACAGCTAGTTTTTTTTATAAAAGGTCAAAGACTCTCTTCAATATTCACAATGGCAAGGAATGATTTCATAACAGATTGTGATGACTGATATGTACTGAAAAACAGTGAAAATTAATAAAAAATATATACACACATATTTTTTATAACTACCACACACATTTACAGTGGAAGCTCTTTTAACCCACCTCGGATCAACCGCCTGTGGGATTAATCAACCGTTTTCCTAGAACCAACACAATATACAAACTTCCAATGTTGCGATAATGATCTAAAAATAAATTTGCAAGAGGTCGATCATACACTGCTGTAACAAGTCAAATTCTGTCTGTTGGTCTCATTTGTGAGGGCAGTGTTTACTGTGCTGTGTTTACCAATTTTTACTTTAAAAGTTTTTTATACCATAACTGTTAGGAACAATTGATCACAAAAAAAATCACGTTGCAACAATTTTTTAATCATTTATCGATTTATATCATTGATTTTATTTAACTTGGCTTACGTTTCAAATATCACCAATAATGATATTATCATACAGAGATATATTATTTTAAAAAATTTAAACCCGTTTCTTAATAGGGCCTTTAACGTACAGATTTCACATTAAAATACAATTTCTAGGCCAATGAGAGCTCAGCATGTGATGAAAGTAGTGTTTCAATACAAATTAGGCAATTCCCACATCAGCTGATTTTTCCATAACAATCAATGTTTTAGGCCTTGGTTGCTTTATGCGCCTAACCTCAAAAGAGTGTGATCATAATGCGAATGAGAATGACAATTTAGTTCAGCCCACATCTGTGTGGCTGATTTGGTTGGATGGCCATCCATAACCTATAAATTTGCTATGTGTTTATTACAATAATAAATCAAATTTCAGTTGATAGAAGATCCAACGATTTTATTCAGCCTAAGCCATTTGTGAGATATTTAGAACAGTCGTTTCGCCCGTGTATCAACCTAGCCTACACCCATCCCACTTGTCGCTTAAAAGCATCCATAACCTAATACAATCGTTGCATAAACTACTATTAACAGATATTTAAGGTATTATTCGGTTTAACCGACCTTTTTCATTATCCAATTATAGTCTGGTCATGTATGACTCGGTTAAAAGAGCTTCTACTGTACATGCTTTTTGCTCCCATGCAAATATTTATCATGCATTTAAACCATTTGCTTTTCACCAATTAGTAATTTAATAGCCAAGCATTAAGTTTAACAGGTTAAAAAGTTGTTATTGCCAATGGTTAAAAGCTTGTCATTCATTACATACCGACATAAGCACTAGGCTACATTCTCAATAGTAAGTGTCATCAGATTTACCTGAACCTGAAAAATATAGTTAGTTGAAGTTTTGGAATAAAAGTCATCAAAAGAACACCGACAAATATAGAATATATTTTAACTGTGTACTTAACCCTTTGAGTGCCGCAGCCATTCTCCCAAGTCATATGCATAAATTGCCGTGCTAAAACCTACAATTTTGCAAGGGTTTGGGAAAAAATGTGTATAAAAAAAAGTATTCAACAGATTTTAATAATTCTTTTTTTATTTTCTTTGTAATAAAATGGAGAACATATTGCATATAAATCCTTTCTTCTAAATTTATTTATATAAAAAATTATGAGTTATAATTACAAATAAAAAATTAAAAAACTCAAAATTTTCAAGTTTTGACCAAAATTTTGTGTATATAGGATTTTTATATACTTTTTTTAGTTACACCTTGTAAAAGAGCACGAAAAACTGAACAAAAGTCATACATAATATGTTATGTTTCAGGGAAAATTTACATTATAACGCACTACAAACAATAATAATATAATATAACATATATAACGAGCAAAAGTAATATTCTTACAACATACAACCAATAGCACTGATGAATCAATAATTTCACTAAACACAATAATAACGAAGTATAGGAACAGTTTTTAGTGTAAAAGAACGAACGTAAACAATGCAACTAATCAAAATACACAGCTGTCTGCAGCGGGTAACAATCAGCTGTCAAACTGTTGCGTCATGTTTTTATCATAATGCCAAGTGACTCTAAGTAAGCAGTGAAAGTGAAAAACCAGTACTATACGAAAGTTTGGAACCTGTAGAATGCCGTAAAACGAATAATCAATTGAAACTAATACGTACTATGTAAAATAATAATAAAATACGGATCATCTACTGGGTAGACGCCGGCAATTTATGCATATTTTATAACGTCTACTATGTAGACGCTGCGGCACTCAAAGGGTTAATAAAATATAACAATAGGCCTACTTTTAAAAGAAATGTAACCCCCCCCCCTCCCCTTTAGACAAATTAATAAAAATACTAATCTCGCCTACGCTACATAAAAGACAATATCTTAATGTTATCACTTGACAAAATGAAATCTTCATATCAAAAAATGTTTGAAAAAAAGGGTTTAAAAATGCCATTTTCAAAACTTTTTAACATTCACTGCTCACCACCTTGAGCTAAATCTTTTGCAGTGTTCCAAAGAAAGCAAGATGCCAGAACAACAATCAAATGGTAAGCCAGAGATGAGAAGAGGCTTATGTTTATGGATGTTATGTGGTTAAACCTCGAAGCAAATCAGACACTGATATGCTAGATCTCGTGGTTTAAAATTTTGAAGAAGGCTTTTCAAAACAGTTTTTGGGGTAGAAAGTTGTTTTTAAATGTAATTATTGACACAACACTCACAAGGGGACATGTCCCGCCAGGATTCAAAATAAAATAATCATAAATGTAAGCTTGGGTTGTTAAGAGGGCTACGTCAAAGTAAAGTTTTCGTTCGAGGTGAACAATGCTCAAAACACAGCCTGTAATGGATAACTAGGTCAAAAATAGCAGACAATCAAATTTTTCACTGTGTAGCAAATTTTTTACAAATTCTGACATATCATATATTTAACTTTTTAGGCACGTTAGCAGAAAATTGCTTAGAATATGAATCAATTAAAATTATGTATAGTAAACTCAAAACATAGAAAAGCCCCCTCCTCAGGGAGGAATTCTTCCCCCTTTCCCTTGTGGTCAAAATAATGTCTCTGTTCTGGGCAGCCGGCTGGATGCCATCTGCCCGCTATTCCAAGAAATTTCATGTTACACTGTAATTTACAAAATTAGTTGGATGAATTGGTCCTACATTATTAAATGATGGCTAATTTTTTTTTTTTCGTCTTGCCTAGACAAATAAAAATATTCAAGAATCACAGTTCTCGGCATACTGTTTCCAACATAACAGTTGCCACGCAACTTAAAAATACAACAACCGTACATCATTAGAACTATGATTCAAGTTATGTTTTATTCGTCTAAGATAATACCAAAAATGAGCCATGATTAAATAAGGTAAGTCTAGTAGCTTCAACGAAAAATTTTAAATTGTAGTGGGGCATGAAACTTCTTGGATTAGCGGTCAGATGTCAGCTGCCCCGCTGGTCGCAGAGACATTGTTTGACATTTGTTTTGTCAACAAGGGATTAGAAAGGCTTTCTACCTGAGGAGGGAGGCTTTTCTATATCCTGAGTCTACTATACTTTAGTTAGACTATACTGTGTTACGGTACAGCTTACAGGCCTAAGTAGATTATTCAAATTCTATCCAAGACTTCCTTTAAGAGATTTTCCACAGAGGAAGTTATGAAAATCTTCAGTGTCAAACTCAACTTTACAAAATATCAAATATATCAGAGGTTATTGAACTCTAAGAGGCGGTTTGAGAGCTCGCGCCTAGGTAGTCCAGGAATATCTCTAAGCGCGGGTTAACTTAGTCAGGAGTAAAAAATTGGGTTCGAGAGCTCGCGCGTAACTTCTTCCGCTCGAGTTTATCCTTGTTCGCACGCAACTCTGGCTGGCGGTTGAAGGGCAGGGAATCTCAGGGAATCTGTGCCGGAAGGTTGGCAATGGCCAGCCGGAACCCCTGCGCCCGGCTGTCTACAAGGCCGTCTCGCCCACTCCAAACCATGGAATTGGCGATACGGTGAGGTGGTGGGGTGGCTTACAACAATGTATGAAAAACTATATTGTTACTTGAACACTACAAATTAATAATTTATTGTATTATTTGTTACCTGAATCGAATCTGTATTGAAGGAAACCAAACATTCTCTCAACAGCTGTTGATCTATATAGTTCTTATAAAAGCTCTTTGCTGTTGCCGCTGTGCTGGTGTTAATGGTTGTATACTTGGTATCATAAAATTATCTGGCATTAAATTTAAAGCTTCACAATATGTTTATGTGCCATTGACACTGACAACGCATTAAGGACAAAACCCCTCTACATTTAAATACTTATAGGGGACTAACGTAATTCCAGTATAAGCAGCAAAAATACAACTAAGGATTTAGAAAAACTTTAGGTCGAGTAAATGGCACCCACGCAGTTCACGCGTTCGTTATCAGTGGAATGTAGTTGTTGTGGCGTCTTCCCGCACCTGTCGAAGGAAAACATTGTCTTGCATTTAGGAAGTGCTCGTGCTTCAGTTAAGGATAACATTTGTGATGATTTTTTGGGCGTTTTGGAAGTTTATTGAATTAGGATATTCTGTATAATTCGAATTCGACCCACATTTATATTTTCCCCTCCATATATAATTTTATTTAACGGATTACAGACCTAAATATATACGACGTAAAATATTACCTATTTTGCTGGCATTAAGATTTTTGGGGAATTACATGTTTAGGTACAGGAAAATCAAATCAAAAATCAAAATCAAAACAACCTGAGTCTTGAGAAAATATTCTTTGTGGAAGTTATTAAGTTTTGTCCGAAACTCCACTCCAATTGTTTGACCTGTAATGGCCATCAAGGGCCAAGTTATTCCAAGTTATCTATACGTGTGCCAACCTACAAACCATATTTTTATTTTCACAGGTTTATGGATAATATGTTGTGTTGTAACTTTAAACTGTATAAATATTGTTTAATGTTTATACTTGATTAATTTGCAACAAGTTTTTCATAAATTCAATCACTAAACTGGACAAATCCGCCAAAAATTAAATAGCATTTATCGTTTACCATATTAATTTACCGTATATAAGCAATAACTTTATATTCGGAACACTTTTTTGTCGAAATTCATATATATTTTTTTTATTTCATAGTACAGTAGCTTGAATAGCCTAAACGTAATCACGGGCAAAAATAACAACGAAATAAAAACAAAAAATATGAATTTTTTGACCTAAATATGTTTTAGAATGTCACGGTTAACTTAAATATAGCATTAGGGCCTATTATCAATTCATTGATAATAGCAAGCATGAAATACGTAATAATAAAGTTACGCTCCAGCTAGACCTGCCCCCTGGCAGGTCTAAGTTGCCGCCCAAAATCGCTCCTTTCATACTCGAGTTTATCTTATTTGCGCTACAACTCGGACTCTCAAACCCACAAAGATTATCTTTTACGCCCGGATTACCTAAACCATGTCTCTCAAACCCGAATAGTTCAGCCGCAGTTTATCCCTCCCATATTTAGCTCGAAGTTATCTTTACGCCGCGGCAAGCGTAAACCCGAGCTCCCGAACCCGATTTTTAAGCTGACGCGCAAAATCCGGTTATAACCGGTATTTACGCCCGGGATTAAGCTAAACACAAGCTCTCAAACCGCCTCTAAGATTTTCGTACTACAATCCTATACTATAATACAAGGAGTGTCTGTAGCGATGTAGTTTCCATTGATCTTAAAATCTAGCCGGTTGATTTTGTTTAAACTTTGTATTTGAGAGTGTTCTGATCCAAAAGTAAGTTTAAAAACAGTCTCAACACCAGGGAAAATCCTTTTTTTCTTAGCCTATATGGTAGAATAACTTAAGATTGCAATTTTTACATTGGTCTTATGAGTTGCCATCAAGGCAATGAAATTATACTTTCAACAAAATGAATTAAAACTAATGAGCAAGGCTCGGTTAACCTGGTCTAGAATTTATAATGCAAAGGTTGATTGCCTGCCATTTCTGACTTTATTGAATTCATTTGAAGTCAGGTTTGCAGTACTGTTAACAACTGTGTAGGAGACTTTTAGGGATTAACTTGTGACACCTGGGGGGTATTCCCTGAGTTTTGCATTTGTATTGTATTTATTCTGTATTAGACCTATAAAAATGACATTGCCCAATGCCCATACATGTAAAATTGTCAAATGACAAAGATTTATATTCATGTTGATAATCAGGTTGAAAAGTACATACCTTCCCACCCCATATATTATCCCATATTTAAAGTTTTAGTTTTTATAATACTCCACCATTTCTAGACTTTTTCAGCCTATCCTCTCCTTAAATGTTATAATTATCGGCCCCACTCCATAAGGAAATTGAGTTTCATATAGGCCTTGTCCTACTTTAAAGTACTTTACTATAGTGTGCTTAATTATGACTAGGACCAGTGCTCGATTTCAGGGGGAACGCGGCGGAACGGCGTTCCCGTACCTTTTTCAAATAAAAAAAAAAATTTAAATTAAAAAAATTATTTTAGGAACTAAAGGAAAGCCAAAGTCAAGAAATTAACATTAATAATATTTTTAGTTTCATCCCAGTCCTTAATTTAGTTTTCTTTCAAATAATATTGGATGTTCAATAAAAAGTTTATAATACAATATGATGTTCTTCTTAACTCGGATATTTTTTAACTTGCAGAAAAATTAGGCCTTATCTAGATTTCATTGTTCAGTTAGTCAGTATGAAACATGCCTGCTCCCGAAAGGCTTAATGTTTTTTATTAAATCTTTAAAACTGTATTTAGAGTGTCATAAAAGCTGCAAAAATATTCTCAGGTACGTTAAAATCACTGAAACCTAAGAGTTACTTTAAAAAATCTTCCGGGGGAGGGCCCGGGGTGAGCCAGTTCCTTTACAGTTCCCTTACCTCTTTTTTTAGAAATCGAGCACTGACTAGGACTATATATATGTTAGTTTAGTAGAGGATCAGTCATTGGTTTAACACACATGCTTAACAGACAAACTTGTAAATATTTAGGCTATATAACAGTAGTTGATAAGTGGTGCAGACACACATCAACCCACATGCTAAAACTGAGAGAATTAGAGTTTTCATTGCATAACAAACATCACCAAGAGAAATTTTCAAAAGGTTTTCATTAGCCTATAACAAGCCACATTTGATTCTACTACCTTAAACTTGTGTCAAAAATTAATGTGCGCTTGAATGTCAGAACTTGATTTCTCACCACGGGAAATATTCAGGTAGGTACTTATTTGATATAAGAATGCCACTAGTTTGCAGCATGTTGTGGCAGTTAGTCTAGGTATTTTATTGCTCAAAGTGCCACAATTAAGAGGTATACTCGGAAAGTAAGTTCCGTTTCCATTATTTTCCAAGACAGCGCTGTGATCGCAGTTCTGCGTGTGTGTGGTCACAGTCTATCTGTGCCGGGCTGAACAAAATGATGCCAATTGGAGCTCGCTGTCCCTTGTGTGTACTTCGTAGCGCTTGTTTGTGATGATGGGAATTAAAAATTCCGCCTCTAGTGAAATTTGATCAGTGATTCATTTTCTGAATACAAGAATAGCTTAAACATTTTGTTGCATGATGTTTTGCCGCAAGGTGAAACATAAAATAAAGAAGTTTATTGCGAGACACTGAAGAAACTTTGCTGCACAATACAGGGCGAAACTTCGTTATCCGTCTCCACCATTATTATCGATGTGGAAATTTCGATATTGCGGTTGAAATTGAGCGATGAAAACAATCGAATCAACAGCGAAACTGAGAAAAGATATGTAGGCCTATCATAATAATAATCTAACCTAACAGTGTAACCGTAAACCTCCGTCACTTTAATTGACAGCGATGTTTATAATAACAAAATCAATGGTGTCTGGAAACATTTAAAATGCATAGGGCCTATTCCCTCAATACAATAGCAAAAAAAAAAAAAAAAAAAAAAAAAAAAATTGTATTTGGCAGCATTTGTGTGACGCCATTTTAGATCTAACGGTGTCCGCTTCTTCTCACAATTTGAATTTAGATACAGCTACACAACAAACTTGGTTAGTTTATTTTGTGTTGTTCTTTGTTACAGGTTACATTAACTGCAATTTTTACTTTTTCTGTTGTTATTTTCAGTTAGGCCTACTTGTTTGAATAGGCTATATACGGTATTTGTTTTATTACCAAAGGGTTTATTTCATTAAGTATATTAGAACGAGAAACTAAATCAGGTGATAAAATCGTAATCTTATCGTGTAATTGTATCATCAATATAATAAGTTAGCAATATTATCGCAATATCGAAATTTCCACATCGATAATAACGGTGGAGACGGATAACGAAGTTTCGCCCAATACAGAACAAGCGCTGAGGAATGCTAACAAAAGGCATGGTTTTTATTCAGATAAACTTAATGACCGACCACAGACTCTACGTGAAAAAAACACTCTCAAGGTTTTGGCTGGGTTTGACCATCCTTGGTACAGCCCTGAACTCGCTCCTGGTGACTTTTATTGGTTTCGGCATCTGATGTCAGCCTGAAGTTTCCTTGGCATCAGCGATTAAACGGTGACAAAGAGCTGAAAGGCCATGTTTAGGCCTACATCTTCGATGACTACGTAGGCATCTTGTTGACTATAAATATTATACGAAGAGAGCATACAATAACTTGTGCCACGCTATGACAAATACCTGGAAACTCACAAGAGCTAGGCCTATATCAAAAATAGGCAAATGGTTTGAGTTGTTGTGAGTCAAGAGGATTTTTTGCCCGAATATATTGCTTTGTAAATAAGTTTAGGCCTAGTTAAGACTTAGCCAATTACTGTTTAGGTTTAACGGCTTAATAAAATTCATTGATTCATCTTACACTAACTTACCTATGAGCAGTTTACTGAATAGGCCAACAGCTGCAACCGTTAGGGAACTTGCAATATTCCAAAATAGAAAAGGCTTTCTGAGCGTTGGGAATATCCAATCTATTCTAAACTCCATTTTGGAGTTCTTGGGAAAATTGTCCTGCATAGGCCTAAATAAATAACTAATCAAACACACTTCCAACTGACAACATCGTTTGTAACCTTAACTTTGGAGAGACTAAGAAGTTATTTTACTTAGAACTTGCTGGCCAAAGACTGTAGGCCTAAGTTTTTATATGTGCTTTACCTATCACCCCCAACTAACCAAATTGGGATATAATAACTTGTAACAGCACAATAATGAACACTGAACAGATTATTAAATAACAATCCTCTCCCTCTTCGCGCCTGGCGGATTAGAAATTCTACTCTACTAAAACCCACAAAACACGACCACGACCACGACCACACACACAGAAAAACTAAAACAGCAAATGAAAACAGAATCGAATGAAATGATTAGTCGTAACAGCTGACTGAAAGAAAGAAAAACAGCTAGCAGCAGCAGCTGACAGACTACACTATAGTCATAATTCATTTATTCCTCAATCCTCATAATGCGAAATAATTCATTTATTCCTCAATCCTCGCTGCGAATAAGGAAAGGATAGTGGGCCTAATCCTAAATATATATGTATCTAATCCCCATGTGTAACTGACTCATCTATACAAATTCTAAACCACTTCCGGGTAAGCTGAAAACGTGATTTTTTGCACGCGGTTGGCTTTTGAACTGATACCCCCGGAAAAAGTCTGAAAACTGACAATTTTTTATTTCCACCCCTCCAAAAAAATAAATAAGGGTGAAAACCGGTCGGTCGAATTTGTAAGGTTTTACTATTTTCACTGTAACTTTTGAACGAGAGGTCCTATCTCGAATCTGAGGGAAAATCGTTAGTCGGGAATTAAACACGACAAGTTTAGGTTCTACAAGTTAGGTCCTATGACATTTTACCGTATCTCATCCCCTTCACCCTTAAAAAGGGGCGTACTTTCAAAATTTCAAAATTCGTCAACAAAAATTGGAATATTTAATTATTTTTCGTTTTATATTATGGCACATCGATGAGTGAAATTTTGTATATATTATGCACTAATATAAGTCTAACTATAGTAGCATTCATTGATCAATTTCAACCTAAGTTTAGTCCAAAAAAATCGTAAACAAACGAAAACCTTAACATTTTTTCATGTATAGTGTTTATAATTTACTTTTACCTGGTAAATATACTGCTATATCGATACATGTTTTAGCAATATTGTATTCTATTTTAGATGCTCTACAAGATTGGTCCTATGACATTTTACCGTATTTCATCCCCTTCGCCCTTAAAAAGCGGCGTATTTCCAAAATTTCAAAACTCGTCAAAATATTGCACTATTTTAATATTTTTAATTTACTATTATATGGCACATCGATGCGTGAAATTTTGCGTGGGGTCTCATAGTAGCTACGCTCATAGCAACTATAATTTGAATGTTAACGTAGCAACTAAAATGGCAGTGTGAATTAGCGCCTACACTTGTAGGCGCTGGTAGAACATTTCAAATTTGTGTAGGCGTTAACGAGAATATGACCTATACTTTTTAGAACATTGATTTTGACTGTTATATTGGTAAAATATATTTCTCTTGTAGCATCTAAAAGTAAAAAATGACTTTAATTCCGACAAATTGCTGTATATCTCGATTAGCAACTATTCTACATAGCCACTAATATCGAATTTGTAACATAGCGCCTACAGAGTCGTTCGGAGTGAACAGCTCTTTTACAGAGCAGCTCTTTTGAACGACTTCCCTGCCATGACATCTACAACCAGCACGGTTGCCAAGAGATGGTATTTTCCCTGCGTTTGGGGATTTTATGGGGCTTGCTGGGATAAGCGGGAATAATTATGATGTTTTATGGGATTTTTATGTAGGATGACGAAATTTCCAATGAAACCGAGTATTTCTGGAAAAATAAATCCTATAGGAGCCTAGTTGATACTTATAAGGGCATGTGTTGTGAATTAATTACGAATGTCTAAATGTATTATAGACAGAGCCGTCCTTAGGAAATGCGAGGCCTCTGGAGCAAAATATTTTTGCGAGGACTTATTTAACGGTGATTGCTGAGGGGTTGTGGGGTATAGAACATACGACAGCATGTGTCCAAGTTATGTCTAGACGTTTTCCGACTGTCTATATACAGTATGTAATCAATTTTCATGACATCGTTGGATTTTAAATTAAAATTTAGAAAAAACACATAAGAACATAAACTTTGCTACCTTACGAAGGTAGTTTTTATGTAATTTAAGGTTAAAGATTTTAATTGGCCACTATTTTTAAAACATGAATTATAAAAAGTTGATTATTTTTTATAGCTAGGTCTTTACTTCAAAAAGCTGTGTACCGAATTTCAACTTATTACGTCGTTCTTAAATTAAAAAGTATTCTTAAAAAATACAAAATGGCAGCTGTACAAGTTAACTATGTTTTTTTTGGAATTTTTCAATATGATATTTTTATTTTGGCTTGTCTTCGGTCCAGGAATAATACCTGAAAAGGAAGGTAGAGAGATCATAGACACCCTGTACTAAGTCGCAAATACAAGTGAATTTTTACATTTCTAACATTTACTGTTTCAAGGTGGCGGTAATTAAAAATGTTCATAGCTAAATATTTTTAAAAGCTGTAAATTTTACAAACTTTTGCAAACTTACAAAAAATTGCATGATTTAATTACCGGAGTAAAAATACTAAGATTGGGAAAACACTGGTTTTGCTCGTAAACTTAGGCCTATGTAAATCTTTATGATGTAAAAAATGTAAAAACTTAAGATTAATCCGTTGTTTCTCGTTTGATCATTACAAACCAAACTTAGTTTCAACTTTTTTGTTTGCAGTTTATAAGATATTTAGCTTTGAAAATTTTAAATGGCCGCCATTTTGCAACCATAAATGTTAGAAATGTCCAAATTCATTTGCATTTGTGCCTTAACGCCCTTAACAGATGTGCCAAGTTTTAATCCCGTACCATAAATAATTTCAAAGAGATAATGGATCAATTAAAAAATCACATACAGACAAACAGTTGAAAAACGGCTAGAGATAGGCAAAGTCGGTCATGCATGGTTGCGGCATCTGCAAGCATGGCTCGGCGGCCGCGAGGCTTGGTCCCGTCATCCCGCCCGCCGGCCGCCGCTATCAAACGATGTTTTGCGTTTGCATAATTTTGGTCGCTACTATTACGTACTAAAAAGAATCGCGTTCGTAGGTTTTTAAATGACAATTATTGAATATATTGCGCGGGTAATTAAACCCATATTTTAGGTACGTATCTGTTCATTATTATATCATTTTTATTCAACCTAAACGTTTATGCAACTAACTTTTTTGCGGGCAAGGCCTCGCGGCGCGAGGCCCTCCTCAGCGCGAGGCCCTCCTCAGCGCGAGGCCTGGAGCGGCCGCTCCACTCGCTCCACCCTAAGGACGGCACTGATTATAGAGTCAGCAAGTAAACTCTATACAATGTGAATTCACATTGAATTTAATGAAATACAGTATTGTCTAAAGAAGAGTACTTCCGGTTAAACGTCGCGGTCGGATGCGCGCGTGGAATCGGCAGCAATGAAATCACCAACTTTAAACTATAGACAAAGACATAGTACATTACTAGGGGGGCCGAGCTTATGCGCGGTAAAATTTAATATTATCTCTTGCTTTTCTCAGACAAAGCTCGTTCGCTCCGCTTTCTCGCCCGGTCGGCTAAGTAGCTACAACCAATCTTCATAAGAATAACATGGGAACTTTATAGATGGGTTCTAGGACGAAAACCAGATTTCCCAGCGACAAGACCAACTCCAATTGGTTTGTCTCTTGGCCGAAACTATCATATTCAACCAAAATATTAAAACCCTTTGACGGAAAAACACTTTGCCAGTGCAAACATTGCTTATTTTAGAGTATGAAAATAATTACGTACAAAAGCTGTTGCATATGGTTGTAAAATAAATTGGACAGATGAATAGATAAACCAAGGGTATAGCGAGACTGTTCCTCTTGGTTGCCGATAAACTCGAGATTGTGAGCACTTTGGTGTGTAATTTATCAAGAATTACCGGGGAATAACGGAACATTTAATTTTCTCGATAAATTTGAGGGACGAGCTCTTTCGCTCTTCTCACTTAGACAGGGCCAAATTTAGGAGTAGGCTATGCTGCCTGTAGGCTATCCATTTTCTGCCGCCCCCTCCCACTTACACTTATAGAAACAGACTCATTCATAGTTTAGATTTTTACTTATATATGGGCGTATTAACCTTAAAATATGCACGAAATTAATTTTAAGTCTCAATCAAATACATTTATGAACTGTATATTCTTTAAATGAATACTTTAAGCCGGGAATCACAACACAAAGAATAAATATGTGACTTCACAGGAGCAGATACAACAGCAAACAGGCAAGGCAGTATTGAGGCAACTGCCAGCCCGAAATAATGTTTACTTGTCACAAGCTAGAAAAAAAACATATTAAAAACCACTTTAAATTAAAATTGAAATTTGTATTGTAGCAAATTGAGATAGTAAATTTGAACAGGTAATCAATTTTTATGGACCTACACCTTTGACCTTTATGTGTAAAAGTAAACGTTAAACTTTTTAGAAAATAAACAATAGGACAATAATCATAGCAAAAACGATTCACCATTCGACAACATTGGTTTATATATACAGTTATCAACTTATTTTTGTTCAATGTAGTAGCTACAACCAATCTCCATACGAATAACATAGAAATGGCGAAAGAACGGCTTTAGTATATTTAACTATTACCGTATCGCTATTTTGAGACAGGGACCTCACATAGTGGGTATTTTAACCTGAATATGAATGTGAGAGGAGTGTAGGATGATTGTGGTGCGAACTTGTAGTCTTGTTACTGAAGGCCGACATAAGTTACACCTTAGGCAAGACTGTTAATTAATAGTCCGAAACAGCCAAAGGTATCTAGGGCCCTACAGTTTAACGTTTACAGGGTGTCTCTGAACTCTCTACCGCCCTTTTCAGAGGTATTATTCCTAAACCAAAGACAAGCCAAAATAGCATATCAAAATTTCTAAAATTTCACAGTTACTCGTACAGCCACCATTTTGTATTTTCCAAAGAATAATTTTCAATTTAAGAACATCTTGACGTAAGCAATTAAGATTTTTTGTAATAAATAAAATTAAAAAATAAAATAAAAAAATAATTATTTGAAATTTGGGACACAAATATTTTAAGTAAAGACCTAGCTGTAAAAAAATTATCAACTTTTTAGCGAATTTCCCATAGGGAATAAGCTATTACCGTAGGTCTCATGGTAAGACCTAAGCCCGGGACCATGTTACTTTTTTGTTTTGAGGTGCCCAGAGACCAAAAATAATAGTCATTAAAATTTATATATATATATATATGTATATATTTATATATATATATGTATGTGTCCCTAGGCACGATAACTCTCGTAAAAACGGTCCGATCGACACCAAATTTGGTAGAGGTGTGTAATCCAACGTTTATTCGGATGAGTTCGTAAACCAGACATATCGACCTACCGGAAGGGGTAGTTTTGGGGGGTTTTGTACCCCAAAAATGGGTTTTTTGCTTTTTTTTATATGTAATTTACAAAAATTTCAAATTTTTATTTTGACCATTGGATTTAGCTCAAAAAAACACACAACTTAGTAATTTGAAGCTTTGCTCTATCTCCACTGGTTACCGAGATATTAAAAATTCTAAATACAGTACATTGTATTTTGGCGCTCCAATGTTAATCTTATGGAGAATAAGGATGTGTTATTATTTCAATTATTAATTAATATTTTAGGACGAAACTTGGTATTTAGCTTCATTTGGTTGAGATTTAACCATTTATGTTAAATAATCTTGGTTTTTGTACTTATCATGGCAGCAAACCTGCATACTCTTTTCCCATGTTAATCATATGGAGAATAGGCAAACTCTTTTTAATTATGGATAGATATTGATGAAACTTAGTATATGGCTTTATATGGTCAAAAAATATTTTTTTATGCTTAAAATCTACTTTTAGTGTTCCCCATGGCAGCATACCTGCATACTCTTTCCCAATATGTATCATTAGGAGAATAGACTATATTTTCCTATTTATGAGCACGTAATGAAATTTTGTTTACATGTTCTTCTGGTCAAAATTAATATAACTAATTTGGAAATTCGCTGAGTACGCAGGTCTGCTGCGACGGGGGGTATTATCATTCTTATTTTCAAAATGGGGGATGTTTAAAATCTTTAACCTTAAATTTCATAACAACTTCATAGGGTAGAAAAGTTTATGTTCTTGCGTGTTTTTGGGGAAATGTAATTTAAAATCCAGCGATGCAAAGATTATGAAATCGGTCCATAATAAGAGAGATAGAGCGATTTTAATGATTCCAGTCACGCTTCAGCGGGAGCAGTGGAGCAGTTGTGGTACGATATCCATTGTTGAGCTGGCCCCGCGACAGCGCTTTTCGCGCGGCAATCTGCTCAGGTGCGTGACTATTTGAATTAAAATCACTCTATCTCGCTTATTTATGAACAGATTTTCATAATTTTTACATCGTTGGATTTTAAATTAAATTTTCTAAAAGTTTATAGTGACATGAACATTGCTAACTTTGTACTTTTTGTGTAATTTAAGGTTTAAATTTTAAACAGCCGCAATTTTGAAAATATTGATTGTAAAACAAATTGTTCAAATTATTTTTTTTTTTTAATTAGACCTTTAACTTAAAAAGTTGTTTACCAAGTTTTTACTTATTACAACAAACCATTCTTAAATTCAAATTATTCTTTAAAAATACTAAATGGCGGCTGTACGGTTGTCTATGGAGTTTTGGAAATTTTAAATATGATATCATGACTTGTCTTTTTAGGTCAGGAATAGTATTGTTTATTATTGAATGCCATGAGGCACATTAGAATATTAAAAAATACAATAATTTTCTATTAATAATACTTACTAGCTGTGTACCCGTTCCTCGCACGGAGTGTGTGTGCAGTTTATTAAACCAATTATATAAATGCTTTCACAAATTAAATATCAGCTTCAGTTGGATTATTCCAAAGTATCTAGATATCAAGTTGTATGCTTAATAGGTCCCAGGTGCATTTATACAAATCTTGTTACATCCATTTTTCATTCGGGTTAGAAGTTATCTATCTATCTCCTTATTTCTATAAGTGTTTCGTCTGTTACGTCCCTTTTTCTCTCGACCTACTGAACCGATTTTTAAGATTGAGAGTCATTTTAAAGCTTAGGATATATTGCAGTGACGAATCGTAATGAAAAAGGTCATATTGTTTCGGGCTTCGCCCCCCTTGCCTTTGATTTATTTCTAGAGGGCGCTTTAAATTGTTGACCAAATTTTATTGCAAGTTCTTTAATGTGCACTAGAGATCGCCTCCTGATAGAAATTCGATCAAAATTTCAGTTGATCTGGCCTAAAGAAGCTTAAAAACATTTTACATCTAAAACATCTGTTCTTCCTAATTTTCTAGCAGTTGTTTTTACAACAGATGTCTAATGATTTATTCAACAATTCTTTCTCCATAAGATTAACATTGGAACTTTGAAAGCCTGTGGGGCATAGCCCTGGAGTCCGATGTGAATTAGAATGTGATTCTGCTCATCTACAGGACTATACCTTTCTAACGGTATGCTCGGATTTATCCTACGATGCATACGAGCTGAGAAAAAAGGAGGAAATGAAACATGCTTGCGTATTAATATATACAGGGTGTCCCTGAACTCTCTACCAACTTTTTCAGGTATTAGTCTTGGGCCATAGACAAGTCAAAATATCATATTCAAAATTTAGAAAACTCAAAAGTTACTCGTATAGCCGCCATTTTTTTTTACACAAAATAATTTTTATTTCCGTAATGGATCATTGTATTAAGTTAATATTTGGCATGCACCTTCATCATAGCAATACCCATTTTCAAGAAAAAAGTTATTTTTTTCGAATGTGTATTTTCAAAATGGCGGCCATTTTAAATTTTTAAACTAAAATATCTCAAAACCTGAAAATTTTATAAAAATTTTATGAGACACAAAAAAGTTGACGAATTTAATTATCTAACCAATGGTGCCAAGTTTGTAAGGGTTTGACAACAAATAACGGAGTTATTGAGATTTTTCTTCATAAAAACATTGATTTTGCCTTGTAATTAATGCAAATTAAAGTAATTTTAATTGAAAAATCTCAATAACTCCGTTATTTGTTGTCAGATCCTTAAAAAGTTGATACCATTGATTAGATGATAAAATTTGTCAAATTTTTTGTGTTTAGTAAAATTTTTATAAAATTTACCGGTTTTGAGATATTTTAGTTTAAAATTTTAAAATGGCCGCTATTTTGAAAATACACATTGAAAAAAAATAACTTTTTTCTTGAAAATGGGTATTGCTATGATGAAGGTGCATGCCAAATATTAACTTAATACAATGATCCATTACGGAAATAAAAATTATTTTGTTATAAAAACAAAATGGCGGCTATACGACTAACTTTTGAGTTTTCGAAATTTTAAATATGATATTTTGACTTGTCTATGGCCCAGGAATAATACCTGAAAAAGTTGGTAGAGAGTTCAGGGACACCCTGTATTTTGTAATTTAACAGCTGATTACCTTCAGATGAATTTTAAAAGCCAGATGGTAAACAAAAATAGATATCTGTCACTTGATAATCAACATTCACGTTGTAGGTGAGTTTCACTCACACAGGATCATAAAATGCGCAATTTGCGCAAGGGCCACCTCGTTTCTATTAATGTGTTTGTTGCAGTTTGATTAAACATTTATATTCTTATAGTGATTTACATTATAGTTCTATGAGTATACCATGTCCCCCTCCCATCTCCCATCAGTCCATCACCCCGCACCGTCCAGTCAGTCAGCTGGCGATGGTCTACACCCGAGGTGCGAATTTGTTTGAGTTCTCGTGCGGTGTTTTCTATTTATTTTGTTATTTCTCAGTGGTTAGTAGTTATTTGTTTGTATAAATATTAGTAATCTCGAAATTATTTTGTAAACATCAGGATCGCGTGTTCACTTCGTTATAATGCTCGTATAATAATGTATAATTTTGACCTATAATTTTTTTACAATAATTATAACTGGACTATAAATATGGAATCTATTTAATGCAATTAAAAGTAATGAAAATAATTTTCTGCTTGCATAACTATTTAAAAATAAAAAACTTCTTAATTTGTTCAAAGATGTCGTTGATTGTTCCATGGTTGGAGTCCGTACGCCGTTGTTCAACAACTCGGAGGGTTATCGTTGTCCGTCGGGCAGCACTGGTTTTTGGAGTCCCAGAAGCGCTTTCGGCGGCTTGTCATTGTCAACTGCTACTGACATTTTACATCTTAATTGGTTTAATTAATTGTTTATCAAATGCAAAAATGTTCGATAATTTACCACCGTTTTATCAGCAAAATTGTTACGTACTGCAATCATCTCCTGAGGCTGAATGAAGTTCCTCATATACGTGTCTTGATTTTGAATTGACGGCGACACTTTATTTATATGTTCATCAAATGTATATGTAGACATACGAAAATGATTGAAAGTTTACTTTCTTTTTTCCCTAAGAAATAAGTGTACAACAACCCATGCAAGTTCCTTTTCACTATGATTGGGTGAAGCGAGTGAACCTAAATACTGCGGTTCCGTTTCTTTTTTTTCCTATGCCTTAGCAAACACGGCACAGCCATATTCTTACGTGTACTTGGAACGCTCACACCGTTGTCAGAACCCGCAACCTGGGAGAAAAGGGCAGGCAAGAATGACCGAATGACTAATTATGGCAGTGAGAGCGCGCTTTCATTCATACGCTTGTTCCTCATGCATACAAAAAATAACAAGAATGAACCTTACATATTTGTAATCTGCATAAACTACTGATTCCAATTATATACAAATATTTGCATTTTTATATTAGGAAAGGATAATAATTATTAATAATTTTTTTTTTAACGTGACATTGAAAAGTTATTAAGCGAGAAAGTTTTTTTGGGTTAGGATCAAACTCTCAGCGGCAAAGTTTCAGATTATGAGTTGAGTTTACCTAGAATGTTTAAATATTACATTTTTACCTAACAGTTTTAGTTTCGGATATAATCGATCACAAAGCGAGCGTTAAATGTTATCGACGACGCGCTGCCGCAATAAGCATTATTGCGACACGTCGATCGCCGTCATCGGTCGACTCGAAATAATCTAATAACGCCTCTTCAGTGTAAGGCAAATTGAATTTGGATTATTTACTTATTTTCAATGTTAGTTTTTTAGGTTGTTTGTACTATCTACATCAAGTGCTTTGTTGGATATTGTGTAACTTATGTCAAATAAACTAATTAAAAATTAATAGTACAATCTATATACTAGCAAACAGTTAAAATAAAGATTGTGGGAATATGAAAATATTAATTAAATAAACTAAAACAATAATTATAGAATTCAGTCTTTTTCCAATTTTATAAATAAGCCTACATTTATATTTTGATTTTTTTCATATAATTTTCCCTAAAGATAAATATAATTAAATAGCCATTTCATATGAATGTGGGAGTAACTGAAATAAATAAAAGAGCCAGTTCAACTCGTCTTATGTTTTATTAAAACACAACGAATAAAGTTTTATATTAGTATAATTAAATAAGTAAATATTTGTCAAGTAATTTAATAAAATCAAAACATATATGCCCAAACTAAATTACAGTAAATTAAAATTTAACACTCGTGAAAAGAATTGCCGCTCCCTCTTATTTTACAATTAATGCAGGTGAACGCTGAACACGACACTATTAATGTAATAACTATCCAACTCAATGCATTAACAATTAATTTAAAACTCACATCGTTAACTCAAACTTTACCTTATGAAACGTCCACTTGTTATGAGAGAAATTAGGAGAATAAAAATATTTCATATGTGAAAACAATTAATTGTAGGCTAATAAAACGAAACCGAAGAGATAATCTTGACATCGCGCATAGACGCGATTCTCCGAAATCTTCAACGTCGCTCCTCTCTTCACACCTGTCGTCTTCCGAGAAAACTATTCGCTTAAAAAATTGTAATAGAAAGATTGAAATTCTTTCATTATCTACGCTAGAAGTCTTTCCTGACCAATGAATAAAAAATATACGCTTAGTAACTTTTTCATGTTCTAGTTGTGTATTGACATTCGTTTTTATTTAATAGCTAGCTGTTTACTAGTTAAACATAATGAATAAGATATTCACATCGTTATGACCAGTAACTCTTTTTCTTTAAAACGTACGTGTTTCAATGCATTTGGATGGTTAGCGACCGGTAAAGAAGCATGTAAGTCAGTGAGCACACTAAAGCTTTTGGCTGCTCATTTTGCGTTTTTGCCTGCCCTTCAGAACACGGGTTACGGTTTTTGGTTCGAGTTTTGCCTTGCGTGAGCGTTTCAGGTGTATAATAGAGTTCTATTACTCAGCACCAGTTCTACAATGAGACTAAATTATTTAACTGCGCAACATGGCTGGCTGCTCCGAAGGTTCTGGCTGTCTCGCCGTGCCGCGTGCATAGAACTATAATGTTTATATGTTTATATTTCTATGGCCGTGTGTTCTGGTCGCTCAAAATACAGCGGCGACAGCTAAAAAGCCCCATATCTGGGACTTTTGCCGTCCCGTGTCTCCCCGTTCTTATTTTATTGTTAATAATAATAACTTGTTCCTCTGATAAAGTTTATCTTCAATAGCATTATATTTTGATAACAAAATTATTCTACTGACTGCTTACCACTGACATATGTTATATAGCGCCAGTATACGGCCCCGAACATGACTTGGAAGACATATAGACTTTACAATACCAAATTCCTTGGGTTTTGGGCTCCTGAATATGAGCCCCCGTTGGCAGAACTCACATTGGGCACCATCCTTCACGTAAGGCATATATTCACACGCTTTTGGAATCAAACTATGGGACAGCTGTGCAAAAAAGTCTTAAAAGATTATTAATTCTTAAAAAAAATATGTACGCATAGTTCAATTTAAAAAGAAACATATTTTGTAAAGAATTATAAACACATTTTCAAAGACATTTTTGAGACATTTTCAAAACGCATGAAATTACTCGCTCTTCCCTGCATTTATGTTTTAGAGAGAATTTTTCCATTACTACATATAAACTACATAAATCGCTTAAAATCGATTATTATAATTCCACATTTAATGATCCGAGTCTTTGCCCGTCGATATCCGACGGGTACAGCTCTCCCCTCCATATCCGTGGTGATCGAGTGGAGCGCTAGGCAGATGGTGCGAAATACATATCAAAACTAGCTAATAGCCCATAAAAAATGACGGGTCATTTTTATTCTGTAATATATTATTTATGAAAAAAACTATTCATCAAATTCATTTTTTATAAGTTTGAATGGTCACAAAATTTATGAGAACCCTGACAACATAATATTAAAATTATTTCTTATGGCTACTAATTAATTTATAAAAACATTTTTAGTAAATTCACTTTATGAATTGTTTTGTAAATTCATGAGTAGCTATAATATCTAATAATTATTATTTACCATGGAGAAAAATACATACCGTAAGGAATTAAATAATATTAAAATTTTTTTCTATTTCTTTGGCAGTGTGAAAGTAGTAGGCTACATCATACGATTTTACAAAAAATCCTATGGGCCTATGGGAATTTACACATAAAAACCAAAGATAATAGTAAAGGTTTTAAACCTTACTTTAATTTATTTCATTCCAGTTATCTTGCCAATTAATTATTGGTATAATTTCGCTGACTCAGGGTCCAATTTAATTTACCAGATTCGCGAACTTGGGTTTAATTCGCTTAACGCCCAAGAATTAAAAATCTGACCGTGTGTTTCTTCAACCTCTAGCAATCAGAATTTTTGCCTCCTTAGGTTCTTATTAAGTTTGTTAGATCCATGCAGAGTCTAACGTCCCATTATAGGTTTTGGTATCACCAGCCCATCGCTGAGCACCAGGCCGTGGGCTCTTCAACAATACTTAAGACAATTAATTAATTGAATCATGCTTTATCGGACTTGACTTTTATCAAGCAATGGTAGAAGTACATTTCCTGGGTGAACTAAGTGCTACTGGACGTGTTTTGCCAATTGTCATCTAAATCAATCATATATATAGTGGGGGTTTACAAAATGTGTTTTTTTTTCTATTCCCTGTCTTTGTTTGCAATTTATTAGTCTAATTTCTTCTTGTACATTTCATTACTTTGGATATTTCTTCATAGTTCCTAGTTCTGATTTGTCACATTTTTTATCAATCTTCATATCAATGAGATCAATAAACTATTTGTTAAAAATGTTGAAGCATAAGAATACATGACCATTTCTAAGAAGTTAAAGAATTATAGTTAACTTAAATTATCAAAAATAAATGGAATAAAATACGGTAGTGAGTATTTGAAATTGAAAGTTAAATTGGCCTATATTTATATCTCAGCATTTTTAAATTTAAAATAAATCCCTTTGAAAACAGAATTTCGGGACTTTTGGCCGTCCCGATACCATTTTTCAGGGCATCGCATCTCATGATCAAAAACCGGAACAGTCCCGGTTTTCCGAGAAGTTTGGTCACCCTACCTAACCACCATCTCTCCCTAGAAGGATCAGGTTTAAAAAACGGACTATATTTACTAGAGCTCGCCCGCTGCTCGAAATTCAGTTCATCTGAGGAAAATTAGTTTGAAAATGTTTGCTACAACATCTGTTCTTCATTATTTTCTACAATTTGTTATTAAAACAGCTGCCTAATGATTCTATCAATTATCTTTCCCCCATAAGATTAACATTGAAACTCCTGTGGGATGGTTCGTTCCTTTTTGCATAACTACATCCAAATGAATTGTAAAAATGCATTCTTTTCCTTGACTAGGCCTTTAACTCGAAAATCTGTATAGGTCAACCAAGTTTCAATTAATTATAACAACGCATTCTGAAAATTTAAATTATTCCTAAAAACACAAAAAGGCTGATATTGTGCTTATATTAGTTTTTGAAATTTTTAATGTAGGCCTATTATTTTTGGCTGGCTTCGGGACAGGAATATTACCTGAAAAGTTGTTAAGAGTTCAGGAACTTAGTATATATATATATGTGTGTGTGTGTATTAATTAACAAATGAAACTTTTATTTTGGAATATTACAAAGCTTGAAAACGCAATGATTCACCAAGGTCAAATTATGTCAGGCTTATAGTCTTTGTAGGAGTTAATTCCAATTTTATGTTGCGCTGTAACTCTGTTCTTAATTTTGAGGAACAATTGATTTTAATTTGAATGTTTATTTTTATTTTTTGCCTTAACTTTTCATGTTATGTTTAAGAACATCAGAGTTTGCCGGCACCAGCTACCTCCACTAGCCGACACATCTTGGAACATAGATCTACACTAGATATTTGACTCCCAGTTAAATGTTATTGTATACCGTAGTCGTAGTCTGCCCAATGTCTAAGTGTGCTGTTCCAAATACTACGCAATATGTTGATGATGCTGTAGGAAGATGATGATGATGACGAGTTGTTCGCCCCTCGTGTCTTGTGTTCATCGGCTACCACGAAGACTCCAGCAGCAACCGCCGCAGCAGCCGCAGTAGACACACCAACCCCAGCGGAGAGCCAATATACAGCCCCCAACATGACTTGGAAGATATAGACTATTTACAGTATTACCAAATTCCTTGGGCTGGGCTCCTGAATATGAGTCCCCGTTGGTAGAAACTGCCTTGGGCACCTTCATGTAAGGCAATACATACAGGGTGTTCGGAAACTCTCCTCCGAAGCTCCGTGTGGTGATTCCTTGGATCAAAATGAACAAAAAATACTATGGGAACATGTCTTAAATGCTTCTTTAACCCGCTAGCCGCAATTTTGTTTTTACACTTAGTAATTTTTATTTCCGTAATGGATTGTTAACTTATTAGTGGACCTAACATAAAAGTAACTTATAAGTGCACTAGTCCATAGTTTATGTAGCATTGCACGTGTCATTTCATTTCATTTATTCAGTCACAGAGTACACCATATACAATATACAAAGGTAATACCTTAATGGTAGGTGACAAGTCAGTTGCTTAAATCTAACAATCATTGCTGACAAGACAACTTATTCTGATAAACAAGGAAGTTTAAACTATTAAAGTTGTTGTTTTAAGTATATTTCTCATGTCAGCACTGAGAAACTCATCAACACTGTAAAACATATTGTTAGCTAGGTATTTAGTGAGGGTTCTTTTAAACTTTACTTGAGAGAAATCTTTTACTTTAGAAGGAAGTTTATTATAAAGACGAATACCCTGGTATGACGGAGATCTCTCTAAGGCAGATGACTTATGGAGTGGATATTGAAGTTGGTTGTTTCTTGTTGTTCTAAATTCAAATCTCAGTTGTGGTGAGATTTGACTAAAATGAATTTATGCAGATTATTTTTCACAAACAGGAGAGTATATAGGATGTATATGCAAGGCAATGGTAAGATATTCGATTTTCTAAACAGAGGTCTGCTTGGGGTAATATGGTTTACGTGCATCATTGTGCGTATTATACTTTTTTGGATCTTGAAAACAGAATCACTGGACTGTGAGTTGCCCCAAAAAATTATACCATAGGTTAAGTGTGAGAAGATGTATGCATAATAAACCATCTTTAGGGCTGCAAAATCTACAGTTCTGTCAAATTAAAATTCAACTCCCCCCCAAACATACATGATAAGCATTTTTCTAGTAAAGTTTGCACTCACATCTCCTACCTGTTCTCGGAGCGGAAAGGTTCAGGTATTATAATAGGCTATTATTTATAAACTAAACACAATCGTTTTGTAGACAGAGAACCAGTAAAAACTGCATCTACAGTACCATAATAAAGGTTTTATTTTTCAAATGAATGAGTTAAGGATACTGTAAGCTTTGTTCCCCAGGAGGAGGCTATATTAAACTAATCTTCATTTAGGCCTTCGAGCAATGTGTCAGTTGAAATGTTTATGTTACATTTTCTTATTAGGAATTCAATATTATTTCTTATATTTTATAAGAACTAAAAAAATATATTAATTAGAATATCATCCCAAATTTCCTTAATTAAATATCACCACTTTTAAACTATTCAGAACAAAAATTCCTCGATATTCACATAGATAGAAAACTTAATTGGACAAAAGATATTGATTTTTTTACAACAAGAAAACTTAGTTCAACAAAATGTGCACTGAGTATACTTTGTAAAGGTATCATCTGCAGATGTTAGTAAGGCTATGTAAGATGCCTGTGTAGGCCTGTACTCCCTGATGGCCGCAGCTTAACTCAATAACTTGCCGACTCATGCAATAGTTCAAATAGGCTCAAGATAATGTGATGACATTGATCGACAACACTTCGAAAAAAAGTTAAAAGAAAAAACTCAATTAATACCCTCTCTGCTAAGCTATGGAATTAATTATGCTCTGTGCTGCAACAGCAGATGCACATAGAGCATTGATATGCAAAAATTCAATTATAAGAGTTTTGTCACAGAGGGCACCGCAAACAAAATGCAAGGTAGTTTCCAACAATTTTAAAATTGTAACTGTCCCTTCCATTATTATTCTAGAAATTTTAAAAAGTGTTTTTGAGAATCCAACATTTTTTTGAAAATATAGTTTCAGGCTTAAACACAAGTCCTAAAACACAAAAAAACAAAACTCATTTCAATATCCCCAAGGCCTACATAGTTTGTCAAAATATAAAAAAAATTTCCACTATGTGTGATTAAAAATATATAATAGTGCTATATAAAAAAAATATATAAATATGATTTTATAATCATCATAGAATTTTTTTTTTTATACACACATATATATATATATATATATATACCTTTATAAACACATAACCCTGCATTTGTCACATACCCCTGCGTGGGATAAGTGTTCGAATATACACACCGAAATAGACATTTACAGACACTTAACCCACATTATTTTTTTTACCATCACTTATCCCTGCATTGGGTCAGTGTTGCCAACTGTTGATAAAAACCACAATAAACAGACTTTGCAAGGAAACGTTAAATCTAATCCTCACGCAAAAAATGTTTAATAAAAATTAAAAATAATTGTTTTTATATGCGAACTATTAGAAAAAATTAAATAATGGTGTTATAAGAGTTCTGGCGATAAAAACGTAACAATTATAGAACAAGTTTTATACCTTTAGAGATAAGTAGTATAACTAAATGGTTTCGATCTAAGGAGTCAATTTTTTTATTTGTTCTCTGAAATTTATTCTTAATCAAACTCTAAAGATACTATTTATACAATAATTAAAGCAATTACTATAATAACGAAGAAGGCAACTAGCACACCACTTATGAGAACCTTACAGATTCGTAGTCAAACTATATGTTTTCGACCTCGAGGAGTCTAAGCTAGTTACAGTATTTTCGTCACGTGAAATGTTTACCATTTAGGCGCTCCGTGGGGAAAGTTGGAAAAATTAAAATAATTAATTAATTAACCGTGTAAGTAATAAGGTTAGAGTCTATGTTAATATATCAAAAATCTGTAAAATTATGGTGAACAATAAGTTTCCACTGAAGCTTGTTCTTGATCAAACTCTTATGCTATTATGTGTATAATGATTAAATCAACCATTGAAATAATAAAGAATACTCAATAACTTTTAAACCACTTATCAGAACCTTACATATTAATAGTCAAACTATATGTTTTCAACCCCAAGGAGTCTAAATTTGTTACATTTTTAAGTGAAATGTTTACCGTTTAGGTGCTAAGGGGAAAAAGTCAGAAGTACTAAAAAAAAATTAAGTTGTCCTAACTATGTAAGTAATAAGCGTACCGTAAAGTATATGTTAATACATCGATAACTGTGTAAAATTATGGTGAACAATAAGTTTTTCTCTGAAGTTTGTTCTTAATCAAACTATTATGCCATTATAAGTATAATATTTAAATCTACCTATAAATTGTAAGAAATACACAATAACGAGTACAACACTTATCAGAACCTTACAGATTTCTAGTAAAACTATAATTAAGTTTTCGACCTCAAGGAGTCTAAATTACATAATAATTTAATTTACCGTCCAAACCTTCCTTAAACCTTAAGCCTCAAGCGATTGTTTCAAGAATCAATAAACATATAACTTATTTTGAACATATATAAGTGGTTATATGTGTAAGTAAAATGTTTACCTTTTAGGTACTACGCGGAAAAAGTCGGAAGAACTAATTAAAAATAGTGTCTCGACGCTAAGATATGACGAACTTTCACAATAGCAGTCTATGAAGGAAAACAGTTTCATTAAACATCCATCTATATTCTATTTAATACGAACGTAAGCAGTTTTTTTGTAAATACTACTCCTCTCTTATTTATAGACGAAATTCAATGTTCGTAGTTTTCTTGTAAGGTTTTAGATTTTTTTCATTTGTACTCTGAAGGGCAAGGGAAGCCCTTAGTGCCCGGCCACACGTGTTTTTTTCACGCTGTAAAATGTAGCTTATTTTCCCACATGAAGTAGAGGAGCGGCTCAATGCAGTTCAAACTCGCTGTTAATCGCCGCATTCGCGTGATTGTCGCATTTTCTTCATGGCCTTGTTTTTTATGATTTGTAAACATAAACATGAATCCATTAAAAACTATACCACTCATTTAGAAAAAACATTGATTTTATGTTCCTATTGGCCCTAATTATTGGGGGAAAGCAAAATTTATTTATTTAGCATAGTTTTTTTTTTCATTCACCTCAAATAGCAAGATGAGTAGAGAGACACGTTTAAATATTTTTCCGATGATTTATTTATTATTCAAAACGTTTTTTACAGATTTTTTTTGTACGACAGACAACGATTTGGTATGTACATTCAGTAAGAATGGTTTTTACTTATATCTGCTTTCAAAGCCCACATGACGGCAAACCTAAATATTCATATTTTTTATGTGCGGTAGTGGAATAATACCGAAATTCCATTAAAAAAAACGCTGAGGATGTAGGTCTGCTGCAAAGTGGGTATTTACAAAGTTTTTCAGTAAGTTTCAAATACTTTTTTACTGCGTGTTCACTCCGGCTCGTGTTGCCATGTTCTTGAGCGTGGAAACGAGCTTAAAAAAATACACCACAACTCATTCTCTATAGCGCGACCGCGGCGGGCGACCTTGAGAATGCGCCCGATACGCGGGAAAACACACCTCGTGTGGCATACCCCATTACATTCGATGCTGCTAATTTTTCTTGCGTGTTTTCATGCTGCGTTTGTGCGTGAAAAAACACGCTTGCACTTAAAGTACGTTTTTTGTCCATAAAATTGACATGGGGAATAATTTTTATTGAATTGCAAAATAAAACAGCTGTTGATAGTAAAACAGACCAACGCTAAATAGTAAAACAGTAAATAGTATTAACGCTGACATAAAACAGTTAGGCCTAGAAGCTAAATATAACTTCGAATTTTTAGGCAAAAGGGCTAGGTTTTATTACCAGCTACTCGGGTAAACGCAGCGCATTGAGTTGCACAGATACCCCTAATTATGTATATATTTCATATTATTAAAAAATAGCTCAAATGTGATTGTGGAAGTGACAAGATTTAAAATCCTACTGTAGGGTAAAGGCTCCAGTGAGTAACCGGTAGTCACCTATGTGTGTTACCAGATCCTACCAGGTCATTTGTGTCCTCACAATCCCTAAACTTCTACTGTATTTTAATGCAAATCTTGGAAGTATTTATAAATAGTAATTAGAAAAAGGTATATAGAAATATAATATCTCTTTGACAGACACGACTCCAGTAAGTGACCATTCTGGACCAAGTGAGTGACCCCTTTTACCCAGTAAGTGCCCGGCGAATTTTCTTACAAAAGTAATAGTTGTACCTTGCAATGAAATTTATTGTAAGTCTTATTATAAAGTTGCATTGTAAGTCTTATTATAATGGTGTATTGTATGTTGATATTTTGTTTAAAAATTAAAAATAAAAGTCCACCACTGTATGGCACTAAAATTGGCTGTACCCGCAAACATCCCTATTTGACTAAAGCATGTAAATGAAAGTCACTATGTTTTGCATAGACCTTGTTACTGCACCACATAGAGGCATTTTAGCCCACGGTATAAACGGTATTTGAGCATGAATGGAAAAAGACATAATTCTGTTCACATTTGTTTGGGATAATGGATATGTGGCCAGATTAGATGTCATCATCATAAAAATATGCCAATGCAAATTTTTTCAATGGATTATCTAAGTACCTCTTACCTAAACAGTAATTGCATCCTAAATGTAAAATGATCCCACTGGCTCTTAATGTAGAAGCTATTCAGTATTAATTGTTCAAAACTGAATCAAATTTACCCATTTTACTCATTGTAAAATGTTTATAAATGATAATGTTTCATTAATTATGAAACAAGGCCATAATTTAAACTTGAACTTAACGTTTGGGGTGTATTTTAAAGCCTTTATTATATTGTATTTTTTATTTTTTTTCCTAAATATATACCTTTTTAATAGTCCGGTCACTCTTTGAAGTCCGGTCACTTACTAGTGTCTTCACCCTATTCAGAGTGTTACGTACAGCGCATTAGGCCTACAATCCGATACACATGTAATAAGACTACAAGATCGCGCCACGATCATCCTACACTCATCTTTCATTCATATTCATATTCAGGTTAAAATACCCACTATGAAAGGTCCCTGTCTCAAAATAGTGATATAGTGAATGTCTAGTAAAGCGCGCTGCCTGTCATAAATGTCGGCATGTCCCCGTCGTGACAGATTGAAGTTCGCCGACTTTGCAGGTAGCGAGCGGTCCAGGCGGTAACATTGTCCTTTACTTGGAACAAATAAACCCCGTATCCGTCCGTGCTCAAACAATAGCGCCCCAAAATTCGCCGCTGCGTCATTAGGGGTTAGAGTTGTTTGTGATCAGCTTTCTCAGTTTTCTAAACTACTGCTAATTTGTCATCTTTATCTCAAAATATTTAAAACGACAGCAAGATTTAGGTAAAGCCAGTATCCTACGTTTAAACTTAGGTAACTCATGCAATCTTCTTGTGATATTACCAACATTTCTACGAGCCTATTTTGTTCTGCCGGACGGCCCCCTTAGGGGTGGGTTAAGCTTTTCTTTGAACTAAGTTTCACTGGACTGCATATTCAATGGGTGAAAATAGTGGATTTCACAGGACCCATTGGGTGGAAAAAGGCCGCGGAACCGAGCGACGGAAATAAAAACAACACTTCAATAAACCTATTTTTTACCTTCTGAAACAACGAATGATTACTTGATAAAAGATTCAGTTGGAAAGGGGATTCTTGCAGTATTAATAGCATTAAGAAGAAGTGTAATGAATTATGATTGCATCTAGTTTAATAAAAGTTACTACTTTTTAAATCAATTGAATAATCAAATGAAGTATGTAGGATGTGAAATAGTGTTTTACTTTTGGTCAAAGGTTTTTTTAACAGTAAACGTTTTTCTAATCACGTTGCTTATGGATTATTTACGTCATTTCCTACTAATCGTTGAACGTAGATTTTTTTGTATCATTCTTGGGACCGAGACCTTTAATTTGGGACTAATTCCATCATCCTGCATTTTGTGAAACAACTACGATTTAGTTTCCTTTCAATTAAAATCAAACAGTTAAACAGGGTTAAAATCAACAGAATCATGTACTCTTGTTTTTCATTATTACAGTATAATGACAGTTGCTTGTACATTTACAGTAATCTTATTTTTGTTCAACATAATTTAAAGGATTTCAGTAATCAAAGCTTTGTTCATAATCATAATACAAGATATGGTGAAGACCTGGTTAAACCGAATATTAGACTTGATAAATATCTCAACAGCTAAGTAACAACAACTTATGCTTTTGAACAAGTTGCGACTTAATGATATTCTATTACCAATAGAAACTAATTTTATAATGTTATTGCCAAGTGGCTTAAGAGTAGAGTTTCTCATACAGTGCATGAATTTTAGCACTGTAGACATTCAGTATAACTGATGTTATGAAGATTTGACAATGCCCTTTGTATCTTGTATATTTAATGGCAAATAAACTTCTAGATTCTCAACTAATCAGCTGCTTAAAAAATAACTTTAAACAATTCAAGAATCAAAACGTTTTATGCTAATTGTATAGTTTGTAATCCATCAATTGTAGTTTCAATAGTATAACCCTATATTATTTTTTCATTCCATTCAAACAAAAATTCATTATAATTATATACGTTTTTGGTACTGTCCATAATAAACCAAATTCTTTCGAGCTTTTGCTCTTCTACTGCATTTAGACAAATACATCTAGTTTTTACAATCAGCTTTTTGAAGGGTTGCAAAAAAAATTTGTAAGGGTTTTTAAGTTTCGATCTTTGTAATATGAGGAAATAAGGTGACGTTAAGTAAATGAAATCAGCTAGAATATCAAAGTTTTTATTTTATTTGATACAAACTGCATGAAATTCGGTCCAGTAGAAGTCTCAGACAAACTGTCCAAAGGATTGAATAATTTTAACTTTTCCCCATGTTTATAAGAAAAATTTCTTTTTCATTTTTGATAAATTTAACGTAAATCATTTTAGAATACATTAAAACCTGCTAATAAAAGACAGAAAACTAATATGAAACACTAATATAGGTGTGAAAACATACTGTTAGACACATTAATTGTAAGATTCTAGCGAGCGGTTCCTAAGAAATGAATTCAATTCAATTTTTCCGACTTTTCGTTCATAGCGGCGAAACTATCGATTTTCGTATGTTTGGAAATGTCTTCATTGAATTCCTCAGGTGTGAAAACATACCATTAGACACATTAATTGTAACATTCGAGCGAGCGGTTCCTGAGATATGAATTAAATTCAATTTTTCCGACTTTTCGTTTATAGCGGCGAAACTATCGATTTTCGTATGTTTGAAAACAGTTTCATTGAATTCCTTAGGTGTGAAAACATACCACTAGACTCATTAATTATAAGATTCTAGCGAGCGGTTCCTGAGATAGGAATTAAATTCAATTTTTCCGACTTTTCGTTCATAGCGGCTAAACTATCGATTATCGTATGTTTGGAAACAGTTCCATTGAATTCCTCAGGTGTGAAAACATACCATTAGACTCATTAATTGTAAGAATCGAGCAAGGTTTTCCTGAGATATGAATTAATTTCAATTGTTCCGACTTTTCGTTCATAGCGGCGAAACTATCGATTTTCGTATGTTTGGAAATGTCTTCATTGAATTCCTTAGGTGTGAAAACATACCATTAGACTCATTAATTGTAAGATTCTAGCGAGCGGTTCCTGAGATATGAATTAAATTCAATTTTTCCGACTTTTCGTTCATAGCGGCGAAACTATCGATTTTCGTATGTTTGAAAACAGTTTCGTTGAATTCCTCAGGTGTGAAAACATACCATTAGACACATTAATTGTAAGAATCGAGCGAGCGGTTCCTGAGATATGAATTAAATTCAATTTTTCCGACTTTTCGTTCATAGCGGCTAAACTATCGATTTTCGTATGTTTGAAAACAGTTTCGTTGAATTCCTCAGGTGTGAAAACATACTATTAGATTAATCAATTGCAAGATTTGAGCGAGCAGTTCCTGAAATATGAATTAAATTCAATTTTTCCGACTTTTCGTTCATAGCGGCTAAACTATCGATTTTTGTATGTTTGGAAATGTCTTCGTTGAATTCCTCAGGTGTGAAAACATAGTATTAGACTCATCAATTGTAACATTCGAGCGAGCGGTTCGTGAGATATGAATTAAATTCAATTTTTTCCGACTTTTCGTTCATAGCGGCGAAACTATCGATTTTCGTATGTTTGAAAACAGTTTCGTTGAATTCCTCAGGTGTGAAAACATACCATTAGACACATTAATTGTAAGAATCGAGCGAGCAGTTCCTGAAATATGAATTAAATTCAATTTTTCCGACTTTTCGTTCATAGCGGCGAAACTATCGATTTTCGTATGTTTGAAAACAGTTTCATTGAATTCCTCAGGTGTGAAAACATACCATTAGACTCATTAATTGTAAGATTCTAGCGAGCGGTTCCTGAGATAGGAATTAAATTCAATTTTTCCGACTTTTCGTTCATAGCGGCTAAACTATCGATTATCGTATGTTTGGAAACAGTTCCATTGAATTCCTCAGGTGTGAAAACATACCATTAGACTCATTAATTGTAAGAATCGAGCAAGGTTTTCCTGAGATATGAACTAATTTCAATTGTTCCGACTTTTCGTTCATAGCGGCTAAACTATCGATTTTCGTATGTTTGAAAACAGTTTCATTGAATTCCTCAGGTGTGAAAACATACCATTAGACTCATTAATTGTAAGATTCTAGCGAGCGGTTCCTGAGATAGGAATTAAATTCAATTTTTCCGACTTTTCGTTCATAGCGGCTAAACTATCGATTATCGTATGTTTGGAAACAGTTCCATTGAATTCCTCAGGTGTGAAAACATACCATTAGACTCATTAATTGTAAGAATCGAGCAAGGTTTTCCTGAGATATGAATTAATTTCAATTGTTCCGACTTTTCGTTCATAGCGGCTAAACTATCGATTTTCGTATGTTTGAAAACAGTTTCATTGAATTCCTCAGGTGTGAAAACATACCATTAGACTCATTAATTGTAAGAATCGAGCAAGGGGTTCCTGAGATATGAATTAAATTCAATTTTTCCGACTTTTCGTTCATAGCGGCGAAATTGTCGATTTTCGTATGTTTGAAAACAGTTTCATTGAATTCCTTAGGTGTGAAAACATACCATTAGACTCACTAATTGTAAGATTCTAGCGAGCGGTTCCTGAGATATGAATTAAATTCAATTTTTCCGACTTTTCGTTCATAGCGGCGAAACTATCGATTTTCGTATGTTTGAAAACAGTTTCGTTGAATTCCTCAGGTGTGAAAACATACCATTAGACACATTAATTGTAAGAATCGAGCGAGCGGTTCCTGAGATATGAATTAAATTCAATTTTTCCGACTTTTCGTTCATAGCGGCTAAACTATCGATTTTCGTATGTTTGAAAACAGTTTCGTTGAATTCCTCAGGTGTGAAAACATACTATTAGATTAATCAATTGCAAGATTTGAGCGAGCGGTTCGTGAGATATGAATTAAATTCATTTTTTCCGACTTTTCGTTCATAGCGGTTAAACTATCGATTTTCGTATGTTTGGAAATGTCTTCACTGAATTTCTCAGGTGTGAAAACATAGTATTAGACTCATCAATTGTAAGATTCTAGCGAGCGGTTCCTGAGATAGGAATTAAATTCAATTTTTCCGACTTTTCGTTCATAGCGGCTAAACTATCGATTATCGTATGTTTGGAAACAGTTCCATTGAATTCCTCAGGTGTGAAAACATACCATTAGACTCATTAATTGTAAGAATCGAGCAAGGTTTTCCTGAGATATGAATTAATTTCAATTGTTCCGACTTTTCGTTCATAGCGGCTAAACTATCGATTTTCGTATGTTTGAAAACAGTTTCATTGAATTCCTCAGGTGTGAAAACATACCATTAGACTCATTAATTGTAAGAATCGAGCAAGGGGTTCCTGAGATATGAATTAAATTCAATTTTTCCGACTTTTCGTTCATAGCGGCGAAATTGTCGATTTTCGTATGTTTGAAAACAGTTTCATTGAATTCCTTAGGTGTGAAAACATACCATTAGACTCACTAATTGTAAGATTCTAGCGAGCGGTTCCTGAGATATGAATTAAATTCAATTTTTCCGACTTTTCGTTCATAGCGGCGAAACTATCGATTTTCGTATGTTTGAAAACAGTTTCGTTGAATTCCTCAGGTGTGAAAACATACCATTAGACACATTAATTGTAAGAATCGAGCGAGCGGTTCCTGAGATATGAATTAAATTCAATTTTTCCGACTTTTCGTTCATAGCGGCTAAACTATCGATTTTCGTATGTTTGAAAACAGTTTCGTTGAATTCCTCAGGTGTGAAAACATACTATTAGATTAATCAATTGCAAGATTTGAGCGAGCGGTTCGTGAGATATGAATTAAATTCATTTTTTCCGACTTTTCGTTCATAGCGGTTAAACTATCGATTTTCGTATGTTTGGAAATGTCTTCACTGAATTTCTCAGGTGTGAAAACATAGTATTAGACTCATCAATTGTAAGAATCGAGCGAGCGGTTCGTGAGATATGAATTAAATTCAATTTTCCCGACTGTTCGTTGTTCATAGCGGCTAAACTATCGATTTTCGTATGTTTGGAAAGCCATGTTATATTTTCCTTTTAACACTAACAATTATCTTACGTTCTCCTCTCACTCATCTTTTAAAAAACAACCAAACCAATCTGAGCTCCATAATCAGTTGATGAATAATTTTGTTTTATGATTTCAGTTAATGTATTCCGGTAACTTTTTATGTTTGTAGATGAGTCTCTGTTTTCTTCAGCAAACTATGGGTAGGTTCGAGTTGCGCCGATGGTCAGTCAGGATCACAAAAACTATGGTCGAGGTGCGCCGATATTCAGTTTGAGATTTTCCTTCAATTCGTTGCTAATTTAGACTATATATAATATGGTAGTTGGACATAATTGTTTGTCTTATCGATTACTTCAATAATTGATTTTTATCGCGTACTACGTACAAACACTTTTTTTTCAGGCGTGGAAATAGTCAACAAATTTAGCATTTAATGTATCTATTAAAATGCACGAAAAACATTTATTCATTTTTCATCAGGCTGCATGCTAAACAGCCATTTTCTGGCCTATTAGTCAGTTGGTGTTATAATGCCTTTGGTTAGTTGTGTATAATGCCTTTTGGAAATTAAATTTATTTTTTACATTTTCAACAATATAATTGATCAAATTTTGTAACGTCTATCTTCACTTCCATGTTGTGAGTAAAAAGTAGTTGTTTATAAGAATACTGTTCAACTATCTCCTATGATTGAATTTTTTTTTTTTTATAATCACATTATAAACAAAATAATATTCACAATTAATTGAGTTTTTGTTGTTAATTTAGAATCTTTTATGAGATCAGGTACTGGTCTAAGACTGCTTGACACTTTCTTCTTTTCACTTTTCACTTTTCTTTTTTTTTTCATTTTAGCACACTTTTTGTCTTCCTACCAAGAACCATAGTTAGACATATCGATCTGAATATAAACCTAAACTAATATAATTGACAAAGATAGTTACAAAAAGCATAATTGATTGAAATCTCTACACAATTGTCATTGATCATGAATCAGACAAATAACTGTAGCAGATATGTTACTAAACAAAAAACTGCAAAATAAATAAGCAGTATAACAAAAAGTAATGACAGGAGAATGACGAATGATTGTACAATTCAAACAATCTTAAAGCACGTGTTTATTAAACGTATGTTATATTGAAACAAATATGTCCATAGTTTACTTTAACCTTCTAGCGCCTCAAATCAAATAAACTTAACGTTGGTCGTGTGTGCGTAGCTCGGTTAAAACTCGTCAAATTTAAACGATTTATATCTCAAATGTAAGAACGTATTTCACTGAGTGTTCATAGACCATAACAAACCATGCACCTCATTTGGAACTATACAAAAACCATCTTAAAACATGACTCCAAAAAGAAACTCCCATATGAGGAATGCATGTGGAAGAATATCTTTTGCGTATAAGTTTGAGAGTTAGGCGAAAGGTGAAATTATGCTGATGTTTTTTGCGTCATCTGCATGTGAATACCTTTAATTTCTAACATAAAACTTGCAAATCGGTCAAATATAAACGCCGGATGGACTCGAAAACGATTTTATGAATTCTTTCAATACAAAATATATTATTTGTTCATATTGAGGTTTTTTAAATTATTTTTTGTTTGTTTGTAAATATTCATCTACATTATAATGTATTATTTTCAAAAGCTGCATTATTATGTTTAGGTTTGGTAAGTGTAACCAAGCAGTGCGTGGGGCCAGAGAATTTTCTCGCTAAAAATTCTGTATAGTAATAGTAGTAACAAACAGTGAGCTAAATTGCAAAGTGCAAAATGCTTGTTTCTATTCAAGAAGAGCTATTTTACTTAGCTCACTCCTCTTTCAGGTGGTTTAACCAGGGGCAGGGATAAGTTATCAAAGAATGCAGGGGCCTAGTATAAGTCTTACAGGGATTATTTTTATGTTGTAAGTTAATTTAAAGTAAATTAAATCACACATAGACCGGCTGTTTATGCAGGGATATGTAATCACAATTCGTGGTGGTTGATACTGTGCAGGGATATGTGTCAGGGGCAGGAATAAGTTATAAAAAAAACGCAGGGCCTAGTATATGTCTTGCAGGGATTATTGTTGTGCTGCAAGGTAATTTAAAGTAAATTAAATCACTCATAGACCTTCTTTCTATGCAAGGCTATGTAATCAATATTATTTGTGGGTGATAGCATGCAGGGGTATATGTCAGAGGGCAAGGATAAGATAAAAAAGAATGCAGGGCCTAGTAAACTAGCAGGCCATTATTGTCTAGCAGGAATTATTGTTCAAATATATACCAGAGTGCACGAAACGTAGCCTACTTTAAATTTAGGTTAACTTGTAAGACGTATACTGCATTCTTTAATAACTTATTCCTGGCCTTGACACATATAACTGTATGGTATCATTCTCTACAAATGGTGATTACATATTCCTGCATAAACAGCCGGTCTATGTGTGAATTAATTTACTTTAAATTAAATTACAACATGTTAAGACGTATAATAGGCCCCTGCATTCTTTGATAACTTATCCCTGCCCCTGACACATACCCCTGCATTCTATCACCCTCTTATAATATTGATTACATAGCCTTGCATAGAAAGCAGGTGTATATGTGATTTAATTTACTTGAAACTAGCTCACTACATAAAAATAATCCCTGCAAGACGTATACTAGGCCCTACATTCTTGATAACTTGTCCTTTTCACTGATACATACCCCTGCATGGTATCATCCACTACGAATGATTACAGTTCCCTGCATAAACAGATGGTCTTATGTGTGATTTAATTTAAACTAGCTCACAAAATAGAAATATCTCATCCAAGACGTTTCCTAGGCCTTACAGTATTTGACAACTTATCCCTGCTCCTGACACATACCCCTACATGAAATCATCCACTACGAATGGTGATTACATAGCCCTGCATAAACACCCGGTCTATAAGTGATTTAATTTACTTTAAAAAAGCCTAAAACATAAAAATAATCCCAGCAAAACGTATACTTGACTCTGCGTTCCTTGATAACTTATCCCTGCCCCTGACAAATATTCCTGCATGCTATTACCCACTTATAATATTGATTACATAGCCTTGCATGCAAAGCAGGACTATGGTCTATGTGTGATTTAATTTACTTATAATTAGCATGCATTACAAAAATAATCCTTGCAAAACGTATTCTTGTCCCTGTATTCTTTGATAACTTACCCCTGCTTCTGCATGCTATACCCCAAAATAATATTGATTACATAGCCTTGCATACAAAGAAAGCCTATATGTGATTTAATTTACTTTCAATTAGCTAGCAGCACAACAATAATTTTGTGCAAGACGTATACTAGGCCTTGCATTCTTTGATAACCCATCCCTGCCTGTGACACATACCCCTGCATGGTATCATCACTACGAATGGGTATTGCATTGCTCTGCATTAACAGCCGGTCAATGCGTGGTTTAATGTTCTTTAAATTTGCTTACAACATAAAAATAATAACTGCAAGACATATACTAGGCCCTGCATTCTTTGATAACTTGTCTCTGCCCCTGACACATATCCCTGCATGGTATCGTCCACTACGAATGGTGCGATAACATAGCCCTGCCTAAAAAGCCAGTCCATGGGCGATTTACTTTACATGTCACATTTTAAGCATGTCTGTTCAAAAATTAACTAACTTTAATTTTGCTTACCACACGAATACCTGTAAGACTTTCATTAAGCCCTGAATTTGTAAAAAGCTTATCGTGGCCCCTGACACTACCCCTGCATGGTTAACCCACTATTAATGATGATGTATAGCATTTTGTACCAAGGAAGTAATATGTGTCACTCAGGTCACTTTAAATTAGCTTAAAAATATTTAATTTCTATTAATTCATGCTAAAATCCTGAATAACATACAAGACATACATATCACTACTTGCCACTCCCTAACGCGGAAATCATAAATTCATACATCTTGATCACAATAACTAAAGATTTTGCTCATTAAAGTATTGAATAATAATTTATATAATTTGTAATTCTGTCTTTTTAAATATTTATCGACTTAAACTAATCTATACAAACACCACAAAATAAGCTTAAAACATTATTCATGGGCCACTCAAAATTCGGTGATTAATTATCACTACCACTGACTCATACCTAAATGATATCACACACCATAAATTGTGTGCATCAACTTCAAATTTGCTCAATCACTTATCCCTTCGTGGAGTATACTTGGGCCTGCTCTCTTGGAAGAACTATCCCTTTGCCTGACACCAAAGCCGTAGCCAGAAAAAAATTTGGGGGGGGGGGGTTTGAGTCCCGCGCAACCTTTAAACTTTCATTTTAACACAATTATTTAATAGGCTATCATATAATGTTTAAGCAAGGTTTTGACTTTTTAAATAATTAAATAGTACTTATATGATTACATTAATAATTATTATTAGCATTAAAAGAAAACGTAGCATTAATCATCATATGAACTAAATTCTTATTTCTAAGGGAAGCTTGCTTACTTAAAAAATTTACAGGCCCCCTACATTTGAGTGTCGTTAACTGCCAGTACTAACAAGATTTAAGAATAATATACCTAAGACTGAAATATTTTCAACACAATAAATACCAGAGTAGCCTACCTATCACTCGTTATCAAGTTATTTTCACTCTTCCTCAATCTATATAAGTAACTGGAGCCGAGCATTTGCTCGGGAAACTTAAACAGTTCTTCATAGTAATACCTTTAACACTAACAGACAGTTGTTCCTAAAATGCCAAGTGCAATAATGCTTGTTTCTATTAACGACTAGCTCGTTCCCTCCGCTCCTCGTCTTTCAGGCTGTTTTAAAGTAGGCCTACAACTGTTTTGTGTAGGCTTACGTGTGCTGCACTATGGTTTCCTATATTTGTTGAACCACAAGTTGAATCTGTAACATGTGGATTCTACTTCTATGGTTACCAGCTGATTTAATCAATTATTAATTCTTTTGTTTTCAAATCAATTACAATCTCACAAATTGCTTTATTCTTTCACCTAAATTTTATTTGTCTAAATATTCATAATCACCACTATATATAAAGTATGATTTAAAAACATGATAAATTGTATTTATTTATTTTAGTAGCATTCAGTACTATAGTTCATCAGTAACTGGCTAAAATGCAAAACCATATGTTTATACTGGAACACGTGGTCTGTACTTTGACATTTGAGTCAACTGTTTTCATTATTTCTTTGTGTAGATTTTTAACTCCATGAGAACAATGTTAAAAGTTTTAAAATTTAAATTAAAGATTATAAGGAATTAAAATTATGACGAAATAAAATAAGACCTGTAAATATATTATTTTTATCTTAGAAATAAATAACTTATTTGCAAAGTTTTTAGAAAATTGTTAGAGCCGTTTTCAAGACCTGACTGCATACATACATGCAGACAAATCTATATATATATAATACGTGATGCCCTTTTTTTGTTAACACTACTCCTCCCTTATTTCTGGACCAATTTCAAAGTTTGAGGTGTCAAAAGAATGGTCTCAGTTCGTAGTTTTGCAATAAGGTTTTAGATTTTTGATATTTTAATTCTGAAGCCCACGGGAAGCCTTCAAAGTTCATTTTTTGTCCATAAGATTAACATGGGAAACAATTTATATTGAATTTGCAAAATAAAACAGCTGTTGATAGTAAAACAGAAAACACATGTTAATAGCTAAATAGAATAAATTGAACTATCAATTGTATACAAATCCTATACTATAATACGAGGAATATCTGAAGGGATGTGTGTTCCACGATCTCGAAATCTAGCTGTTAGATTTTGCTTAAAGTTTGCATTAAAGAGTGTTTTGGCCCAAAAATAAGTTTAGAAACAGCCTCAACCCCAGGAAAAATCTAATTTTCTCTAAAATTAAGTTTTAAAATTGTAATTTTTAACATTAGTCTTATGAGTTGCTATTTTGGTAACGAAATAACAACGAAATGTAAACAAAAAGAAAGAAACATTAATGTTAAGCAGACTTTTTGAAACAGCTGTTAACTGTGAAGAGGTATAGTTGGTTGTTGGTGGAAATTTAATTGCTTTTTTACCTTGACACTATAACAAAAGTGAATAAAAACCAACGAGCAAGGCTCGGTTAACCTGGTACTTGTACTGTAATATCAACACAATAAATTTCATACTTTAATATGAGGAGTGTCTTTTGTGATGTTTGAACTTTTTTCTGAAAATGTAGCGGATAGATTTTATTTGAACTTTTTATTTACGTGTTTTTGGGCACAAAAATAGGTTAAGTAACTTAACCCTAGACAAATTAATTTCTCTGTACGAAAGCAAGTTTGTAAATTGAGATTTTTTACATGGGGTTTATTTACGTTGTCCGTTTGGTATTGAAACAATAACGAAACTCAACAAATATTAAAATAAAACACTAAATTTGTGTGCATGGGTTTTCAAACTGTTATGAACTATAGGAAAAGGGATAGGTTATCGGTGTAATAAACTGTTTTTAACTATGATACTATAACAAAATTTAATGCAGAATGCTACACATATTAAACACCAGTTTAAAAAGAGACAAAATTGAAAAACTTTTACCTCCATTATATATAACAATCTTATTACAAAAATGGTTTGTGTAAAGAAAATTTTTAACCAAAATATAAATATTGCCTCATAAAAACAAAATGAACCACAGCCACAAAAATGTATATTGTCTTAATTTTTGTAATTTATTTATCAAAAGTTTTTAATGCAATGGAAAATTAAGTTAAAGATGATTTAGTTCTTTATAAATAGTGATGTGGACTCATTCACTATGTCGACGACTACCTCAAACGGTATTACAAAAAAAGGCCCCAGTGAGTGCTGCATAACTCAACGGGGATGAGCTGGGGATGAAATGTTGATTTTTATTCTGTTGTCATTTATGTTTTATGTGTGCTGAACTATCTAGATCTAGAATCTGTGAATTTATTCTAAATTTTATAAGAGTGTTTAGACAGAGGCCTAAGGAGATACCGGCATAAGAACAACCACGTAATCTCAACACTATCACAATGGGAAGTTGGAGAATTAAGTAGTGAAGATCGATTGATGAAACACCAATATGGTGTTATCTGCTATTTTAACTATAATTTAATTTTTATTTCCAAAGTAACTCGGTTTATTACCATGCTGAAGTAAGGTTTGATCACCCGGTACCTACTCTAATAAATGCAGCGCATAGCGCTGCACGGGTCCCCTAGTATACCTTATTACTCGTACCAGAGTGGCTTATAAGATAGTTGATAGTTGGTTTATAAAATATAAACTAAGGTATATTTATATTGTTTTGTCTCTCCTGTGAATTTACATCGTAGGCCTACATCAGTGCTAAGCCGCTCGGACGGGGTTGACCACAAGAATATACTTACAAGAAGAAATATTGGCTTGTGTTCATCTCAAATAGTCATATATTTTTTCTAAAAAGTTAGAGCGAGGGCTGTCGATTCAGGAGTAGGCATGATTAAAATCCTTTTTCTTTTTTTTAACCCACCTAATTAAGAATTTATATCGTCTATGTCAACAGACGACACAAAGCTTAATGCAGACCAACTCAAAGTTCACTATGAAAAACTGTAAACTGCACAGTACACACACGATCGGCGCGAACGGGCTCAAATATGCACTGATGAGAAAATAAAGGTTATGTCAAATTCCCGCTCATTCGTTGTTGTTACACTCCCCCGCGAACAGCGCTCCCTACGTTTAGGTGCCCACGCAGGTCGTGTGAATAACAAACGACTTCCGTTGTTATGACTTGGACGTTGTAATTAAACAAATAAGTATTTTGTATTTTTACTTTGTTTTTAAGTTCATTCCTTGCCTTCATTAAATTAAATTTTCAAACAATTAGTTATGGAAAAATTACATATTTTTGGTCGGTCTGTTTTTTATTATTAAATAATAATTATATTAAATAATATTAAATAATTTTTGACACAAATTTTGTGTCAAAAATTTGGGGGGGGGGTTTGACCCCCTGACCCCCCCCCCCCCCATTGGCTACGGCCTTGTCTGACACGTATCCCTCATTGATAATACCTCCTATGAATAAGGGTTACTTAGCCCTGCATACCAAGTAGGGTTAAGTGTCAAATAGTTCGCGGTTAAACATTGTGCTATTTGGTATTCTTCTGTTGGCAGCAATGGTAAGCGTGCAGGGGTAAGTGTGGTCACATATCCCTCCACCATCGTGCAGGGGCATGTGTCTCTGCGTACAATCGTGATGACACTTATCCCTGCAATTTGGGGACTTAACCCTTCGCGAAAATGCAGGGCTATGTGTCCAAATGCAGGGGTATGTGTTTATAATGGAACATATATATATATATATATATATATATATATATATATATATATATAAATATATATAAAATATAAAAAATATATAGCCCTGTTCTACAACCATCTTCCAGACAACCTCAAGAAAGAACCAGTCAAAAAACTAAAGAAAACCCTGACAGCATGGTTACAGGACAGGCCCTTCTACACAGAGAAAGAATTTTTATTAAATCAATTATAACTCAATATAACCTGACGCATTGTACTGTTTTTAACGAATATATTAATAAAGTATATTGTCTATTGTCTATAATAGACGTAAGATTTTATAAAAAAACTTTTTCCATTTAAGTTTATATCTTGTATAAAAAACATCTTGCTTAAAAATCGCATTACACCTTGAATGAATTTTTTTATGATAATTTTGGTGACATTCATGACTCAGGTTTCAGTCTGCCTAGGTAAATAGATGAATAAATAAATAATAAATATATAAATTTATTCACCTCAGACATGTAAACATGCGTTAGGCAGACTTAATCTAACTTAAATTTATAATACATAATAATAATGATAATGCTTTATTGACAGGTAGCAATAAGATACATAGCAATAATAATTAATTCAACTTAATAATACAGAGTGTCTACTGCCAAGTAGATACAAAAATATGTGACTTTTCGATGACTTTTGGAGGTGAAAAATGTAAAAAATCAGGGACTTTTTCATTGTCTATTTAGAAAATTTTGGGGTGAAATTGCTAAAGTCGCAAAGCTTTTGCTCACAATCGCATTATTTTCACAATTTATACAAAAAATCTGTGACTTTTCTTACATTTTAAGGAAAAATAAGTGACTTTTTGGTGACTTCTGTGACCCCTAACTAAAATAAGTGACTTTCGGTGGCTTTTGGTGACTTCAGTGACCAGTAGACACCCTGTAATAATTTTTAATTTTAACTATGATGTCCAAAAATCTTTAGATAGGCAATCATCAACATTGTATGGTGCTTTCATTAGTAATTTTTCAATTAATCTTCTTTTAAATATTTTTACTGGCAGTTCCAACCAAATCAAGGGTATTGTATTAAATAATTTTTCTTCCATAAATTGAAGATTTTGTTGAGATTTTGTGTATTTGCATAAAGAAGTTTTAAATTTATTTATGTTTCTTGTTTCATATGAATGATTAAAATAACTTTGAGGTTGATTGTTAATTTTTTTACATAGGTTAATTAGCATAGGTTTTGTATGCTAATTGTTTTCTATACGGTTTCATTTTTTTCATCAATATAAATTCTTTTTTTTCTTCTCTTTTACATAAAAACTTTCAAGTGAGTATAAAGGTTCTTCCTCAAGTAAATGTTTTAACACTTTCAATTCTTTTGATGATTTTATTTATAATTTGTTTTTATAAAATTTATAATTTTCCGTGATATTTTCATGGGGAGATTTTTCATATAAAACTGCTCTATGAAATTTTGTAGGAATTATCGTTGAATTTCTGGTCTGGTATTTATATTTACATTCCTCATGTATGAATTCTTTATTCTTCAAATAAAATTTTGCCATTTCATAAATGTACAAGCCAAATACTGTTAAAATTCTGTTGTTTTTAAATAAATTGTAACAATGTTCCAAACGGTGTGTACATAATTTATAATTCTGATAGCTCTTTTTTGTATTCTAAAAATTTTTATCTGATTTTTTATGGAAGAATTGAAAAAATACTGGTAAACAATAATTTAAAGTGTTTTGAAAGTAAGCAAAATAACACATTTTTAGAATATTTCTATCCACACATTTTGAAAGGATTCTAAGACTAAAACATACTGAATTTAATTTCTTTACTATATTTTCGACGCTGCTGTTCCATGAAAATTTTTCATCAATTTTTATACAAAGGAGGGTTGAGCTTTTACAACTGGAATCTTTTCATTTTCACAGTGTATTTCTTTTATTTCATTTAATTTATGAAGATGCCAATTGGTTTTAGTGTAAAGTAAAAGGCATATAAAACACATTTAAATTTGGTTTAAAACACCTACTATACTGTGCAAATTAGTAAAGTGAGTATGACTGGAGGGTGGGTGTCCACATCCCTATTTGATCATATCTAAACTTGAGTGGCAACTCAATAATTTTTAGGGTTTAACTTTTTACTGTGACATTAAAATCTAACAAACTGATTTTTGCTATGAAATCAAATGCAGTTACAACTTTACCAAAGATATAAAGGGTGCAGTTCCATATAGAACCTATACTGTACTACATTGAATAGTAAAAATCCATCGATATGGTAAATATATCAATCGCATCAAATATTGAGGTAAGGCTACTACATTTATACATCATATATCGATACTGGAATGATCTGCAGTTCCTTAAAGACCCTAAACTACTATCGAATGAAAAATATAACTTATTGATGTGATAGACATAGGCCTAAGTTATTGATTGGATCAACTTCCAATACAAGTCAAAAATCTAATATCAAATTAAAAAACTAAAAATGATTCAATAACAATATTTACAGTAAGTCTAACATAGTAGTTTTTTATTTTTTATTTGGAATTAAAAAGTAACAACATTTTTTGATGACAATAAAATATAGGCCTACCAACTGATAAGTAACTTAATTGATAACAACTAAAATAAGCTTATTAAAAAAGACTTAACTTAAATAACAAAAGACAAATCAACTAACTTAATAGCCTCTTTTTTTGGTTACATCTGCGTCCTCACTACAATCTGATGATCAGGGAATCATCAGGTTCTCTTGTAGGAACATCTATTTTCATCTTCTCCACGTGAGCTCAAGTGCTCACCGATGTGTTGATATGTGTAGCTGTTTATGAATTATGTGACTGAATAATAAGACCAATCTGTCTAGTAGGCCTATAATGTTTGAGTAACTTATGGTGAGAAATTTTGTTTAGCTCTGGGTCAAGTGGGGTAATTGTGAATTTGGGGTAATTGTAAACAGGCAGGGAATTTTTGTTTTTAAGCATCATATGTGGTCACACTGCTATCTAAACACATGTTTGACTTCCCTCCAATATTCTGTCCTTCTTCCCTCCATTTTGCTAGGCATTTGCTCATTGTTTTGGTTGTGGAGATTTTGAGTTGCAAAAATGCTGTGAGTTACTCTTTGCAAGCGTTTTTTGAAAAGTGATCTATGTTCAAGATTTTTACTTTAAGTCTCAGAAACCACTGTAGAGGTAAGTAAAAGCATATATACTATATATTTATCTAGTTCCTTTCATCACACTACCTGTCAATTCTAACCTATCTCCTATTTACATTTACCCCAACAAAATTTTTAATTTGGGGTAATTGTAAACATGAGTTTGGGGTAATTGTAAACATGAATTCTAATTAATTGCAAATTAAATGGCATGTCTAAACATGGTAAATCATAAAACAAAGTATATTTAAAATGTCTGTAATTAGTCAACATGATTTTTTAACCCTTGTGCCTGAAATTATTAATGGACTCTTAGCCTAAAAATATTAAGTTAAACATATTATTGTAGACTGCTAGGGCCTACAATTTCCAAGGCAAGCATTTGCACATCAAACCAATTTATTTAACCAAGATTCTAATGCATTTGATTTTTTTCAGATGCCTCGAGTTTATGTAAAGAAGAGGGCAGGTCCGAGGTATTCTGAAGAGGATATTCTTCGAGCAGTACGTGATGTCGAAAACAAAAATTGTACTTTTGCGGAAGCACAGGATCGCTACGGAGTGCCCAAGTCAGTAATTTTTCATAGAATAAAGGGACGAAAAGTGCCAATCGATAAAATGGGAGCAGGTCGTTCATCAGTTTTGGCACCAAAAGATGAGCAAGACTTGGTCAATTGCATAAAAGCACGAGCACGTTTGGGATATCCTTGCAACAAAGAAGATGTAATAAATATTGTTGCTCAGTTTGTTAAAGTTAACAACCTAAAGACCCCCTTTAAGAATGGAGTGCCAGGCACTGACTGGTACTATAGCTTTATGAAGCGGAACCCTTGCTTATCGTTTAAAAAACCAGAGCACCTCCAAAAAAACCGCAAGGATGCTAGGAAACCTGACATAATATATGACTTTTACGCTGAATTAAATGCCTTAGTCCAAAAATGTAAATCCACAGAATTAGCATCATTTATCTTTAACTGTGATGAAAGTGGATTTTCTCTTGACCCTAAAAGAATAAAGGCTATTGGTGAAAAGGGAAAGCCATTAGTACGAGTTTCAGGAGGTTCTGGAAGAGAATCTGTGAGTGTCTTAGCAACCGTATCTGCCAATGGTTACTATTTTCCGCCATTCATAGTTTTTAAGGGAGCTGGAGTACAGGCCTCATGGATCTCAGATGAAGCATACCCAGGAACTCTTTATTCAGCCTCCTCAAATGGTTGGATGGAAGAACCACAGTTTTATCAGTGGTTTATCAAAAGTTTCGTCCCACATGTAGTAAACCTCAGAAATGCTAAGAACTGCCCTGATCAGGGAGCAATATTATTATTTGATGGGCATACAAGCCACATAAGCTATAGAATCTTAAAGTGTGCTATGGACAACAACATTCACTTAATGAAACTCCCAAGTCACCTAACTGATAAACTCCAACCACTGGATAAGAGTGTTTTTGGACCGTTGAAAACCTGTTGGGAAAAAAAGCTCATAGCACACGGGAAAAAACAACTTGAGAAGAATGGAGACACCAGATTGAAAAGATCGGAATTTTCAGCTATGCTTGGGCAAGTTTGGAAAGATTCAATGTCCACTAAAAATGTCATAAGTGGATTTACAACTACAGGGGTGTTTCCTGTGGATGCCAGGAAATTCCCAGAAGATATGTTCAATCCTAATGAATTAAGAGAATACAAAAAGAGCAGGGCTATTGTGCTGTACTCAAAGCCTAACCCAATGCCAATACCTGAGACAAACCTTGTGACATCTAATGGTTTTGTTGCAAATTTGGATTCGGTATTACCAGTTGCTACAGAGGGAACATCAAACGATGAAAATATCATCCGTTCTACTGCAACCCCACTTAAAACCATCAACAACGAATCAGTTCCCAAAACCCCAAACAGTATAATTGAAATTTTCACAACTGAAATGAAAAAAGTTCAACAGAGGTCTGCAGAAAACAATACCGCAAGAAAGACGAGAAAAATGCCTCGATTAAAGGCTGAAAAATACGGTGAAGTGTTGACAACCGAAGAAGTATTACTTAAAGTAAAAGAAAATGAGGAAAGAAACCAAGAAAAAGAAATGAAAAAGCAGAAGAAAACTAAGCCGAATAATGATGACCCCAAATCAAGGAAGCCTATCAAGCGAAAATTGTTTCTTGCCCAACCCGATTATCGGCCGACCAAAAAAAACACTGAAGATTCTGAATACTGTGAAGAATCAGATAATGAGGATCGTTCAACAATGGCAATACAAATAGCTATGGAGAACACGCCAGAAGTAGCTTATGAAGACCCAAATTGGCAAAATATCAAGCCGGGAAAATTCTTGTTAGTTGACTTCCTTGGAGGACACAGAAACAAGACACACTACAAATATGTTTGTTGGGTGGTTAAAATAGATGAAGATGAGAGCGAAATAACTGTAAATGGATACAGAAGGAGTAATGAACTCTCAACACAGTTTATAGTGGATGAAAAAGATGTAAGTGTTGTGCAATTCGACCAGGTTATAGCGATTCTTCCAGAACCACAAATCAAAGAAGTGGACCGAAAAATTGTATGTGAATTCCCTGGTGTTGTGGCGGTTTTTGAAAAGTAGACATTTTTATAGCTCAAGTTAATGTATCTAACTTAAAGTTTAAACTTAAGATAAAGACTATGTGAATTTATTTTAAGTAGACCTATAGGCTATTCCAAAATAGCACAAACAAGTTTTAGTTTTTTTTATTATCTTAATTTATGTTTCTCACACACTTATGCAACTTCAACCTACACATTGATACTTTTTTCTCAAAGCCACTATTTTATAAAGTAAAATACATTTTTATTTTAAAACCTACTTGGATTTTATGTTACCTGAATAGAAGATATACCAGTTGGGGTAAATGTGAACAAGTGATTTGGGGTAATTGTGAACATGGGTTAAATAATGAAATCAAAGCATTTTCTTTATTAATAAATTATATAAATAAACATACTTGAATTTTCAACCCTCTACCTTGAAAGGGGAGGAAAATGCTTGTTTACAATTACCCCAATTTGATAGGGGTAATTGTAAACAGGTGGGGTAATTGTAAATTATCTTTAATTGGTTCTTAATTAATCATAATAATATTAATTCATTGTAAAATGTGTAAAGCAATAGTTACATAATCCTGATAAACCTTAACCCATAATTTAAAAGCAATCCCATAAAATTTATTAAATGTTGTTTGAAAAACATGTAAAATCTGTTTACAATTACCCCACTTGACCCTACTTCCAAATTTACTGTGTACAAGTCTATAATTTAAAACTACCTTTCCACAAAACAACACTAATTTACTAATAATAAATAACAACTCAAATTCAGTGTGATGGATACCTTAAATCAATCTTATTGTGTCTACATCCCTATATCAATAGATTTTTCCATTCAATAGTAAATAAGGCTCTTTTCGGAACTGCACCTGCATTGAGTGAAGACAGTGTTAACTTATATCATAACGTAGTGGCAATGATATGTAAAAGGAACACTTGCAACTAAGTTATCAATAATTGTTGAAATAGGTGTGTGCCTTCAATTTCTTCGATCGTCCATAAATCACATCAAAACTTTGGCACAGGAGGCCTAGTTGTCGTCATTATTGTAAACTAATGAGGAATCAAATCATATCAGACCTAACTTTGGATTATATCATCTAGGCTCTCAATCAACAATAAATTAGTGGCACTTCAAATGGAAATTGTCACTCTGATCCCAATCTTTTATAGGTATATTGCATTGCCACAATAAGTCCAAACAAATTTTAATAGGTTTGAAGAATCATTAAAGCTATTTTTGCTTAGGTATGGTTTGTAGAAAGAGGCGATTTGTAGGGTTCTCTTCAATTTAGTATGATTTGTAAAAACCACCCTTATCCCACCTTAACAACGCATGGCATGAACACGATTGTAGTGGAACGTATAATTAGGGTTACCATAATTTTTGAGGCCAACCCCGAGCATTTTTGTTGTACCATATGGCTCACTAACTGAACCATACTCCACTCCCTCCTCCCTCCTTGGTGAATTCAGGAAAAAAAATAAGACACATTTATGTTTTCACAAATTTAAAAATAATACAGTAACCTAATATTTGTTAGGCAAGATGATGAAACAGAACCAGATTGAGTAACCATTAATTGTGCTTAAAAAATATTCCTATCCAAGCACATCACACAACCTTTTTTAAACATCATTTATAACTGTTCAAACATTTTTAATGTATTGCCTGCAGGTCCTAAGGCGGATTTGCCATTTCTGAAATTTCGAAAGCAACTGAAGGAGTTTCTGATCGACAGGGCACATTACAGTACCTATCTATGATTTTCTTTACCAGAGGAATTATTTTTTTATTTTTTTATTTTGTGTGTGTGTCAATGCAATTTTGTTTTGTCCATGACAAATACTCTAGAGTGAACAGGAAGAGCTTCATTATCATAAAATAATGTACTTCGTTCAGAGAATCCAAAATACATTATAGGCTATGTCGTTGGATAAACTAACTTAGATATGGCTCCTATACTTCCCAGGATTAAAGATCATCAGTGTAAGTTAACATAATTAGATCATCAGTGTAAGTTAACATAATTTTTATTAACTGCTTTCTTTCCATCACTATTATTCCCTCTGAAGCCCAAAATGGTGCAGTTTCATAACTGGGCTACGGTATTATCGAATAAAAGGCGAAACTTTGCTATCCGACTCCACCGTTATTATCGATGTCGAAATTTTGATATTGCGATAATATTGCTAAGTATTCTATCGATGATACAATTACACGATACGATTATGATTTTATCACCTGATTTAGTTTTGTTGTAATATAATTAAACATACCTTTTGACAATAAAACAAATATATTGCAAACAATTAACTGAAAATTAAAAAAAACAACTACAAATTTTAGTTAATGTAACCTGTAATATTATCAAAGAACAACACAAAATAGGCCTAAACTACGAAAGTTTATTATGTAAGTTAGGTAACTTATATCTTAAGTGTGAGAAGAAGCAGACTTCGTTAGACTTAAAATGGCGTCCACCAAACAAATGCAGCCAAATACGAATCAGAAAGGTATTTTTAGCTATTGTATTGAGGGAATGTGTTTTAAATGTTTCCAAACACCATTGAATTTGTTGTTATACATCGCTGTCAATAAGAGTGACGGAGGTTTACGGTTAGATTGTTAGGTTAGATTATTATTATGAGTAGGCCCTATAGTAGGCCTACATTAAATTACCATATTTCTTATGATTGTAGGCCTATTACGCATATCTTAACTCAAGGATTACAACTATCAAATAGGTAATCGCAATATCAAAATCTCCACATCGATAATATTGGTGGAGTCGGATAACAAAGTTTTGCCGAATAAAAATATCGATCAATCCAATTAATATAGTATGGGATTGAAAATTACTGTCAAATACAAATTTTACCTCAACAAAATTTGTTCTAATCCCAATCTATCACAACATAAACTAATCTCTATTAAGTAATGTGAAGGACCAGCCTATGCCCAGAAAATTTTAAACGTGAGAGTAGATCACACGTACCGCAAAAAAAAACAAAATGTTTTTGTTTATCGATACATTGGAAACTGTTTTCTTAGGGTGGGTTTACACGTGAGAGTTTTTCACTCTCGGAGAGTGGTTAGTTACTCTCATAAAAATCTCAGACAGCTGTTGATAGTACTCGCAGAAAACTGTCTGGGATTAACAATCTTGGAAAATTTCCTTGTTGTGTAAACACCTCTACCTGCTGAGAGTACAAAACTCTCTGAGAGTGAAAAACTCTCACGTGTAAACCTACCTTTATATTATGGCCTAGACGTCATAAAATAACGGCATAAATATTTTTTAACATGCAGGTGGCATGTAAATGCAGAAATAATTTAATTGAACCTTTGCCTATCAATTAGTACAAAGCCTAACTTATTTTAGCTTTGTTTTCAGAATGTAAATAGACCTAGACTAAAAATTTGGGAATTTTGTAGGAAATCATTATTTTTCTTATGTCAACTTTCCTGTTAATTTCGAAAGTTACTTATAGCCTAGGTCACACAAACTATCTATCGGAATGCTAAAAAGAAAACACATAACTTACTAAACTTCATTTATAATTCCTCCTTTAAAATAAATTTATTTTTTATCAAGTACTTAACTGTTTAACTGAAATGAGCCCAACTATTCACTGACATATTATGAAAACAGAGACGACACAGACAATGTTACGTTTAACAGACACGGTAGAAATATCCGACCCGTTCCCTTGGTCGAGCTGAAAATCCCTTTTTATCCCGTCAGCATTTGAAACCGTGTCTTCCCACAAAAATAGGCCTATACATTTACTTTCAGCGCAATTTTTTCCAAATATATACAAGTCTATAATTGTACAACACAAGAATAACATCAAATTACATTTTAGTAAATTTGTTTTTTTCCTTTCTCCTAAATTACACAACTAACTTATAAAATTAGCAATAATAAAAAATCCCCAAGAAATATCCCCTATTTGGAAAACAACCCCCACAACTGGCAACACTGCGTGAACTGTTGTTCGCTAGAATTGAATGTTAAGAACCATTAAGGATTCGATCTTTTCCTACCGTTCATTTTTGTAGGCGCTATCGAGAAATTCAAGTGTTCGGTGCTACCGAGAATTTGAAAAATCTAACAACAACTACGTAAAAACGAAATAGTCTACTAGCAACTACGCTTTAGCGACTGCGACATCGTAGGCACTAACGAGAAATTTTAATAATTGTGTAGGCGCTAATCAAATATTTAAATTTTCATTTTTCCCGCCTTTTCGTAGCTGCTATGAGAACATTCAGTTTTAGTTGCTACGTTTAATTTCAATTTGTAGTTGCTACGTGCGTAGCTACTATGATACCCCGCCAAATTTTGTACATATTATGCCCTAATATAGGTCTAACTATAGTAGCATTCATTAGCCAATTTTAAGTTTAGTCCAAAAATCGTAAAACTCGAAATCCTTAACATTTTTCATTTATACTGTTTGTAATTAATTTACTTTTACCTGTTAAATATACTCCTATATCGATTTATGTTTTTCCAGTATTGTATTCTATTTTAGATGCTCTACAAGTTTGGTCCTATGACACTTTACCGTATCTCACCCCCTTCACCTTTAAAAAGCGGTGTATTTCCAAAATTTCAAAACTCGTAAACAAATTTGCACTATTTTAATATTTTTCATTTACCATTATGGCACATTGATGAGTGAAATTTTGCACATGTTATGCCCTAATATAGGTCTAACTATATTAGCATTCACTGGCCGATTTCAATCTAAGTTTAGTCCTAAATGGTCGTACAACACAAAATTCTTAAAAAAATGTCAAGTATACTGTTCGTAAATTGATATAATCTGGCAAATGTACTGCAAAATTGATATTTTTTGCCATTATTATATTTTATTTTAGACGCTCTACAAGTTCTACAAGTTGATGGTATGCGATTTTGCCGTATCTCATCCCCTTCACCCTTAAAAAGGAGTGTACTTTCAGAATTTCTAAATTTTTTCTAAAAAATTGTGCTATTTTGATATTTTTATTTACTATTATGTAATATGTATGCATGAATTTATATTTATATTATGACCTCAACATTTTCTATCTGTAAAAAAAAAGCTTTTTGCCAATTTCAATCGAATTTTAGCCAAAAAAAATTGCAAAAACACAAAATTCTCAACATTTTTTCATGTTAAGTGTTCGTAATTCACTTAAACTTGGTATATATACTGCTATATTGATATATGTTTAGCCATTACTATATTCTATTATAGACGCTCTACAAGTTTGGTTCTATGACATTTTGGAGTATCTCGCCCCCTTCACTCTTAAATAGGGGCGTAGTTTCAAACTCATACCTTCTTCCACAAACAATTCGCTATTTTAATGTTTTTTATTTACTTTTATGGCGCACAGATGCCTCAAACTTAGTAAATTTTATTGACCCAACCAGTTCTTACTATTTTAGAAGCCATTGATCAATTTCAATCAAATTTAAGACCAAAACAATGGAAAAAACACGAAATTATTGACATTTTTTCATGTAAAGTGTTTGTACAAATTTACTTTATGCTGAAAATTTTACTGCCATATTGATTTGTATTTCGCCAATAATTTGTTCTATTTCGGACGCTCTAAAAGTTCGGTCCTTCGCGATTTGGCAGTATCTCACCCCCTTCACCCTTGAAAAGGAGCGTACTTTCACGATATTGAAATTCTTTGACAACAATTGCCCTATTTCAACATTTGTTACTCGACTATTCGTTGTTTCCACGTATTTTTTTAACTTCCTCTAAACTACTAACGGCAATAATTTCTTTTCGGCATCGATTCGTTATCGTCTACTAACACTTCGGGGGAACCATTATAGGGGGCATGGGGGCGGAGCCCCCATCGAGCCGTAGGCGAGTAAACTATAATACGCTCCAATGTCCGTCCCGTACGAGAATTTGTACTCGATTTTGTACTAAAAAACCTCCTCTACTCTTTAGGATTCTAACCTGGAATTGTTTATCACATTACGTCAGGCTAGGCCTGAATTTGGCTAACACCGGTGGGGCTCACTCCTTATCCAGCCACTCGATCAAGGGATCTGAGCCACTTCGCAGTCCAGATCGGGTTTCTTTTCCAGGAGGATGCCCCGGACGAACTGGGATAAACAATCCCAGTTGCCCTCATCCTCCAAGATCTTTTGGCAGACCGAGTCCACCGGAAATGCACCAAAAATTTGTGTGGCCTTCAGGCGGGACCCTTCCCAACGGGGGCAGCGGAAGAATGTGTGTTCCGCATCGTCGGGAACGCCCGGGCAATAAATGCAGTCCGGTGAACCGGTCTTGCCCATCCGGTTCAGGTAGGACCGAAAATAGCCGTGAATTTTCAAGAATTGGCCGCCGTTCCACCCATGGTTGGACATGCTTGATAAGTCTCGCAGTCCATCGTCCTCGGGTGTCGTGCTCCCAGCTGTGTTGCCACTGCTGGAAGGTTCGGGAGCGCTCATCTGTTCTTGCCGTGTCCTTGCCAATCTCGCCTTGTCTCTGATAATTGTCTCTGGGGGTTGGCAGCACTGACTGCAATACTTAAACACACGTGGAAGTTCGGCTCCGTGTTGTTTTAGCTATAACGCGAATATTGCGTTGTTACATAGGAACTAATTGTGGTCAAAGGACATTAGTAACATTACCGATCCACGCGAGATAAGAAATTGAGGACTAACTCGGCCATTAGTTATTTATCGGTCGTTGGAGCGGTCGTGCGTCTCCACGTGGTCGCGATCGTGCGTGGATCGTCTGGTCGCCGAGCAGTGCAGTGACTGTATGTGGAATAAGTGTTTATCCGTCATCAAGTGAGGCATTTTATGAGTGGACGTAAAATTAGCGATTTTTCACACCTACAACTTCACGGAATAACAAGCGGTCACTGAGCTCACCCGAGATTAGTGGAACTCCAGAAAGACGGCCTAGATTAAGTTCTACAATGGACGACGATAAGGTTGGTGAAATGACTGTGGGACAGCTAATGTTAAGTCTAAACAACCTGTTGGATCAAAAATTTTCAGTCCTAGCCACTAAGGAAGAATTAAATACTTTGTCTAACATGGTAGAGGACATAAAAGAAGATAACCGCAGGAAGTCTGAAGAAATAAGTAGCCTCAAAGAACAAAATCGGGCAGTTCTAGCCTAGTTGGACGATCTGGAGGGCAGATCACGCAGAAATAACTTAATTTTTAAAGGCTTAAAGTGGCAGAGGGCAATAGGCCCGATTGCAGGGAAGTTATTCAACGCTTCCTGAAGGACGTTATGGGGCTCTCTAATGATGTATGGATAAACAGGGCTCATTTTATCTCTGAAGATGATAACAAGGCAATAATTGCGCATCTGCCAGAGGATAGCGACATTGACTACGTTATGCAACAGACACGCAAACTACAAGGTACAGGCTACGTAGTTCACCGAGATTACACTAAAGAAGTGAGAACTAAAGCATGATTTTTGACGTTTTAAATATTTAAATAGTAGCCTACTTATAAAACTACAATAATAATTATTATTAGCATTCAAGAAAATACAGCATTGACCATCATATGAACTAAATTCTTCTTTTTATTGAAGCTTATTGAACTTTAAACAAACATACGATTAAAAGTCGCTAATAAATGTCAAAATGCTAACAATATATCACACCTAAAACTGATCATTTTTCAACACAATACATACCACAGTAGCCTAACTATACAACTCGTTACCAGCATATTTCTACTCTTTTTCAGCCTATAATAAATACCCGGGGACCGAGCATTTGCTCGGGGAAACTTAAATAATTTTTCATGGTGATAACAGTAACCAGACAGTGCCCTAAGGCCCCATTTATGCACGCGATTTGTGTCGCACGACACGGCCGCGCGGCAGCGCGACTTTGAGAATGTGCCAAAAAAATCGCGCGTTTTCAAGTCGCGCGATTTCCAGTACTACCAACAGCTTCACTTCCATGTCAGTCGAGCAAATGGATCCATGCGTGGTGTACGGTTATTTCCTGTTGGTCAAGAAGAGGAGGCGACGATGGGACGTTCACCCGATAAATTCTGCTCGATAAGCAGACGGAGCATTTCGAAACTTGTACGGGTTGTTGAGAAACGACACCGACAAGTTTTTTTAACTATTTTAGAATGAGCGTAACCTCTTTTGATGAGTTAGTTGTTCGGCTTAAAGGTGCAATAGATATTGAACCAGGTCTAGTGAAAGGATTGGCGTTTTCTACATAAGAAACCGCCGAGTACTCTCTCTAATTTTACTTAACTGATTCTACACCGTACTTTACCTTTTCAACTTTACTGACACTTTTCTTTATTTCCTTGTTTTCTACTTTCCCTTTGTTACTGACGTCTTGCTCTCTAGCAGATCGATTTCGACCCATGCGGGACTATTTTATTAATATTTGAGAACTGTATTTGTATATTCCTATGTATTTTTACGAAATAAATGGATTTTGATTTGATTTAGAAATTGCGCGGCACAAAAAATCGCGCCAAATCATGCCGCGTGCATAAACGGTCCAATTGAATTCAATGCTCTACAATGATCTACTACTACAAATCTTGCGCTGTATGAGCACTACATTCAATCCTCTTTCCGTCAAGGCAACCAGGTTGACAGTATCTATATCGACTTCACTAAAGCATTCGACAAAGTGAGTCATCAGCACCTCCTTGCCAAGATGAGGGCCTATGGGATATTGGGGAGTCTTCTCCGGTGGTTTGATTCCTATCTCTCGGATCGTTTCCTGATAGTGAAGATGGCTGGAGCTACTTCTCAACCCTTCCAGGCATCGTCAGGTGTGCCTCAGGGGTCCCACTTAGGACCCTTCTTATTTTCCTTGTTTGTGAATGATATAGTTGATTACATATCTGTGAACTGCCTGTTATTCGCCGATGACATCAAAGTTTTTACTTCTGTTGCCTCCACTAGTGACTGTCACGGTCTTCAGGATACTCTGATTAAAATTGAAGATTGGTGTCATCTGAACCGCATGAAAATGAACGCCAGCAAATGTCGAGTCTTGTCATTCAACCGCGATCTGTAGATATCATTGTCTTTGACTACTTCCTGGTTCCCCTCTGGAGCGTGTGGAGACTATGCGGGATTTGGGCATTGTCCTATCCTCAAACTTGAACTCTGAAGACCACATCAACTATATCGTTAGTAAAGCCACCCGCACTTTAGGATTTCTTATCAGAACATCAAGAAAAGGATTGGATATCAATGCGATGACTGCTGTCTACAAGTCTCTGGTGAGGTCTGTGCTTGAATTTGGATGTCTCATCTGGTCACCTCATCAACTTGGACAAATTCGGCGGTTGCAGAAGCTCCAGGACAGATTTGTACGAGTCATTGGTGTCAGGTTGGGCTTTGAGTACCAGGAGGTGCCACTGAACCAAATCGAGAAGATGCTTGACCTTTGTCCACTGTCTACAAGACGCCAACTACATGACCTCACATTTCTTCGGAGGCTACTTGTTGGGGAGGTGGACTGCCCTGCGCTGCTAGCCCTCATCGAACTGCGAGTTCCAGGTCGGACACGGTTACAACATCTGTTCAGGCAACGCCCCGCTTCAACAAATTATGAAATGAACGGTGTTATCCCAAGATTGCACAGACTGGGTAACCTGCTTTCCCCACACTTTGATTTTTTCAATGACAGTAGTTACCGCCTGAAGTCTATTTTTCTATCTTTGTGAATACCTAATTTATTGTTGTTTGTATTTTGATTGTTATTGTTGTTATTGTTACTATATAAGCCTGTTATTGTTGAGATGTATATTTTTTGTTGTTGTTTTTTGATAATATTTATTACTGTTGCATTTTTTCAATATATTTTATCTCTCTGTCTCTAGTCAAGCATGTTAAGTGTAAATTCTGCCCTCATTAATGCCAAAGTCTTGCAATATGTCTCTCTGACAATTTTAGTTAAAATTCTTAAAGCTTGTAATTATTATCTTGGTATTTTGCTGTTATTATTGATTGTTATGTTATAGGAATAATTTCACTCAAGCAATATGTCTTTACTTGTTCATAATAATATTCTGCACGTAATTTCTTTGAAAGTAAATTTTCTTCTAATATGTCATCTTGAATGCTGAAATGTATTAATGTATTGTTCAAATGTGTTATTAATTAATTGTATTGATCACTTCACTGTAATTTTTTTTGTATACTGGCGTATGCCGTTCATTGCCAATAAATAAATAAATAAATAAAATGCTCCCAGGAATCGCGCGTTTTCAAATTGCGCGACACAAATCGCGTGCATAAATGGGGCCTAAAATGCCAAGTGCAAACATGCTTGTTTCTATTTAAGACTAGAATGTTCGCTCCGCTCCTTGCCTAGACTGTTTTTAAGTAGGCCTACGTGTGCTGCACTTTAATATATATTCGTTGAACCACATGTTGAATCCTTAACACGTGGATTATGTGTCTATGGTTAACAGTTGATTTAATTAATTTTTTTCTTTTGTTTTAAAATCAATTACAATCCCACAAATTGCAAAGTTGTTTTATCCTTTTACCTAAATTTTATTTACTCATACTCACCAATATGAAGTGAGATTTAAAAAAAGGTAAATTGTATTTCGTTATAGTAGCATTCAGTACTATAATTTACCAGTAACTGGCTACCATTCAAAACAGCATCATGTTAAAACTCGACAGTTGAGTCAGCAGCTGTTTTCATTATTTCTTTGCTTAGATATTTAACTCAGTAACAAGGAATCTAAAATAAATAAAGACAAGGTAGGGGTCAAGACATGCAATGCACTCTATGCACCAGGTGTTCTTTTGCACCTATGACGTCATTATTATCATTTCCAGTAATAGTAAATGGTGATGTCATAGGTGCAAAAGAACACCTGGTGCATAGATGGCGTTGAATGTCTTGACCCCTACCTTCTCTTTATTTATTTTAGATTCCTTGCTCAGAAAGACCAAGGTTCAAGGTGTTACATAAATTGAGGATTACTACGAAATAAGATTTTCCCTGGCATTGAGACCTGAAATATATTATTTTTTATCTCAGAACTAAATAAGTCATTTGCAGATTTTTTGAAAATCGTTAAACGCCGTTTTTAAGATCTGTGTATACATGCACACTTACAAATATACCTTACTCGTATAAGATCAGAGTAACTTATAAGTTGGTTGGTTCATAAAAAAATAAACTAAGGTATTTTTATATCGTTCTGTCCCTCCTGTGAATTTACATCGTAGGCCTACTTCAGTGCTAAACCCCTCAAACGGCTTTGACCACTAGAAAAATTACAAGAAGAAATATTGGCTTGTCTTCTTCTTGCCTAATCATATAAAGGTCAAATCGAGGCAATCGATTGCTGTTGATGCAGGAGCAGGCAATTTTTTTTATTTATTTAATTTATTTTTACTGTTATTGTTTTGTCTCACCTACCTAATTGTTTTGATTTAAATACCTAACTGAGCATTTATATCGTCTATGTCAATTAAACAGACGACACAAAGCTAAATGAAGACTAACTCAAAGTTCACTATGTAAAACTAAACTGCACAGTACACACACGATCGGCACACGTTCTGATGAGGGAATTGACATGCTAAGGTTATGTCAAATTCCCGCTCATGTTGGTTTTTACACTCCCCCGTGAACCACGGTTATCCCTACATTTTGGCATGCACTACGACTTGAACATTGTAATTAGACAAATGAGTATTTTTTACTTTGTTTTTAAGTTTGTTCCTTGTTAATTTTCAATTTATTTAATTTTCAAACAGTGTTTCTTATGGAAAAATTCGACATACTTTTTATTGGTCTGTTTTTTATTATTTGTGCCAAAATTTCGGGCGGGGGGTTCGACCCCCTGACCCCCCCCCCCCCCCCACTGGCTACGGCCTTGCTTCATTTCAACCAACCCTGCTGACTGGGGAGAAAACTTGACTGACTGGGTACTTCCGGTTGGCCGATTCGCTTCAAATTTGATACTTGAGTGCTACCAAAAAATATCCTAAACAATAATAAAAAATAACCAACCCCTAATTTTTACTCTAATAGGTACTTCACTTCAACCAACTCTGCTGACTGGGGAGAAAACTCGACTGACTGGGTACTTACGGTTGGCCGATTCGACTCAAATTTGGTACTTAAGTTAACATATGGATACTAATATAGTATCCATAGTCAATGGTCATATTTAACTTGATGGAGGAAGAAGAATCAGAATAAAGAAGTGAGAAAAAAGAAAACTCAATCTCAATCCATCATCTACGGAAGCCCTGAAGGGCCAAAGAGTAAGCGGTCATTTTTTACACCGCCGTGTTTGAAACACGGCGAGCCGTGTTTAGAAGACGGCGAGCCGTGTTTCAAAGACGTCGAGCCGTGTTTCAAAGACGGCGAGCCGCGTTTAAAAGTCGGCGAGCCGTGTTTGGAAGACGGCGAGCCGTGTTAGAAAGTCGGCGATCGCCGTGTTAGAAATTCGGCGAGCCGTGTTTGAAAGTCGGCGAGAAGTATATGAAATTTGGCGAGCATTTTGATAAATTAACTAAGACTAATAATTAAAAGCTTTTTTATTGACTCTTAAACGGATTTTCATCCTCTTATAAAATTGAAAATAACCAAAACAATCAAATCTCTGGAGCAAAAATAGTCTGTGCATTTGTTATGATTGCCATAACCAAACAGTTTTCTTTGTTTTTGGGTCCTCTGATTTCATAGAAATCTGGCATGAAAGTTGTAATATTTTTTAATTAGTTTGCAAATGAGATTATATCTAGTCATATACCTAATCTAATATCAGATATCTATAATTATTACTCTTAATTACTTTATCAAAATACTCGCCGAATTTCAAATACATCTCGCCGACTTTAAAACACGGCTCGCCGCCTTTCAAACACGGCTCGCCGCCTTTCAAACACGGCTCGCCGCCTTCCAAACACGGCTCGCCGCCTTCCAAACACGGCTCGCCGCTAGTGATGGCAAACAAAAATCGATTTTTTGGAAAAATCGATTTTTTGCCTTCGATACATCGATTTTTCGACATCGATTTTTTCAAGTCGATATTTTTCCGAAATCGATTTTTCTCACTAAAAATATCGATTTTAAAATCGGTTTTGGTGAATACTGCTATGGACCATGGAGGTTGAGAATTAACGCTTCTATATAGGAAAAAACGGAAATGTGTATCATTTTCTTGGTTGGCAACACTGAGAGCGCTAATCCCACTTGACTACTCCACTCTTCTTCCAATTTCAAATATTCCAATGCCCTTGCTTTTTGCTTTTGTTAGTTTGCACCTGCCCTGCGTTCTTCTATTTGTTTACTTACATTGATGACTGACAGACGCCATTCGTACAAACTTTGCCGTCCGTCGTCCGTCCCTCATAGTGTTGAGTTGTTTTGTTATTTGTTGTTTACCTTAGCCATTGAAGATAGTTAACATTGGTAGTAGTACTACATTAGTAGTAGTACTGGTCGGAAGTGAAAAGCAAAATTTGATAACCTATAAAAAGAAAATTTTCATCAATATATTGCTGAAATCCTCTATTTTCTTCACAATCACATGTTATTTATTTTATGGGGTACAGCGTAAACGGTAGTTACACTGCCAATATTAATTAAATCCACAATAATTAATAACAATTATTAAATATTTTCCAATATACAGAATTTTTAAAACTCTGTCAAAAGAAAGACAGCTGTGATAGGGGATATTGTTGTTTGAGAAGTGATACTTTTGTCATCAGGGACCGGGAGAGATGGCAGCCCTGTTAGGTGTAATGGGGTAATGTGTAATTCTCAGCGTTGCCAATTCGAGGGTAATTACCCTTTTTGAGGGTATTTTGGACCTTCGAGGGTATTTTCGAGGGTAATCGTTTTTGCTAATAAAAGGATAATTTTACTGAAATTGTCAAGTTTGACTCAGATATGTGAATTTTCGGGAATAGGTTAAAATCCGAAGTAGATTTAATACAAGATTGATTAATATGACTTGAAAGCTAATACCAATTAAACAGCTGATACACATATATGAATCACCCCTGTGTGCTAACAACTTAGATGGTGGGTAAATTTAGTGATTTTCTGGTATTTTGGCACTTTTGAGGGTATTTGAGGGTAATTTTGGCAAGGACCGAGGGTAATTTGATGAAAAGTGATTGGCAACGCTGGTAATTCTTATTTAGCTTTAGTCCTTTTCATTCATACACGAACCTAACCTCAATCTTCTGTGTTTACACCTAAATTGAGCGTAACGATTTTCGTTGCTATGTATTTTATCTGTTGTCCAAGTCTACACATTAAAGAAATTTATATTTAAGTTTTTGCCGTTTATAATTTCATTTCCTGGTGCATTTTTGACTTTTATATTATATTTTTACGGCATCGATTAAAAAATATCGATTTTTTGTAAAAAGCGATTTTTTCACCTCGATATTTAATCGGAATCGATTTTGCTCTTTCGATACATCGATATATCGAAAAATCGATTTTTCGGTAAATTTTGCCATCACTACTCGCCGCCTTCCAAACACGGCTCGCCGACTTTTAAAGACGGCGAGCCGTCTTTCAAACACGGCGGTGTAAATAAACGGTATCAGTTAACTGACACATACTTTCTCCCAACAATATAAAAAAAAGATGTTAAAAGCTCCAAACATTAATGTCTTGATGACTCAGTCATATAGCTACCAGCTGAGCAACGCTCGTTTGACCCTACGCGCGTCTGTGACTTTTAACAACGTACTGCGTTTACCGCTAAACGAGAAATTGAATTTTCTCCGCAACCACTTGACGTAGAGCAATAATTTAAAATACTGGATTATTTAGTTTTTTGAGCTTGATTTAATGGTGATAAGTAAAATTTATTTCGAGACAACAGCTATTTTGAAAATTCAAAAAATTGATTTTTTAAACACTTTTTACTCCATAACTTTTGAACGCGCATTTTCTCGGAGATGCGGGTGGTGTCATTTTATTCACCACTTTAAGCTTAATAAACCACAAAATTTTAATCAAAATCGTTAGAGCCGTTTTTGAGAAATTTTGATTTTTGATGATTTTTGAGGGTTTTTGGGGGTAAACTACCCTTAAAAATCAAAAATTTAAAAAAATGAAAACAACGCCTGGAATTATCGTGGGTTTGGACCTACGTACCAAATTTCACCAAAATCGGACCATTGGGGCATTCTCTAGCTCTGTATACATCCAGACACACACACACACACACACACACACACACACACACACACACACAGACATCACTCCGAAAACCACTTTTTTGGACTCAGGGGGAACCAAAATGGATAAAGCCACCAACAACTCAAATTCGAAAATTTTGACGAAAACAATACTTTCTCCATATACTATGGTATAGGGGGAGAAAGTAAAAATGACCGCTTACTCTTTGGCCCTTCAGGGCTTCCGTAATCATCTCCATCTGGGTAGTGATGGCAAAATTTCTTGAAAAATCGATTTTTCGATATATCGATGTATTGAAAGAGTAAAATCGATTTCAATAAAAAATCGTAAACAAAAAATCGATGTCAAAAAATCGATGTATCGAATGGTAAAAATCGATTTTTCCGAAAAATCGATTTTATTTTGCCATCACTATGATGTCAAAATTTCTTAAAAAATCGATTTTTTGATATATCGATGTATCGAAAGAGTAAAATCGATTTCGATAAAAAATCGTGAACAAAAAATCGATGTCAAAAAATCGATGTATCGATGAAAGTTAGTGTTTTGTTTTAATTAAAGTTAGGTTAGGTTTGTTACAACTGAAAAAAGGTTTTGTTTTGTGATTAGGATTGTAAAAGTAATGTGTATCGACTTTATTTTGTTGTAACTTCTCTTGCGTTTTCAGTTTAGGAGGCAATATGTCTCGTGTATCTCCTGATTCTTTTATAAGTCCGTCATCATCGGACGAGTCGTTTGACTTTTTATTCAAAATTGTCCTAATAGGTGACTGTGGGACAGGAAAAACTTGTGTCGTTCAAAGATTTAAATCAGGGACATTTGTTGAAAGACATGGTAACACTATAGGAGTGGATTTTTCAATGAAAACTGTAATGGTTGATGGTAAAAAAGTCAAAGTAAGTATAGAATATGTTGTGAAAATGACTTGGGTGTAGGCTTAGTCTTAGTAGTTTGGTAGGCTTGCCTTGCCTAGAAGCACGTACTGTAGGAAGAAGTACCGTGATACATCCTGTTCTTGACAAAGCCAAAAGACCTAGGCATATATAGCAAAAATGAAACTTAGGCCTTACCCTTTTTTTGGTGTGATCATCAGACCTGTCAACCTGGCAAGATGCGGATGCTGGAGTTTTTCTAACCTGATCTTGCAAAAATGCGTGATATGCGGAAAAATACAGTTTTCAGTCAAAATGTTGTGTTTATGTAATAATTAGGACCTAGCAGTAATATTATGAAAAATGTGCGAAGATATAGCCTATCATTCATCATGTAATTGCAAATAATCTAGGCCTAACATATTTTATATTAGTTTTGAGAGAAATGATACAATACAAATTAAATCATACAAGCAAACAAACTGGCTAAATAATATGCTACCTATTGCATAGGCTACTATCTAGTTGACACCTAAATAAAACCAGCAGAAGCTCTCTGGTTCAGGTAACCGTGTTTAGTGCTAATCTTTACAAAGCAACCAATGGCAGAAGCCCTTTTATCATCATTTGGCATACCGAAATAACCAATTGAGAAGGCTGTTTATGTTAGTGTCGCGTAGTTTCACCAGTAGCTCCTTTGTCAGGCTTAGTTTATCAGATTAGGCCTACAGGAAGATAGCATTAGTTGCATTGAGTACCCTCACAATGTGTGAGTTTGCGGGCGCTTGGTGAGAGAGCGTGAGTCGACGATCAAATGCGTGAGACTCAAACATTTTGCATGAGAGTTGACAGATTTGGATCATCTGGTATTTAAATTAGCCTACATCAATACAATAGCATTGTATTGATGGCAACCTAATGTTACCATCCTCAACAAAAAAATTGAAGCTAAAACACCATTAAATTTTTAGGATTAGAAATAGAAAACACACTCAAATTTAACCGTCATGTTGAAAAATTACTAACTAAAATTTCTTCTGGCCTCTAAACTTACGCATTAATTAGGTTAAAAAATTATTGTGATAAAGAAACTCTGAAAGTTATTTATTTTTCTTACATCCATTTAGTGATATCCTTTGGAATATCATTGTATGGTGCAACAACAACCAATAATTTAAATGCCATTTTGATAATGCAAAAAGAAAGCAATAAGTTAAGAACAATTTGTAATTTAAAACCTAGAACTTCAGTAAAAGATCATTTCAAATTGGAACAAATATTCCTAATGACAGTTTAACTTATGGAATGTATGTTTTTGATGCAGTTTTACCTATAAAAAATATATTTCAGGATATGGAACTGGTTGGTAACAATCATGAACATAATACCAGAAATCGTTAGATGCCTAGCCATAAGCGCCCACAATTTACAACTTTTTAAGGAAAAACCTACATACGCTGGTGCAAAATTTTACATTAACATACCAAATGATATTACGGATGAGGTCTCAAGTAAGAAATTCAAAATCAAACTTAAGCAGTAAGTAGGCTACCCCATCAACAAAGCTAAGTTAGGCCTATGTATTCTTTTGAAGAGTTATAATTTTGAACTATTTTGTTAAATTCTGAGATTTAGGCTAAGTAATTTTTTATAACTATTTATCACTATTCATGTATGTATATAAACTACAAATGAATAAAAATATTTTTAATTGAATTGAATTTAATGTCTGAGAGGTCGGACAGAGCGGACGTTATCCTCGTTGTTATCTTGTTTATTCCCAATGCTGTGTTTAGTGGACACGTTATTTTGTGCGTGATTATCTTGAATAGGTACTCATTTTTGTGACAATTGTGAACTGTGTGAGTATTTTTATTTCTCATAACTTATAGGCCTACTGTTTTTAAGTTTCTATTGACAAATAGCAGCAGAACCATTGCAGCAGCATGCGACTGGAAACTCGGGCGGAGCTCGGCACCCTGACGTTTTAGGACGTCATGCGAGCTATGAATGAGATGCGTGAGGAGCAAAACAAAATAGCTACGCAGTTCAACACCTCTTATGAGGCATTGAATAGGAAACTGGAGGAAAGTGTAGCAACAATGAAGGATCAAACAACAAAAATTGAAGCTTATTTAGTAAAACTAGATGCCCTTACAACTGAAAATAGCGCTTTAAAAAACAAAGTTAACAATCTAGAGGCCCGTTTGGAGGAGATGGAACAATATTCAAAGTGGAATTGTGTGAAGATTTTTGGAATCTCTCAGCAGGCGCAAGAGAATGTAGTTTATGTCGTAAAGAAGGTAGGTCAGGCATTAAAATATGGTTATAACAGATTCTATGCTCGACACTTGTCATAGACTAGCTAAGAAAAGTGGGGCATCGGAACCTCATGGAATTATTGTGAAATTCGTAACGCGTTTTGATAAAGAAGAGTTCCTCCGTAAGAAGCGTGAAAAACAGCAGCTGTCGACTCGCCACCTGGACCTTCATGAGGATCGACCCGTCTATGTCAACAAGTCCCTGGCACCATCCCGTTGACGACTCTTCGTTTGGGCGCGGCAGTTTAAGAAAGAAAACAACTACCTTAAGCGTTTTTTATTAATGAGGATTCCAAAAATCAATGTAGGCTAGGCCTAAGCCTTAGTTCCTGTGAGGCCTAAAGAAAATCTTGTTCTTTCTTCGGATTTTACGCCAAAAACAAAAACAAATCCTTGTCACAAGGAAGTTGTCTAGATTCACCCAGCAGTTTGGTTATGGTGACAATCAATATACAGTGCATTCGGACAAAATTAGCTGCTCTTTCAATATTTGTTGATGAAATAAGGCCTAGTGTTCCCTGTTTTACTGAGCATTGGCTCTAGAAGAAGGAAAGTGAGTTTTATAACAAATTGGAAGAACATGACTCTGACCAGTATTTTTTCTCGGCAGTTATTATGTAAAAATGGTGGCAGTGCTATCTTTGTATAAAATACTCTTAGTTTTAAGGAAATTGATCTCGGACAGTTCTGCGAAGAATTTACTGTTGAGCTCGCAGCTGTCGAACTTATAGGCCTGCAAAGCCCAACTGTTGTTGTGTCAGTTTATCATTCATCGGACGGAGACTTTGAAAGATTCCTTGATCTTCTGGATAGATGTTTGGCTTTTCTCGCACTCAAAGATAGGAAATTACTCATTTGTGGGGATTTCAATATTCACCTTGAAACACAGTCTGAAAAAGAGAGATCTTTCACAAATTTACTCCACAGTTATAATTTATTTAAGTTATCCAAAATAGGTTCCCGACTAGAGGCATTCATTGTTTGGATTCTATTGCCACAAATCTAGAATCATGGGACTGCAAAACATCTGTAGTTTTACGTATGATAGCTGACCACAGTGCTGTGGTGAGGGAGGTAAAATCAGGTCTAGTTTCTGCGAGCATTGTTACAACACTTCCACCATGGCATGCAAACTATTCCTGTTTTAAGAGAAAAATTAGTGAAGATAGGTTACCCCTTAGATAGGTTAGACCTCAGTAAGATCAACAGGGGGTCTGAGCTATCTCAAGGCAAAAACCCATTGGAGTTATTTTACACCTTTTTCTCTCATTTCATGTATGAGTTTAATAAGCACTTTCCAGTGAAAATAGCTGATAGAGCTAAAACTAATCAAGGGCCTAGCACCACCAGGGACAAATCGTGGTACACTCCTGATCTTCGTAGGATAAAAACTCTTGTTGTTTCGGTACACGACCATTTCAAATCCTCAATAGTCCCCAGCCGAACAAAATAGGCTATTTAACACCTATCTGAAATTTAACAAACAATACAGAAAAAAAGTTGCTGAGACCAAGAAAGCCTATTATGTCAAACTCATTGAAGAGTCTACAAATAAGTGCAAAGCTGCATGGGATGTTATTAGACAGTGCAGACCTATTAAACCTAAAGTAAGCAGCCTTGCCAGTCCTGATAACGTTAATGACTTTTTTATTGGTACTGTTGAGTATATAGTGTCAAATCTACCGGCAGTTGTCCAAGACCCTCTAAACATAGGCCTAACTAGTGATCCTGAAAATAGACCACACCTTATGGAGTGGAAAGATGTAAAACCTACAGAAGTAGTTAAAATTATCAAGAATTTTAAGTCATCAAGCAGCCCAGACATATATGGTGTATCTTGTAACATTCTCAAGGCAGTTATCGATGTCATAGCAGTCCCCTTTACCTCTGTATTAAACATATGTTTGAGACAAGGAGTCTTTCCAGATGCTCTCAAGGTTTCAAAAACAGTTCCATTCCATAAGAAGGGAAATACCAAGGAACTGACAAATTACCGTCCTATCTCTGTGCTTCCAGTTATGTCCAAAGTACTTGAAACCATTTTAAATAATCAATTAACAAGCTTTTTTGAATTAAATGACCTGCTGAATGATAACCAACATGGTTTCAGAAAAGGACGTTCTACAACCACTGCTCTACTTTCATTGGCTTCTCAAATTGTAGCCGCTTTTGAGGATGGGGACACTATAACTTATCACTCTGTGATTTGAGTAAAGCCTTTGATTGTGTGCCCCCAAAGTATTTTACTTGAAAAGTTGAAGTTGTACGGTATCAAATGTACTGCATATCGAACCATATGCTGCTACTTAGAAAACAGAAAACAAATAGTCGCAATTGACGTCCTGGAAGCGCGGTGTGTACGGTCCCATTTGATAGCACGGGAAGCGATTTATTTCTTCCAAAACTTCCAGGACGTCCGTGACGTCGCGGACGCCGGTGTGAAAAGGCCTTTAAAACATTGCCACTGTACTGTGTGAGTGTGGGCTTTTAAACGTGCTAATGAATAAAAAACTAGCACCAAACCATATTTACAGTAGAAGCAATGAACAAAATGGTACTTATATGCACAGATGTCTTAAGTGTTTCTCAAGGAAAGGACGCAGGTCCAGTTCTACAAAAAGTCGGCAAACCACTGAGGCATCGCCACCAGCCCTTAGGAGCTTGGTCCTACCATGCATGGTTAAGAGTATAATTAGCAGTAACGTATGGTTGATGTAGTTGGTGGTTAACATCTGCAGAAGACTACTCTGGCCTGGGTACCTCTATAATGATCATTCATCATAGGCTTCAGAGAGATTTCTGTCAGGGGAGAGTCCGAAGGGCAGATATTGGATGTTGCCAAGCCGGATGAACAAGAGTGTTAAGTTTAACCATTTCACAGTGATAGGACTAGTAAGTAATTTTCATTCTTAAAATAATGTTACTATTAAGTCTGTACATAGGCTAAAACCATTTAGTCTCTTATGATTATTTTCCATGATATGTTTGCATTTTCAGCTACAAATATGGGATACAGCAGGACAAGAAAGATTCAGAACTATCACTCAAAGCTATTATAGATCTGCCAATGGTGTTATTATAGGTAAGTTGTCTTATGGATGATGTTTTTATTTTTTCCCTAAGGAAAGAACTAACTGCAAACCAAAACTTTAATAAAGTGACTTATTTTAAAAATTATTTTTTATCGATCTTATTATTACATGAATATTACATAATGGTTTCAAAAATATATATGGGCAGTAGACTAACATACTGGTAATTATTTTCATTTAAGTATTGTTGTACAGTGTTCTATACAATTAAACACTGTACGGTATATTTATTATCTCTATCAACCGTGGCTAGTATAACTTAATTTTTAGATGTTTACTCTTGTTTGTGCTTATTTGTAGTAAAAGTAACTCTCTTCTAAATCACAAAAGCAGATAAAAAATTGATCGCCTTTCTTAATTTCATATAACATAGATCATTTCCGCATTTTATGATTGGATACTGTACTGTATTTAAAAAACTGTATTCCCCAAGTCATTGCATACAACCAATGATCTCTTGTTTCTAGAATTAGTAATACACCTTTTCATTTCATTATTGTCATTTACAGAATCTTGAGTTTCAACCACAAATAGGCTAAACCTGTTGCTAACTTTTAGGGGCTTACATTGTTCAGTGACCAAAGTCAATACTTAAACTATGCAGTTAATATTAAATGAATCTATCTTCTTATTTCTATAAGGGTTTCGTCTGTTATGTCCCTTTTGCTCTCGACCTACTGAACTGATTTTTAAGATTGAGGTGTCATTTTAAAGCTTAGGATGTAGTGTGTGGACGAATCGTAATTAAAAAGATCATATCGTTTTGGGCTTGGCTTCCCTCGCCTTTGATTTATTTCTAGAGGTCGCTTTAAAATGTTGACCAACTTTTATTACAAAATCTTTAATGTGAGTAATTTAACAGCTGATTAAACTTACCTTCAGATAAATTTTAAAGCCAGATAGTAAACAAAAATAGATCTCTGTCACTTCATAACCAACATACATGTACTTTAGGCGAGTTTCTCTCATACAGAATCATAAAATGCGCAATTTGCGCACTGGCCACCTCGTATAAAACAATTCCATCAATATTGAACATATGTTAAACTATTCTCCTCACTGATACCATACGAGAAATTTGGAAAATCCATAAATAAAATATTACCCTTATTCGGGGTGAGATAGGTTTACTTTTCTCAAAAGTTACATAATATACTACGTTTTTAAGTATCTATGAAATGTATTACACTGTACTTTAGGTTTAAAAAAGTAATGTAAAGTAGGTCAAAAATATACATTAAAATTTAATACCAGTACTTTTCAAATGATTGGCAAACAATGACGACGACAACATCCTTTCTTCACAATGTCCTAAATACTAACTATTTCTAGATGGAAGAATTATTTATACAGTTTACAGAAATACAGTATTTTGTGCATGTTGCTTGGCCCAAGTCTTTTCAAGAATCAGCGCTCAAACTTAAATCCGCTTAGATAAATCCATCTATGGCAGAAACGGCTAATGTTAGAAAAAAATACCTTGAATGAAAAAGATAATTTAGGATGTCATCCGTCCGCGGACACTTTTTTCACCTGATCAAACAAAAAAAAAAAAACTTCCTCGCTTGCTACTTTTTTCATGTCACTTACCAACAAAAACTAAAAATAATCTTAGTAGTATAACTAATAAGCACCTGTGTATCTTGTTTAAAGTTATAAATAAATCAAATGAAAAATAAATACATAGGCCTAAATAAATAATAAAATTTACTATTTGTTATAAGTTTTGACGTTTTCCTAGTGCAAGTTTTTTATTAACATACTTGATGGAAATAAATAAACATTCTTGATTCTTGATCCTATATTTGCACATAGTAAAAAATTACACTTATAAAATTAAGCTTGAGTAGGCTACTGTTAATTAAGTACAAGCTATTATTGATTCATTGGTAATATGGATACCGTTACATTAATTGAAATATGATTGAAATTATTAAATGCAATAATTAACTAGCACTTTAAACATGATTTTCTAGTTTAGGCTTAGCTAAAAATCATATTACAAAATATGTTCAATCATCATCTATAGATGCTATTTAGACAAATCTGGTCTTAGGCCTATTTCGTTTATTTATTTAAGAATTAAGCGAAGTAGAAGCCATTACGACATTCAGTTTTCCTGGCTGACATTTAAATTGGTTCGTTTGTATAAACTGTTTCTGAACTTTTAGAATCAATCAGAGCATCTGCCGAAATTAAATTGATTTTCCCTTGAAGTCTTGCTTTAGTAAAAACAGGTAAGGATGATTCACAAACACTAAAAGCATTGTTGTTCTTTGATTTAATTTCTGAAATTTCAATTAATAATTGTAAGTTAGGCCTACTTGTTCTTTAACTGTATTTTCTGTTTCAGTTTATGACATAACCAAACGTGCCTCATTTCTGGGGCTGCAACGGTGGATTGAAGAAGTCAGAAGATACACGGCTTCAAATGTTATCATCATTCTGATAGGTAATAAATATGATATTCAAATTGACCAATCGATTTCTCAAGTAGCAAACATTACCAAATTACAGTGAAATTCTTGATGATTCAAATGATTGGCAATTTCAATTATTACATATTATTCAAGGTTGTGTCATTTTTGGATATATTTTTTAACTAATATTAAAAAAAAAATCGTAACGCTACAGTAGAACCTCGATAGTCTGACTCTCAGTAGTTTCGATACTCCTTATAGTTCGACGCGCTCTGTGACAACTTGTCATTAACGACTGATAATGTCACTGTTGGGGACTGACAAATGCGAAAATGTTAATAAAGTGGTGAATGATTTTAATTTTAGCTATATTATAGTTAATTAATGTGTTGTAGCAACGGATTGAGCTTGCAATATTTTTATTGTATTACTTACGTCAATCAATCCTGTTAAAACTTCCGTCGGACGCGTTTCGGCCTAGGCCATCATCAGCTGGATGGAGTACATTGCACTAAATTACCATAGTTTCTTCGCTGGTAGGCTTTTCTACCGTTGTCACAAGTTTAAAAGTCACATTACACATATTCACACGACACTTACTAACAAATACATGGACGAACATTGAAATTTACGAGTCCGCCCGACCGCTCGCTCCCGAAACGTGTAGGCCTACTCGTAAACAGGGTTGCCAAACGTCCCGGATTTTAAGGGACAGTCCCTTATTTAGTAAATTTGTCCCGCGTCCCGGAGAGAACTCATCCGGGACGTTAAATGTCCCGTATTTGGCCGAAATCAGAAATTAACTTAGGACAAATTTAGCCACGAAGCGAATCATAATTGAATCTCAAAATTACAGTAAGTAAGGCAGCGACCAGCATGACAAGTGTCTATCGTTATTGTATGATAATCGTAATTTTTCGGGATCTTCATGTGCTTCAAATCGGAAAAACTCTCCATCTGCTCAGAGTGCGAACTGTGTGTGAACTCATCTGATCTCGGGCCACGCCAAGTCGTCGATTGTCGCCGAGCCGCCCTACCGTGTTGATTGGTGAATGCCATCTTACTATAAATACAACAGTCTCTCATTTACAGTAGCTTTTAAAAGTGTAAGAATTACAAATGTAGATTAGTGTGATTATGTTGTAATATTTCATTTTAAAATAAACCTTTTTGAAAAAAAAAAAAACTAAAATAGGAACAGTGGGAAATGTTCAAAAGTTAAAACATTTTTGCTTTTAAAAATATTATAGTTTATTATTGTTGTACAGTGTTGGATATTAATAAATGATGAAAGATTTAGGCAATAAATAATTTGTAAAAATGTTCTTTTATTTAGTTGTAATCTTATTAAGTGCCAGTGTTAGTATTTTTAACGGGGTTTTAACGATATTTTATTCAATATTAAAACTCCCTTTCTAAAAAGCCCATGAACAGGACTAAAATTGTAGCCTACGGTATTTATAAAAGACATGAGATGTATTGACAGAATAATTTAAACGCACATCTCATTATTACCGAAGAATTATTAATTTTTAACCACTATTTCGGACCCAGGATTAGTACCTAGGCTTGATTACAAAACTGTCCCTTATTTTCGGGGGCTTTATTTGGCAACCCTGCTCGTAAATTTCAATGTTCGTTCGTGTATTTGTTAGTAAGTGTCGTGTGAATATGTGTAATGTGACTTGTAAACTTGTGACAACGGCAGAAAAGCCTACCAGCGAAGAAACTATGGTAATTTAGTGCAATGTACTCCGTCCAGCCGATGATGGCCTAGGCCGAAACGCGTCCGACGGAAGTTTTAACAGGATTGATTGACGTAAGTAATACAATTAAAATATATTATAGTTCAATCAAGTTAAATGTTTTCATTATTATTTAGTGTTTCTTAAATTAAACTAGTGATGTTTATGCTCCCTATATTAAAATTTCCCATATACTACCTTTAGTTCTACTTTTCAATAGTTTGACATGTTCTAAGTCCACAAAGTGTCGAACTATCGAGGTTCTACTGTATTTATTTTCTACCTAAAGAATTAAGGCTACAATTATACTAGGATGCTGGATTCCAGGATGCTAGTAGAATCCCAATTTGAGTAAAAAATTATCTGATTTGTGTTGGGATGCTAGCCTCTCGGACTGCTATTTTATTTCAATGTTTTGTCAGTCATCAATATGGCCCCCATGAATGAAGAGATGTTGCTGCTGATGATACTAATTAAGAAAAGAAGGCGTTGCAAAAAAAAAAAAAAAAAAAAAAAAAAAAAAAAAAAAAAAAAAAAAAAAAAAAAAAACAGTTTAGTGTGGACATTTTTTTAGCTGTACGATGTGTTAAAAGCCTGTATTTTACATTGTTTGATAAACTTTGGAATAATGAAACAAGAATTTTTAATTATTTTAGAATGTCACTTCCTTCTTTTAAAGAGCTTCTAGGCTACATCCAATGCAACATTTTCAAACCAGATTCCTTAGACCAATTTCACCCGAAGAGAAACTAGTCATAACGCTGACATGCCAAAAGAGAGCATTTCGGATGCTAGCAGCCTAGTATAATGCGCCCCATTTGAACCAAAGCCCCACAACCGATTTTGTGCATCCCGGGAGGTAAAAAGCGACCAGCTGCTCAAAAAACTAACAAAGAAAAACAAACAAAGGTAGCTCTTTCTCTCAATGTCCATCATGCTCAGCCAACCAAGAGAAGACTTGATTTTTAGACTTCTGTAGGTATACGCCAAAGAATTTCAACTGTTGGGCAGCAATTCCAGAGCGCAGCAGACTTGAAAAGTTAGGGTTACCATATATTTTTTAGCCCAACAAGTTAAGCTGTTTAGCTAACAAGACGGACAAGTTTAGTTGTACCGTTACCACAGTAACCCCCCCCCCCCCATACTGTGCAGGTCCCTTGGAGGCATCAAGGTCCTGTAGTTTTCTTTCAATCTGACTGTGCAGGTCTGCTGCGACGGGGGTATACAAAATTTGTACCAGAGTTCAGCAGCTTTAGGCATATAAAATATTCTGATAAGTGAATGAGTCATGTGGACCAGCTCTTCCTGGAGCTAGTGAGCAGAGCTAATGAGATCGCCTTGAAAAGAAACAAGCATTTTTAGACTCGCTATTCCAGGTTACCTTAATGTAAGATTATAACTTCAAAAAAATTATATAACTTTTCCAAGCAAATGCTCGGCCTCAAAGGTACTATGAACTAAAATTCACAATTTTCCACCATAAGACATTTTAACACACAGTAGGCCTAGAAATAAATTTTATTCTCGGTAGAGTCTTGATTACCTTGATCCGCTGAATGCAGACTGCATGTAATCTCGACTATTATTGGTCAAAGGAATAAGTTTTCCGAGCAAATGCTTGGTCTCAAAGGTACTATGAACTAAAATTAACAATTTTGCACCATTTGCAAAGTCATTTCAACGCAATAAGCCTAATGGATATGGTCCAGGTATATACCCAGTGGGTAGGTAAATATAAATTGGGTATTTACCTGGGTACAGTATTTATTTACCCGAAGCCCAAATAAATACTGTACCCAAAAACTGGGTATTTATAATTCTTTTTAAATGTAGGGAAAATTGAGTTGTCTTTTGGCAATTAATATACTGTAAAGATGCTAAAATGCGTTTAAAAAAATTCATTTGGTCCCACTAGCATTTTACTTTGGTGCTTTGATCGCCTTAAATACCCAGGTTCATATGTTAGGACCCCGTTTGTTAGGTTGGTAACGCTCCTAGCAGAACATTTAGTCGCTCAAAGCCATAGTACGTCTTTTTATAGTATTACCACTCGAGGTATATTTTTGGTGATTTGGTTGTAAATAGTTCTTTACAAAATTTTATTATCTGTCTCTCGTTTTAAAATCAACCCATAGTAGGCCTAAATAACTTATATTCTCGGTAGAGACTCGATTATCTTGATCCGCTAAATGCAGACTGTATATAATCTTGACTATTATAGGTCAAGGGAGTACAATTTATTATTAATAAATAAAGGGAATTAATGTTAAAATTTCAACATAATTTATATCCATTTCCGTTTTATGGTCAATTCTTACACAATTTACTTCAGGTACAAAAATCGATTCAGTCTGATGGTGTTTATGTTCTCTAAGTTACATTAAAGGTTCTGTATCTTCTTTCTGTTCTAATGTAAGGTACTGTTGTGTTTCGTTTTATTCATTCCAGTGAAATATTTTATTTTCCAAAATGGTTTAAACCTCTTGTCTCTATCCAGGTAACAAGTGTGATCTTGACACATTGAGAGAGGTGGAGTTTGCTGAAGCGGAAGCTATGTGTGATTACATCCCTGAGATTCTATATGTCATGGAAACTTCTGCCAGGGAGAACACCAACGTGGATAATGCTTTTATGTGTCTCGCAACCGAACTCAAGGTCAGTTTAACATGCTGGAGGTTTTAAATATATATATTTTTAAAACTTTAAGGTCTCTGATTTGTTAAATATTGAGTTATATTTATGATTGAAACTTTATTAGTCTTTTTGATAATGGTAAAAGCTGTGTTTGGTAACCAGAAACTACAATTAGTAACAATTAACACTGATCGTACCACCGTAATATTTCATTCAAGGATCATGCTGATTGGTTGAATGGAATCAGATAATTAGAACAATTTTGCAGAAGTTTGTTAATGTTTTTATTTTGTGTAAACAAAATATGCTTATTTTGATATTTAGAAGGTAAAAAGAGCGCTTCCCATGGCAATCAACGCTTTATTTTCCTCCGTTTTTTGGCAAAATTTTTTAACATGGGATGCCCCTATTTATTCAGTTTTGTATACATTGGCAATACATTGGGGTTTAGGTAAGAAAGTAAATCTAAAGAAAAAAAATTGAATTAAGTAGACCTAATATCTACTTAAAAATATCTACATTGGTGCGATGCCTACTGACAGGTGTTGTGTTGTTTTACTTGGTTTATGTATTCAAATTTTAATTAATTTTTAATTTGTATTAAATATTGTACATGTCTGTACATATTGTCACTTATACAGGAGCGTATTAACCTTAAAATACGCACCAGATATGTCCTAATATCAGAAGTAGGCTAACAATTGCTTTTATGAACTCCATAAGCTAAATAATTAGCCACAAACCCGATGTCAAAAGGTTGAGTATTAAGAAAGTTATTGCATTTTTAAGTTTTACCCATATGGTTTTAATGGAAACTTTGAATGCCTACCATTTCTGTCTGGGTTATCCATTTTAAGTCTAGTTTGCGGCAATGCATTCTACTAATAAAGACCTTTAATTTGATGTGCATATCAACCTATGCTTTCATTTAAGATTTTCTTCCGACTCCTTGTTTGCCGTCCCCATGAAGATTTATTGGATCACTGAATATGTGTTAGAATAGAGTTTTGTTTGGGATGGGGTTAAATGAGTTTAGCTAAATAGTCTGTGTAAATTAAATCAAATTACTCGAAGGACCAGAGCATTTTATTTAAAAATGCACAAAAAATTACTGTTGTAGAGAGTTTGAGAGGGATTTTGCGGCATGAGATTTATCGTAAAAAATAGTCACTGATATAAAATATCACACAAAATAAATGTGGAACAGTACCTTGAAAATACTCCACTTTGAGCGGTACACAGGGTGTCCAGCGGGCTAGACGACAGGTCGCCACTGGAGCGGGGGAGAATCGCCACCACGAGCACAACAGTCCACTTGCAGAGAAGCGCAACGAGAGTCTTTCAGAGAGTATCTTGAACCGTACGCGATGGAGACGCAAAACGAATGTTCATTCACAGCCACGGATGCCCGCACATTGAAGATCTCGAGACGAATCCTGGAGGCACTGATACTACTTTTGGGAGAATTAATTAATGTACAAAACACTGACAAGTAATTAAATACACTGAGAAATGAATTAGAGGGAAAGCCAAAGGCCTTTAGCCTTTATTGGCGAGAGAGAAAGCGTCAGAGCAAAAGACGCTGAGATAAGCACGGCACACAGGTCCGTAAAATACGAAAGACGTTACTAGACTGGGGAATTAAAAGAGAGAGCGTCACAATGACGCGAGGACAAAACGGCACACAGGTCCGACTACGAAGGAAACTTTTACCAGACTGGGGGGAAAGAAACGTTGCCGATCATGATGTATTTGGGGAGCCAATCAGATTGCGAAAAACTCATGGTTGTCATAGCAACGAAGACGTCACATGGTCCGATGTTGTCTGGGAATGCTTAACTATCTCTCTCTCTCTCACTCGCGTGGATTATTGATCCAAAATTATTTGCAACTATTTTACAAGAAATATAGTTCTGAGATTGAGCTTAGAAATTAATGCTAAAATTAATTATTGAGGCACACATATTTAATTATTTACAATAATATGTATTAAATACTAAACATTCCGGCCCCCTTGAAGCATTGTAGGCTTCAACAAAACAAAACACACAATAGAGATTCACACAACACAGTTTATAGAGATTGGGGCACGGAACAAAAGAGAGTTTATTCAATGGGCAAAGGCAACACCTTTACCACTGGTCTAGTGAGATGTCCGTTGAGAGTGCGTAGGTCCACCACACGCACAACACCATCAGTCCCTGGGTGTACGGCGGTAACACGAGCCAGAGGCCACGAGAGCGGCGCAGTGTTCTGGTGCACTAACACAAGGTCGCCAACCTTGATATTCTGGCGCTGTTGAGTCCACTTGGGAGGGTGGTCCCTGAGTTGGGAAGCAGGGATGCCACGTGACGCGCAGTCGGCAGGGTTATCACTTCCGGCTATATGACGCCATGAGTCAAGTGATACGAGCTCTTGAGTCTGGGAAACTCTGTTTGAGACATAAGTCTTGAGCCTATAAGGCGGGGTTCGTAGCCATGTGAGGACTACTGTTGAGTCACACCATAAGAAAGTGTTGGGAGGAGAGATTGTGTCCTTAAATATGGACTGACAGTGAGCTGTTAGCTTTGCGAGCAGATGCGCTCCACAAAGTTCGAGTCGAGGAAGAGTCACTCGTTTCAGAGGGGCTACGCGAGTTTTTGCCATTATGGGGCGAATGATGACGTCACCGGTTGAGAGTTGGCAGCGAAAATACAAAACTGCGCTATACCCGTTTTCTGACGCATCAGAGAAGCCATGGAGCTCAATGGCGCAAGAGTGCGAGAGAGGAAAAGCTCGAGGGATTGAAATTTGCGCTATGTGGTGCGCATCAGTGATGAATGATTGCCATCTACTGGCGAGATCGGGCGGCAAGGGTTCATCCCAAGATAGGCCTGTAGTCCAGAGGAGTTGCATAAAACATTTTGCTTGCATTATGCAAGGAGAGAGGAACCCACAAGGGTCATATATTTTGGCAATTAAGCTCAAAACAGAGCGTTTAGTAGGGCGCTCATCGGGCGGTATGTTGAGAGAGTATGTGAAACAATCTGTGGTAGGTGACCAATGTAGACCGAGAATAGAGAACTGTGGAGATTGAGATTCCTGCAGAAACACTGGAGATTCACGATGTTCTTTTGGCAGAAACTGAAGTAGGCGACTAGAGTTGGAGACCCACTTCCGGAGTTCGAATCCTCCTTGACGTAGTAGACGGATGAGTTGCTGCTGCAGTTCTAAGGCCGATTCCTCTGTGTCCGCACCGGAGATGATGTCGTCGACGTAGGTCTGGGTCCTCAGCACGTGTGCAGCGGAGGGGAAGTTCTCACCGTCGTCCTCCGCAAGTTGGTGAAGAGTTCTGATTGCCAGATAAGGGGAAGTGTTCATGCCATAAGTAACCGTGTTCAGTTGGTAAGTTGAGAGAGGTTCATTCATATGGTCACGCCACAAAATAAGTTGAAACTTCCGGTCATCTGGATGTACTCGGATCTGGCGATACATCTGACGGATGTCACAGCAAAAAACAATATTGTGACTCCTGAAGTGAAGTAGTATGTCACAAATATTTATTTGGAGTTTGCGCCCGGTCATTAAGACATCATTGAGAGAGACGCCCGTACTGGTCTTGCAACTCGCATCGAACACAGTTCGGAGTTTTGTGGTAGAGCTATTTTCCTTCAGTACCCCATGATGCGGGAGGAAATAGTGTGGCTTAGTCAAATCGAGATTTTGAACTTGGGCCATGTGATCAAGAGAGCGATATTCACTGATGAAATCGTGGTAGAGTTGAGAAAAGTGGGGTTGAGCATTGAATTTGCGCTCGAGAGAGTGGAATCGACGCTCAGCGATGGGCTGAGACGATCCTAGAGTAGAGGGGGGTTCCTTAAACGGAAGACGAACCGTGTAGCGTCCGGTTTCATCTCTAGAGTGAGTAGAAGCAAAGTGAGCATCACATTGTTTTTCTTCTTCGGTCTTTCTCGAGGACACAGGGACTTCCTCTTGAAGCCAGAACCGTTGAAGCGATGAGTGTAGGTCCGCGTCGGTTGCTGAATGCAGAGAGACATTTAGACCTGTGGCAATGTGATTGGACGCAATGGATGCGGTGGGAGCATTACCCATTACCACATATCCAAAATGAGTGCCAACTACATATGGCATATGTTGACCCAATGAGAACTGTTCGTTTGTGAGTATTTTTGGAAATATACTTCCGCCTATGATAACGTCAATACGTCCTGGCAAGTGAAAAGAGGGATCAGCGAGAACATAGCGTTTAGTCTTATGATAGACTTCTGGAGTCAGAGGGACTCTTGGTAAATCAACAGTCAATTTGTCCAATATTAACATTGGCTGGTGAGGAGCGATGATGAGACCAGATAGAGTGCTGATCGTGAGATGAGTTTGGCCTTTTGGTTTGGCCGTGCTTTGACTGAGACCAGAGATGTGAGTTTCAGATTTGGTACGGCGCGCTCCCAAGAGTTGAGCGGCGTGTTCGGATATTAAATCCGTCATACTCCCTGAATCAAGTAGAGCTCTGAATACGTGAGATTTGCCTTCAGGAGTTTTGAGTTGTACCAGCAGGGTACCCAATAGTACGGTATGACAACCTGCGAGAGAGGGTGATGAACTTTGAGAAGCGAGAGACACTTGAGAGTTGCTTTGATTATCATTAGATCCGTATCGCTCATTGGATACATCAGCGGAGTTGTTACGGACAGGCTGATTAGCAGTGCTGCCCGGGAGAGGTTGGAAATGCAATAGAGAATGATGTCTCTTGTTGCATGTGAGACACGTTGCCTTAGATTGGCATTCCTTGAGATCATGAGAGCCTAAGCATGAGATGCAACGAGTAGATTTTTTAACGAGCCGAAATCGCTCTTGAGGAGTTTTGCTACGAAACACAGTGCATGAGTACACTTTGTGTCCGGCTTGATTGCAAGCAAAGCATGGAGGAGGGGTAGCCTTTGCTTGAGGAAAGTTAGAGTGAGTAGTGACCATGGCAACGTCACTAGGGCGAAAATGCACTCTTCTAGGCATATTAGTCTTGTTGTGCGATTGAGAGGGAGAATTTTTATGAGTTTGAGAGACATTGTGAATTTGAGCGTCCTCGGTCTGAGAGCATTCTGTGTTAAGAAATTTAAATATTTCTTTAACGTCCGGTAACGTGTGTGCGGTCTGCTCATCTGCAGAGTTAGCCCGAAAACTTTCAAGTTTTTTACGGAGCTCGGAATCCATTTTGCGCAAGAGAACGGCCGAGAGGAGAGGATTGTTATCAGTGACGTTACAATCTAGGGCATTGAGCGCCTGAGAGTGTTCAGTGAATTGATTCACAAAATGACGCATTCCCTTGAGAGCGGAAGCGGTTATGTTGGGCAAGTCCAATAACTGATTAAGATGTAAAGCCTGCAAACGGCGTGAGTTGTGATAACGTTCACGCAAGAGGTTATAGGCGACCAAGTAATTCGCTGCAGTGAGGTTTAAACTTTTAATTAAGTTTAGTGGTTCGCCATTTAGTACACTCAGCAGATACTGGAATTTCATGACACTAGAAAGTGAAGCATTTCGGTGTATTGTGCTATCAAAGAGATTGATAAAAGATGTCCATGTAAGAGGGTCACCAGAGAATTTTTGTAAATCTAGTTTTGGTAATCGTACATGAGATACAGTTGGTTGAGAGGCGCTACTCGCTTCGCTGGCAGCAGATGGGGTTGGAGGGGGTTCAATCGGAAGCAACATTTCAATAGTGGCAGAAATATGTGAGAACAATGCCTCAATATCATCCTGGTCCTGGGACAAGGTCTCGTCTGAGATTTCTTCGTCATCTGTAAGTGCGAGTGCTCTTTGTAAGTTAAGATCAAATTCTGCCTTCTTTTTTCTAATCTCATTGGTGAGAGTGTTCAATTGTTTCAATTGAATGGGAGACAAAACGTCGGCCTTAGTAAAGTCAGCGAGAATCTCCTTTATTTTCGTGAAACGAGTTTTGGTTAATGCTGTGGACCGCGTGTAGATCGCAGCTTTAAAGTCACTAACTTTCGGTGCCATTGGGTTTAATTTGATTTATCCAGTACACTAGAGCCGATTTAAAATAGAAAAAAAAAACAATATACAAGAAAATTGTGAGGCAATATAAACAATCAGAGAAATTGAATTTATTAATAGGCACTTGAACGCCAATTGTTACAATGGTTAAGTTAGGCCTACTTAAATTAGCCTAAAAATAGTTTTCAGCCTTAATTACACAAGTACAGAGTGCAAATAAATTCAATGTGAGAGTGTGAGACTAGGCCTATTTAAATGATGAACTGTATTAAATAACAGTAACATACGCCAAAAAGGCAGAGAAAAATATTCAACAATTGTCAAAGGACAGATTGTCAGAGTTTACTATTTAATGCCAAGTTTGTTAATGAGATAATGTTTGGCATTAATGTGTATTGATATGCATTTATTGCACACAAGGAAATAAAACAAGAGAACTTAGGCTTAATTACCTCAAAGAATTCTTTTTATATTCAACAATTGAATGAAATTAGCTTAATTAATTAGCTAATAGTTATGCAAAAATAAAGAAATAATCTAGAGGCAGGCTACTAGGTTCACCCACAAAATGATTATAACACAAATAAACAACAGTGTTCAGTTCACCCACAAAATGAGTTAGAACCCCAAGAGTCAATTCAATTGACAATGTCAGATGTTTGTACACACAGTCAGCTGAGCGGAGATATTTTACGGCTACTTTAAATGCCTGAGCGAGAGAGAGAGGAGTGGCGTGGCGGGGGGAGAGAGAGAGCGGATATGATCTAGACGTCTGTCTGTCCGTCTGTCCGCGGAGGAATATATTCTGGGCGAGTCTATTTGCCAATTTACAAGGGGTGTCGTGGACGAGTCTATTTTGAGGGGTGTCCTGCACCACGCTATCCAAAATGGCGGAATCTGCAGTAATTGAACTTTACAAAAATTTGCAAATTAGAGTTTCTGTAATCCCACAGAGCTATGTCCATTAATTCAATCCGATCAACCCGGCTCGAACGGGACCAAATGTTTGGGATGGGGTTAAATGAGTTTAGCTAAATAGTCTGTGTAAATTAAATCAAATTACTCGAAGGACCAGAGCATTTTATTTAAAAATGCACAAAAAATTACTGTTGTAGAGAGTTTGAGAGGGATTTTGCGGCATGAGATTTATTGTAAAAAATAGTCACTGATATAAAATATCACACAAAATAAATGTGGAACAGTACCTTGAAAATACTCCACTTTGAGCGGTACACAGGGTGTCCAGCGGGCTAGACGACAGGTCGCCACTGGAGCGGGGGAGAATCGCCACCACGAGCACAACAGTCCACTTGCAGAGAAGCGCAACGAGAGTCTTTCAGAGAGTATCTTGAACCGTACGCGATGGAGACGCAAAACGAATGTTCATTCACAGCCACGGATGCCCGCACATTGAAGATCTCGAGACGAATCCTGGAGGCACTGATACTACTTTTGGGAGAATTAATTAATGTACAAAACACTGACAAGTAATTAAATACACTGAGAAATGAATTAGAGGGAAAGCCAAAGGCCTTTAGCCTTTATTGGCGAGAGAGAAAGCGTCAGAGCAAAAGACGCTGAGATAAGCACGGCACACAGGTCCGTAAAATACGAAAGACGTTACTAGACTGGGGAATTAAAAGAGAGAGCGTCACAATGACGCGAGGACAAAACGGCACACAGGTCCGACTACGAAGGAAACTTTTACCAGACTGGGGGGAAAGAAACGTTGCCGATCATGATGTATTTGGGGAGCCAATCAGATTGCGAAAAACTCATGGTTGTCATAGCAACGAAGACGTCACATGGTCCGATGTTGTCTGGGAATGCTTAACTATCTCTCTCTCTCTCACTCGCGTGGATTATTGATCCAAAATTATTTGCAACTATTTTACAAGAAATATAGTTCTGAGATTGAGCTTAGAAATTAATGCTAAAATTAATTATTGAGGCACACATATTTAATTATTTACAATAATATGTATTAAATACTAAACAGAGTTTTATGCCCTGTAACTTTGTTCCAAGTATTGTAGCTCTATCTACATTATTTTTTTTTTTAATATTTAACTGTCTTCGTATATCAAGTAGGGTTTGAAGACGATGAAAGCACCGTTACTAATGCTATTAAAAGAGGTATTTCTTGCCGAATACATGTTTTCAACAACCATTCAGAAATAAATTATGACCTATTAACCCTATATTTTGGGATAACATATTTTGAAAACATGTTATTGGTAAGTAACTAAATGGAAGTTGTCATCTGCTACACAAGAAACCAATATGCATTGGTGCTCTGGTAAGTTGGACAGTAAAGAATTAACATTTGTCAATTGGTATGTTCCAGCGGAGGCACGATCACAATGCTTACGTTGACAGTCCCCCCAGTGATACGGTGAAGCTCGGGGAGAGTCACGTGGTCAAGCGGTGCAGCTCCTGCAACTCTTTATGAGACAACAAACCTCATGATACCAATGTCGGTGCCTTGGACTACTTTGCTCACCAGTTCTAGATTAGGTCTTGTATACCATCAAGATATATAATAGCTTTTACTAGTTCACATATTTCATAGTGGAGTAGGGACATCATTTTGACTATGATGAGCAAGGGCATCTATCTTATTAGTAGTATTATTTAACGGAGCAGATTTTTGCCTTAAAAGTTTTAATTAAGTGCTTTTTTGTTCAACATTTAAAAGATTTTATCAGGTGTATGGAAGTGTACACACTTATAATAATTATTCGTGAAACTTTCCAAACATAAATTATTAAAAAATCTTGCAATATGCACAGTTTGGGGTTACCTTCCAGCATTTTTCTGATTTAATAAGCCATTAAAACTCAGGATGGTTATTTTAAATTTTGAAAAAAATATGAACTCTCCACCCTCAAATAGGAAGATTTAGGAAGAATTCTAGATAATTCTTAAAGATAAAGGTTTTTTTCATAGTTCAATGAATCAAATTCATATATTATCTACTCCATTTGCTGGAATTTGAATTTTTGTGGCGGTTTTAACTATAATAGTATCCATAGTTATTATGTTATATGCTATGGCCTAATTTCCAAGAAGAAGAGTTTTATGTACCAGTGCGCTGTCGCCAATACATTACGAGACATGGCGAGCGTGAGAGTGTACTGGGTGCGCTCGCCATGTCTCGCCTTCACATGCGCTCGGTCTCAGAGCGGCCACATAAACGCCGGAGAGTAGAGCAAGAGACATCCCTGTAGTACTTGTTCTCAGTTATACTCAAGTCTCTTAGTTCCCTACGCCCTTTGGGTTGGACAAATAAAATAGGCTTTAGTTCCTCAAAGCTTACAATGTATGAGTTTTTTTTTTTCTTTTAACTTTATAAATGACATTTAATGGACAATCAACAAATTATCTCTGCTAATTTGTAAATAAATTACTAAATTTATGGCAAAATAGGCGCGGCCCCTCGGCGAGAGTGGTCTTTGTAACCTCCGTGCGCAATCTTGTGGATACTCGTAAATATTCTCGTCAAATGCACCGGCAAGAGTGTACTGCTACCATTATAAAGTTACTAATTGTGAAGTACAGTAGTGCCCTGCAAACTTAACCAAATGTGGACCAAAGAGTGGCTAAATTTGTAAAATCGCTAGGTTAACGGGAAATGTATTAAACTTTTCCTTAAAAAATACTTTGATTTATCTCTTTAGTTGTAACAGATTACAAATAGTGCAGTAACTAAATAATTTAAAATTAATTGGCAAAGTCAAAATAACTTTCGCTTATTAAAGCTGTTAACAGCCCTAATCTTGACAAAAAAGGATATTCCGTTCTGCCAGAGGAAGGGCGAGATCAGATATGCGGACTGCGGGGTGCTGGGTTATAGAGTGCCGAGTTCGCTAGATCCAACAAGTTAGTGATGCTTGATTAATCGAGGTTTGCATAAAATAATGCATCGGTATTAATTAGTTTATTTTGTTTATTAATTTTACTAAATAAATTATTTAGTGCCCTAAAGTTATAGCTGCTTTTAGGTGACATTTGTTTATACGATCATACTCATTAATTTATTTCATAATCATAAGTCATCATGCTAATATTTCATTTGTTGGATATCTATGAGTTTTATTGTTATTTGTTTTTAATCTCATGTTTTTAAACTATGATAATCAATTTCTTTACTTTAATTACTATTTAATACTCACTCTATTCCTTATGTCATTCACATCACAAATTATTTATATCGAGGTATCTTTTCTTATCTTGGTTTTAAATTTAAAATGACTTGGAGCAATCTTAAATGTGTTTATGTACAGGCATGTTGCTGAGTAATTTTATATTATTTCCTCTTGTAATTTTTCTGAGTTTTTTGTATGTTTCATTTTTGACATCCCAAAGTACGATATAAATTTGACTATTTTTAATTTTTTTCTGATTAGTAATAATATCTTAAGACTTTTATTGTTTTTTTTTTTTTTTTGTCATGAGCATTTTATTAATTCATCTTTTTAGCACATTTTCTGCTTTGGTATGGTATCTGACAGATTAAGTATGACTGGTAATAACATAAATTATACTCAAATTATTGTGATTGCAATTATATTTGAAAAATATGAAATTTATTAGTGGTGGATTATTATTGCATACTTGTAGTAGAGAACATGGATGAAGTTGTATTTAGGCTTGCGCAGTTGTGCCTGCTAGAGTGGAGGTCTCCTTATCCTAAAGTGGGGAGGCAAGGTGGACAAAGAATGATTTGTACTACTAGCCTGAATGGAGATTTGTATAATTGTATTCTTATGATATTTTAAGCCTAAGTTGTAAATTTACCTTTAGTATGAACAAGGTAGAAGTGTTACAGTTGTGAACTGTTAATTTTACATATGTCTGACAAAATCCAACAAAATTTTCCAAAATAAGGACCCTTCTATTCCAAAATCCACATATTCTAAACAAACTCTACGCACAGTTCTTTAAGAAAAAATATATTTTTCCTAACTTAAGAATGAAAAAATTGGATCATTGGATGTGATTACAGTGCTATTTCTGGAAACTTTTCTATGTTTTAATCATCAATAGAATGTTCTTACATCATTTACTGTTTTTTAACACTGATTGGCAACTATCAATCCGCTTTCTGCAGTCCGATCATTAAATCACTAAATCACTATTTTGAGACAGACACCTCACATAGTGGGTATTTTAACATTTTAACCTGAATATGAATGGGAGATGATCATTGAATGATAATATTATTAAGTCCTGATTGATTAAACGGCGGGATTACGCCTAAATAAGTCAATATCTTCCTTTATTTTTCTTCTTTATTTTGCCTACGCTGAAAATTTTCAGACCCAAAATGGTGCAGACCCAATTAGTTCGTAACAGTGAGACTGCGGTATTTTGTACTATTGCTTTAAAAATTAAAATACAACAATTGAGACAAACCTGATCACTATTATCAAGAGTGAGTAGGTCTAAGTTTTCTAAGATTTGTTGTTAGCCTGGGATACTATATTTTTATTCTCAAATCAATCTTAATTATATATGGCTTTAAATATCGATGGCTAAAATCATGAAAAAATCTACTACTGCCAAAAGTGATGTGCTGACAAGGTTCATAACACCTTAAGGTAATTAAATAGTTTTTGAATGAAATTTTACTTTGAAAATGAGTTTTCCCTTATATAACAATAATTAAAATTTTCTTTTCGATTATAGTTTAAAAGTAATTTTACCGCTGATTAAGTTACTTTATCAACAATTTTTTTAATACTCCTTCATCTGGTGAACATTAAGTGCTTTTTATGGATAGCACAAACCTCTGTTTTATCATGAAATCTGCAAGGAAGAATGTCTTAACAAAACTCCTTTCTAATTCACTTGATCTATTTAGGAGTTTGAGGTACATCTTTTTTGGGGCACATCACATAAGCCTAGTTTTTTGTTTTGTTTTTTTCTTATAATTGGATATTAAAACGCTGCCACCACAGATAGTATTTCTACTAATATCTTGCAACAATTTAACAAACTTGATTTCTTTAAAACAATGATTACAATATGAAAAGATCTGAATGTGAATTATATGCGTTAACATCACATTTGTTAAATACAAGTTGAGAACTATGAACTGAGTTATATTTTACTGAAAACATAGTTTTTTTTTTTTTTTTTTTTTTTTTTTTTTTTTTTTTTGAGGGAGAGGCGGAAAAATGCATTACGCACACAGGTGGCCAGCCTGTAGTGTGGGGCTCCCCTAAAAAACGGGTTTACCCACTAAAAAACCTCCTCTACTCTTTAGGAATAGGAATCTAACCTGGAATTGTTTATCACACTGAAAACATAGTAGGCCTACACATTTTATAGTTGAATGAAAAAGATGAATAAACATTGCTGGATGATGGAAATCGGCAATTATGATGTTACCACCTAGTACAATACCCCGTTCAAAATAAATGTGCATTTGAAAGTCAGAATTTTATTTCCCACCACAAGAAAAATTCCCTCAACACCTTCCTCAATTCCCGGATTTTCTTCACAACCATTTGTTATTTTAACATCGCCCTGAAAACTCAGAGTAGGAAATAGCGCTGATGATCGTTTTACTTCCCCCACTTGCCGTTGGAAGCACTTCTTGTTGCATATCAAACGTCAAAATAAGAACATTTCTTTACAAAAAAGCAAAACTTTGGCATAAAGTGACGTAAGATATTAAACAGCTGTGGTAGTTCTCAGTGATTCTGATTGGTTGACTTCTTGGCAGTGGGAGGAAAGGGGAAAATGGGGGAATTGAAATCTGCATTTCGACCACACATTTATTTTGAACGGGGTATAGTAGTGATTTCATGACAGCCTTTTGCTGAATTTTTAGAATCTCCATGTGAATGACATGATATCATATCTAATATTAAAATTATTTTTCATCCTTTTCCTCTGTTGTCATTGTAATATTCATTACATTTATGAACAATTTGAAAATTCCACACCTTCTCTTTAATCCATCTTAACTTACATATTCATTATTTAGAACAATAAGATAATATTAAGGTAAAAGTAGTTCTGTTAAAAAGGATGAACTAATTAATTAAATCAATCATATTGATCTTCTCTAAATGTCTAGAATACTATTTTAGTCTGGCAGATATGTGGTGATTTTTTTAAGAATTGTGAATTTGTGTGTTGAAATTTCAAAAAGAAAATCAGATCTGATCCGATATATCAATATTTAATTTGATGTGATATCTCGATCGATTTTGTTGCTAAATTGTATTATTCCCATAAACCCTACAATTCTATTGGATTTAAAATCCATCGATACAATCAATATATTTGCGTTGCCCTGCAATTACTCAAGATAATTTTACAGTTGAAAATAATAAATTGTTTATATTTTTGAGCTCTTGCCAGATTTGTAATTCAAAATTATGTGATTAAAAAAATAGTGGTTAAAAATTTAAAACCCGGTGTATGGAAAATCTAAGATGGCCTCCTATCAAAATTTAAGCCTTTGTGTAATGTAGTATTTTTGTTCCAAATTTTAGATCTTTATCATCAAACGCACATCTTCCCACATATTTGCTGGATTATTATTTATATTTACTACTACCATTTTACTATTAAGTGTTGTGTGATATTAATGTTCTAACCAGTATTATTTTTAATCACTTTATTATATTTATTCCTCTTGCTGATTAATTTATAATCTATATTTTAAATTATTTTATGGAAAAGTAGTTGCTGCATAGGAATAATGTAACAAGATAATATTTATAGATGAAGCTCTCTTAACTACCCTGGCTTTGAATACCCATTATTATGAAAATCCCGGTGATTATTAAATTTAATAGACGTTTTGGATATCCACCCCTGGTTCTGGTCCTGTTTTAAGGTGTTAAGAAGGACTTTATTGTATAGTATTAAGTTAGTTTTATTTTTATTATGGCTTTTTAAGTGAATTAAAACTATTTTTAGAGGCATAAAAACATGTAAAACATTTTACCTTAAAATTTCAAATCCTCAAACCAAAAGTAAGTAAACATTTTAAATTTAGTTTTGATCCTGACTAAATTTGTTTTTGTATGGTAACGGCTTTGGGCTTCTCCTGGCAGTAAAAGCTTGGGAGTGGTTAAGATGTTATTTATTACCGTAGTTGTCTTGTACTTTATTCATTAAACGGCTTTGGGCTTCTCCTGGCAGTAAAAGCTTGGGAGTGGTTAAGATGTTATTTATTACCGTAGTTGTCTTGTACTTTATTCATTAAATATAAATTCTGTACTATTATAAGTTAAATTCAGCTTTATTATGATGAGGCATGTTTTTTAAGTAAGTACCGTTTTGGAATGAAAAATAAACTAGGAAAGAGTTTTTAATAATTTAATTTTCATATGAAATCCTGTACTTTAGTCTATTTTTTTTTACTTAATTTCAAACATTATTAAAGCACTCGTCATATCGTCCATTAGCTTTACTATTCCATTGTCAAAGGATTCTGCCGCCTGCCTTGAGACACACCCCAATACAGCCGTTTTGACATCGTCGTCATTGATGTGGTGAACCCACCTTGGCCTTTCTTCAAATGAACGTGTGGTAGTCACTTGGTTCTAGATTGAGACTGTAGGGAAGATGATTGAGTTGTTCCCAACCAAACCCTCTGATCAATTCTTGGGTTCGATAAGTCACATGTGGATGGGCATTATCGTGAAGAAAAATTATGACGTTAATCATCATGCACATTTGTGCGGCCATCTTTACATGCCCTAACCCACTTTCATACCATTCCTTACTCATTTTTTCTCCGTACACTATACAGATCTGGCGATGAATATCAATCAATTTCAGGCCTTTAGCCTACATAAAATTGATAACCGACCGTACTTCGCAGTCGGCGAGACCCTCTATGAGCGAAGGCTTCTTAAACATTTGAAAAAGTCCGAACACAGTGGCGAAAAATGCCGTAATGGCGTCTGTTCCTTGCCGACATGTGTAGGTACATAACGCACATGCTTAGATCGCCAACCGCAGCGTTGCGGGGATTTAAAAACTGTATTTACTTAAAAACATGCCTCGTATATCATGTATTAAGTGTTATTTTCATTGTTTTTACATTCAAGACTTGAGTTGAAAAAGTGCACTAATTACTTTTTTTTGTAATTTGGGTAAATAAATTTAATTTATTATGTTAAGTTTATTAAATGAATGTTACTGATGAACTTCCTTTTTTGTTCACAAAATGTAAACATATTTTTAGTTAGTATCTTAGAGCTTTAATTGTAGAAGTATTTTACTTAGCATTTTCTGTATTAAATTAATGTTGCAAGCTGTAGTACAGTATACCAATATTTCTTTTACTGTTATATTGACTGTTATATTGCATTTAAGCACTGTTATGTTGAAACTAAACTCTGAGACTTGTTGAAATCATCTGATATAATATTAATATCATAGACACATATTATTGCCATCTTTAATTTAGATTGCCTGTGTTGTAATCTTTCACCATCTCAAAATTATGTTTCACTCAAACTATATCTTTTCAATCTGATGTTGAACCTTTGATTTGAAGATAAATATTTTTTCTATAGGCTAATAAATACCAATTAAAAAGTTTAAATGTTTCTAAAAAAAATAAATTTTTTAATACTATTTTACCATTCATTGATGTTAATAAATACAAACATTTATAAACTTTCATAAATGATACCATAACTTCATTTTCTTCAATGCTACTACCTATAGTGCCTTTGTTGAGCTTAACTTGGAGTTGAATTTGTTGTTAAATCTCATTCTGTTGTTATTAATAAACATATTTATTAATATAAAAAAAAGTTGTTTTATCTCAATTCCTTAGAATATTTTAATTTTCCAAGCATGATCAATATCTTTAATGTGTTTGCACAGACTATTTCCTTGTACAGTAATACTGTACATGCAAAATAGTCTGTCCACAAGTAAGGAAGAAGTATCATTGACTTTGTACACTACGTGAGTAGACTTCTCATAGCATAGGCGTGTGTAAAGCATATTGACAGTGGTGCGATCTCGTACGGCGTCCATCGAAGTACACGTAACATGTGATAGATAAATCAGTATTCCCACTCTTCTAAACCAAGGATGAAACATTTTATAACTGAAAGTTATGTTTATGTTTTGGTAAAATGTTTTGGCAGCACTGTAAATTCAGCTGAATAATAACATCGATGGCAGCGACTCTGGTGCGGCGTCCACTGAACTTCCAAATTTTTGCCTCAAACTAAATGCATTGGATGAGAGGTCTATTCACGTTAGTGTATATAGTCAATGGCAGTATCTTGTACATCAAAGGTAAAGATGCCTTATGTATCTTATGTAGAAAACAGTAACTAACACAGTTAGTTACCTGTGATTCAGTTAAGCTGGTGTTGACTTAAAAACTCAAAATTGTAAAGCTCTGAAACAATTTTAATTTATTTAGTGAGCAATGAAAGTATATAAGATTTGAATGTCATTTATTGGTAAGATTAAGCAATGATAGTATTCAAATAATAGAACTAGTCTACTTGTTGCTCATAATCGGGAAATTTATTTTGATACAATACAAAAGTAACATTTAGTTCTAAATCAACGACATCCGGCCAATCCAATATTGTGAATAACAATAGTCATAAAAACTACATGTATTTACAGCCGTATATTATCAGATATTTAAATTGTTCAAACTAAACCCATTGTTATTCTAATTGGAAAATTTTGAATTTAATTTGTGTATAGCGCCCTCATTTTATGTCCGATTTTCATTAATTTTTGGCGGAACAAACTACAGACCAAGCCCTATCCAACGACACCAAAAACTTGAATATCGGTTGAAAATTGTAGTAGGAGTTCTCAACACAAAAAAGAAAACCCTTAGCATATTAAATAAGTACTAGAAATCACCCACTGGTCGAAATTCGACCAAAAATTCAGTTGATCTTTTGCCCATTAGTTTTAGAATGTTTATCACTGAAACATCTGTTCTTCCTCATGTGCTAAATTTGTTATTACAACAGCTGTCTTATGATTAAATCTATCCTTCTCCCATAAGATTAAAGGGGCTTATAGACGGGGATAGTAGCACGGTGAGTGCGGACGGTGAGTGGAGGCCTGTTCACATTGCTCTTGCTGTAGGTTATTATAATGATTAGATGCTGCCATCTTACCTTTTGCTACGGGAACTAAATGATTATCTCATTTATGTATCTTTATTGGTGTATACTACAGCTGACAAATTTCAAAGATAAATTTATTTGTAATATTTTGGAATCATATTTTGAACGGATTGTGTGATAACAATGTATACAGAACCGAATAAGTAGGGACATCCTTATGGGGAAGTGAGAACGCCGCCCCTGAAACACAGATAGCACCACCAAGATGGAAAGGATCATGCTGATTGGTTGAATGGAAACAGATGACTAGAATAATTTTACAGAGGTTTGTTATTGTTTTGATTTTTTGTAAACAAATATGCTCATTTTGACATTTGAGAGATAGAAAGAGCGCTTCCCGTGACAGTAAGGAGAAGTAATCCTAGCATCAGCGCTTTATTTTCCTCTGGTTTTCAGGGGCAAAACTAAAATTTTTTAACATGGGATGTCCCTACTTATTTGGTTCTGTATACATTGGTGATAAATAACAAAGAAATGGAAGTGTTTTAAATGGAAATGTTTGGATCATTGATCATGCTTGATCAATGACAAATTTTTCCTATTTATTTATTTTGTATGTCTTTTATTGCAGCATGCGAATAATTCAAATCAATACTCAAAATTTACAGTAAATTTCTTTTATGAATTGTACATTATTTCATTTTTTTCGTAACTGTGATAATGCCGACGACGGCGTTCGTTGGCCGGCAGATTTTCCGTCATTGAACGAGCCTACTATTATGCATATACCTAGAAACTCATTTAATTTAAAAACAAAGGAAATCAAGGGGTACTTTTAAAATCCAATCATATTGATTCTTAATAAATACAGTGCACATAGGCGTGCGCACGATGGGTGCCGTAGCACCCACAGAAGCTCCACACGGCCCTGAGGGGTGCGCCATTATTGGCGCCAAAACCATCAGATTTACTTAAATTTTAAGAACTGTACGAAAATATTGATTATGGGTTTAAATATAGTTAAAATATGTAGTAAAATTAAAAAGTGGTGTTCAGTTACATAATTAATGTTAACACATTCATTTAAATATTAAAAATCACAAACTGTAAATTAATCGGTCAGATGTTTTGGGTGTATGAAATTCGGCAAGAATCATGTGCGTGCGAGTGGTGTAAAGCAGGAAACCCACCGACCGGCGAGCCCGGCGACCGCCGTCGATTTTTCCCGCGAAAAGCCACTTGTCAAGCTCCATCAGAAACGGTGCTAAATACAGCAGTTGCAATGGAAAGTTCGTCGGATGATGAGTTGTTTGTGATACCGCGGCGTGTGGTTAGGAAGAGAAAAGATTAAAGAGAAAGAAGCACAAGTTCTGGGTTCATGAAATTTTCAAGAGAAGAAAAGAATATGGCGAAATTAATTATTTGTTTGAAGATTTTAAAAAAAGACGACGCGAAATTCTTTTTGTACTTTCTTATGTCACAGAAGAAGTTTTATGGGTTGCTTGAGCTACTGGAGTTCCCCGAGAAACACAGTAAATTCCATCAATATTTCATCCGTACTCACAATGAAGGTTGGAAGTCAACTGCAAAAATTGACGGGTCCGCCGGCCGGCGACCCCCCAAGAGCAATGGTCGCCGCAGGTGACGGACGGTGACGGTACGGAGCCGTGTCGGACGGGTATAATGGGACCGCCCATTTAAATCAATGCAAAGCAATGTCGCCAGTCGCCGCCGGTGCCGGACGGTGACGGTGGCCGCCGGGCTAGTGGGTTTCCTGCTTTAAGCACCGTCCAAACAAGGCTCCCTGTTTTTATTCGTGATAAAACTGACTTTCACACCCAAACTCATGCTTTGTTGGTACCGTGTCAGTCGTAGGCCTAAACTGTGGTAGGCCATAAATAGGTCGATACTGTTCACCGATTGTTTAAAGTGAAAAAAAATAATTATGAATAATTAGTTAAAAAATTTGTTTTATAAATCAATAATAAATAAATTTATAAGAATTTAGTTGATTATGTTTATCTTTTTCTTCTTTTGTTTTTTACTTTTCCGGTATCCTGCACCACTTAATTTTGTTCACATCTCAAATCAAAACTTAATTCTACAATTTTTTATATTTCGAGGGACAGGGACGGAGTTGTACACTGTACTGTATCTCGTTTGCATACTGACTGAAAATTTTATCTGAGATGATAACAATAAAGCGCGTCCGGTATGACGAAGTTAGGATTAAGAGAATTCAAACTTTGATACCTACATCCTACATCGTGTTAAGACAATGAATACACGGTATGGTAAAGATCAAGCATTCGACAATATTCAGTCTTCAATTGCTCATGCAACTCTTAGAAGAAATGTACTTGAATTGTTTTAAGTGATTTAAAAAAAATATATAATTTTAATTTAGAACAAATCCATTTATTTATTTGTGTTATTGAATCTGCGGCATTTAATTTCTTAGAAAAATTCAATTTTATGGACGAAATGAAAAGATAATATGGAGACAACACATTTGTAAACGCTAAAAAAATGCTAGTTTCATACTGACTCTTTCAAGGGATCTCTGGCCCCCGAAACCGGCAACACAATGAGGTCCCGTGCGGACGCACGGGCTGCTCGACGCTACACCGTACTGTTTGCATCGGTGTTGAAATTTCAAATTTCTACTTGATTAATCAATCATGCATTGTATAATGCATTAATAAAGACAATGTTATTGTATCTTGGTAAAAATTGGCTTGGCTACTCATCACATATTAAGGTAAAATAAAATTAACCTACTGTATCTCAAATGAAATCTTATCACACACGCTACGGTTTACAATTTACTATTGGTTTCTTTAGCAATTCCCTTTGGATAAATAGTTCCTGTCTTCCTAATACTATTATAGAATCCTTCAATTAAAATTCAAACTAAGAAATTCTAATCTTTGAGTTGGCAATCCTAAAATATGAATTCTAGCTATTCAAGTTTCCGTTTTTTTCAGCAAATAAGAGCTGTGGGAATGTGACATTTAGGCTTGGTGGGGGGGGGGGGGGAGGTGGTGAGGGGGAGAGGGGTGCGAGAGGGGGCGACATTTTCATGCTTGGCACCCACAGAGCTCAGATCCTGCACACGCCTATGATAGTGCATACAGAACCAACAATAATCTATGAGAAAGGTCCCCGCATGCAAAGCCTGTGCACGGGACAGATTTAAAAAACGAGTTCACATTTTATTAAACAACGGCTAATCTTATATCACTAGTAAAGGTTTACTCCATGAACAAAACAAGGAATAAAAGCAAAAGCTTAAAATTCTATGCAACATATAAATATAATCAAGCAAATTCGAGGGTGCCTCTTTTCGCAACCCAACAAGCCAGCGGACAATTTTCTTCTTACAAAACTAATGCACTGCACTGCCCAATATTTCTAATTTCCCAAGAAAAATTGTGGTAAATGATATGGGCCAAGTAAGATTCAATTAGTAGATAGTTTTATATCAATACGAGGATTTGTTATTCCAATAATATTCCTATGATGGGTGGTGTAATGGGTTAAAATATCTAACCAGGCTAATATCTTTAAAAAAATTGTGGTTAATTGTAACAAATCGTCCTTAATAAATTTTCATAAGCTCTTGTCTGCACGTTGACTATATATTTTCAATGTTTCTTAAAAAAATCTATGTTCGGCAGTTCTATTTCGAGAGCTATTGCTTCGTCTTGAAGCAAAATCAGTGCGCTGTAACTTTTATTTTTGTTGGAGTAATCAGCACTCTGATATTCTAAAAAATATCATAGTTTTATGATAGCTGTCCAACAAACGTAGAACAACATTTGCACTACACCACTCCACACCTCTTTTTTAATTAGTTTTAGTTATGGGTTTGGTATCCATTTCGGAAGAAAGGAGTAGCCTCTATGGTAAACTATTTATTTAGTTGTTTACACAATTAAACTTAACATCAGATAAATCAATAACAAACAAAAAGTGTTAAAAATAAAAACATGTGATCACAAAATAATTAAGCACTCTCCATTTCACGGTGAGTAAAATCAAATGAGTTTTGATTTTACTGTCCAGGAAAGTAACTGTTCATTTCCGTATGTTAAGTTTTAACAGGAGAGTAGAATAAGCCTATTTAGACAGTGACATGTGTTTTTGCGCTACTGTCGTCAACGGTGATTCTCCTATGTTTTAAATGGAAAACACCCACAAGAAGCAATGTGAACAGGCCTCAACTCACCGTCCGCACTCACCGTGCTACTATCCCCGTCGATAAGCCCCTTTGCATTGAAACTTTGAAAGCCTGTAAGGCGTAGCCCTGGTGGCCGAGGAGAATTATAATGCAATTCTGCTCATCTACAGCACAATAATACCTTTCTAACGGTATCTGCGGATTTCCCCTACGATGCTCACAAGCTGAGAAAAAAGGAGGAAAAGAAACATGCTTGCCTATTAATATCTATATATTAAAACGCAAGCATGTTTCATTTCCTCCTTTTTTCTCAGATCGTGGGCATCGTAGGATAAATCAGAGCATACCGTTAGATAGGTATAGTCCTGTAGATGAGCAGAATCACATTCTAATTTACGTCGAACTACAGGGCTACGCCCCACAGGCTTTCAAAGTTCCAATGTTAATCTTATGGAGAAAGGAGAATTGAATGAATCATTAGACAGCTGTTGCAAAAACAACTGCTAGAAAATTAGGAATAAAACCAGAGGCGGATTTGAAAATTTGCCGCCCTGGGCTATTCAAAAGTGCCGCCCCCTCCTCCCGCCATAATTTCATAGTTTATATCCACAATTATTGCCTCAATTCCTATGCTATTTCTACGGGTAGGAAGATAAAAAGCTGAAAATAGTGATTATATGGAACTTAAAATTTAAAAACTATAAATCAAAGATTTTGCGTAGCGATGCAAGAACTACCAAAGTGTGGCTCAAAGCATGACTATTACTGTTTGACTGGTTCTTTGACCAATCCGATACACAATAACAAGTGCCTTTGCGAACAGTCAAAAACTAGCCTTTATGAGCGTGCGTAGTTCACGGCCGGTGGAATAGGGCGGAATACTGTGACCGTCATTTCCAGTCCCAGGATATGTTTTGAGGTTTTTTAGACATGTCTGAGTGTAGCAATAAGAAATTTGCATAGTGATTTCAATTTTATTCTAGATACAAAACCATATAGGCCTACTACAGTATTTAAAATGAAGTATTACTATTAGGCCTAGATAAAGAGCAAATTAATTAAAGAGCAGATAAATTACGGCTATTTATGTGTTTTCCCATTATAGTTTGAAGTAACAATAGTGTCATTAACAGTATCAATTATAACTGCCACATAATCTGACATAACCTCAAATCACCCACCCCGAATGCATTGGTGCAGCCGGCGGTGGCGGATACATATACGTGGAGAGTGAGCGGGCGGTGAGATCTCGGATGGTTCCTTTGCGCCGACGCGTGGATCCGTGACAAATCAACGTAGAGCTGAGTTCTCACCCCTTGCGCTAAGATATTATGATCTAGGGTAGAAAATAGTCACTCTCGGTTCTCAAATTTTTTGTACAATTCTTCCAAAAAATTTCCGCCTCCAATAATTTGAGTTTTTTTTTAATTTGAAGCCTAAAAAATGCCGTTTTTCAAAATTTGCCGCCCCCCGAATTCTGCCGCCCTGGGCTATAGCCCATTTAGCCCATATGTAAATACACCCCTGAATAAAACAGATGTTTTAGTTCTAAAATGTTTTTAGCTTCTTGGTTCCAGATCAACTCAAATTTTGATCGAATTTCGATCAGGAGGCAATCTCTAGTATAGATAGATTATTAAACATTATAAAATAAAACCCCTGTCGCAGCAGACCTGGGTACTCAGCGAATTTCCAAATTAGTAATATTAATTTTGATCAGATGGACCTGTAAACAAAATTTCAGCACTTGCTCATAAATAAGGATATTAATTTTTTAATTGGTCTATCTACGCCAGTGGCATTTTTTAACCTTTTGACGGGGAACGGTCCAAACCCCAGTCTTGTTACTATCTAACATAGACCAGTTAGAAAGCATCATTAATAAGCCCAATGACAAATTGCAACTGGGTCCGGAATCGAACCTTTAATAAGCTGCTAACTTTTCTCAGGATCGAACCGGCAACCTTTGGATTCAAAGGCGAGCACTATAACCACTCAGCTACCCAGTCAGTTTATTAATGTCTATTCTCCATAATTATGATAAACTAGCTGTTGCCCGTCACGGCTTCGCCCGTGTTGAATTTTATTTTTAATTTCTTTTAAGACCTACGAAATCTTCTTCCTTAAGATATACATTAAGATTAATACATTGAAATAGTGAGAGCGGGGCACCTATGAGCAAAGAGGAACGATCATGTCAAATATTAACCCCATAGGCAATAGAGTAATTTTTAAGTCCAGTGCGGGGCGGAGCCCTAAAGCCTTTCAAAAGCTATATTTCCATAACCGTTTCTTGCCGACTTCCTATGAGCAAAGAGGAACATCCATGTCAAATATTAACCCTGTATGTCATAGAGTAATTTTAAATTCAGTGGGGTGGAGCCCTAAAGGACTTCAAAAACTATTTTTCCAAAACAGTTTCTCAGTACCTTTGAGTAAAGAGGAATGTCCACGTCAAATCTCAACCCCGTAGTATCTATGGTAACTTAAAGGTTCTGTGGGGTAGAGCCCTAAAGGAAATTTGCAAAATCGTTTCCAAGTGAATGCCCATGAGTAAAGAGGAACGTCCATGTCAATTTCCAACCTCGTAGGCCATAGAATATTTTTTAAGTCTAGTTTGGCGTAGCCCTAAATGAATTCAAAAACAATATTTCCAAAACAATTTTTTAGTGACTACCTATGAGCAAAGAGGAACATCCATGTCAAATTTCAACCCCGTAGGCCCCGTAGGTTTTTAAGTCCTGAGGGGCGGACCCCTTAAGGAGTTCGAAAACTATGCAAATCCGTTTCTTGGTACCTTTGATTAAAGATAAATGTGCTCGTCATATTTTAACCTGTAGGTTCTATGGTAACCTAAAGGTTCTGTGGGGCGGAGCCCTAGAGGAAAATCGCAAAATCCTTTCTTAGTGAATGCCCATGACCAAAGAGGAACATCAATGTCAAATTTAACTCAGTAGGCCATAGAATAATTTTTAAGACCAGTGGGGTAGAGCCCTAAAGGACTTCAAAAACTACATTTTCAAAACTGTATTTGTTCAATTTATATAAAGTAATACATGTAGCAAATCACACCCCATTAGTTTAATAATTTACTTTAATTATCATACCTTTTCAATATTTGTATTTTAACTAACATGTCATTGTTTATAACATTCTTTAGTCTTGTTTTAAATATAGCTCCAAATCATCTCTCTTTTGAAGGCTCTTTTGAAGTTCTTATTAATAGTTTACCTCAGGTCCTTCGAGTATTATTGGTTCCCCTCCAGTATCTAGTATCTTAGTGAATACCTATGAGCAAAGATGACCGTCTATGCCAAAAACTAACCTTGTATGCTCTATAGTAATTTTGAGGTTATTTTTGGCAAAGCAATGAAGGAAATGTGTAAACCACATTTTATTGAGCACCCATGACCAAAGAGACTACTCCAAATTTCAATCCCGCAGGCCCTATAGTTTATAGATTCGTTGTTTCTTTCAATTCGTAGGGGAGAGCGGGGCTAAACCGTACAGCGAGGCTAAACCGTACACCCCTTTTTTTAGCCTAGTTTAAAGCTAGACGATCCCGTCAAGTGCTAAATCCTAGCGGCAGGTTGCGCAAGTTTACAGTATGGATATCGTTCCACTATGTGAATGAGTATCAGTGTCTCAGTCAAAAACGTGTTTTTTACTCTTTTACTTCTAATTTTCGTCCAGTACTAAATTGAAGGTAAGTGAAGAATCTTTTCTTGTATTCTAGTAACTGTATTATCATAGTAAACTACATCTCATAAGTTTTCTTTTAATTACTAGCAATGATTGGTTAATTGATAGAATTTGAGGTTATGATAATAAATTCCTAAGAGGTACAGATCGGGGCTAAATCGTACGGAAGTGTACGATTTAGCCCCAAATGGTTTGTTATGGCAACATATGTTAATTGTACTTACGACGAAAGTATGAAAAATGTTAATGAATTATATTCTTTCCTAACAATTTAAACTTTAGTTTTCGTATAACTATAATTGTCATATAGTTATACGAAAATTATGAAAATTATTTCCAGGTATAAAATGAAAGATTTTTTCAGATGGTTCGTAAATAACAGAGGACCACTCAAAGAGCCAAATGGACAGAAGAAGCGATGAAGGCAAATATTGATGATGTAGTAAATAACAGAAAGAAACTAAGAGAGGCAGCTAGAACTTACAAAATTCCAAAATTCCACTTAAAAATCGTGACTCAACAAAGTTAGCTATTTCTTCAAAGATTTTAAAATAGTAATACACAGTTTCTTACCTTTATAAGTAATAAACAGTTTTTATAAATTAATCTATTGCATTACTATCATTACTTACCTAAACAGATGATTTTTAAACTGTACGGTATAGCCCCTTCTACTGTACAGAATAGCCCCGACCCCCGGGGCTATTTCGTACAATGTAAACTTTTTTTAAACACAATTTTTTATATGTAAAAAGTGGAATAGTTGGAAAATGTTTATGTATAATCAGTAGCCAAATAATCAAACTATATATTGTTTTGGTTCATATAACCTTAACTTAGTAATTTGCTATGCACTGACAAATCTCCCTTATGTGTACGATATAGCCCCGCTCTCCCCTATTGTAATTGGCAATAATTGTAACATTATATTGAAATTTCGAAGACATGTGGGATGTGGGGTGGAGCCCTGAAGGGATTTTTGTGAAAGCGTTTCTTAGTGAGCACCTATGAGCAAAGAGGAACGTCCATGCCAAAATTCAACCATGTAGGCCCCAAAAGTAATTTTGAAGTCCTGTTGGGGTGAAGCCCTAAAGATGCTTTACAAAAGCGATTCTTAGTGAGCACCTATGGGCAAAGTGTATCTTCCATTTAAAATTTCAATCTCTTAAGTCATCTGGCTTTTCATATTCGTCGTTCCCTAGATTCATATTTAAAATTGGCAAGCATAACATTAGACAAAAATTGAAATCGTGTGTGGCTGAGCCCTGATAGAATTTTGCAAAACAGTTTTGTAGTGAGCATGTACATATGAGCAAAGAGGAACGTCCACATCAAATTTCACCATCATAAATCCTATAGTTTTTCAGATTCATTGTTTCCTAGATTCGAACTAAAAATTAGCTATGAATAACATTAGATAGAAATTTTGAAGTTCTATATGTGGCGGAGCCCTGATGGAATTTCGCAAAACCGTTTCTTAGTAAGCATCTATGAGAAGAACGCCCATGCCAAATTTTAACATCGAAGGTTCTATAGCTTTTCAGATTCGTTGTTGCCTTGATTTGTATAAAATATTGGCCATAAGAATAATATCAATGAATATAATATTAAATTGAACTTTTGAAGTCCTGTGGGGTAGAGACCTGAAAGAATTGTGCAAAACCGTTTCTTAGTGGGCATTTTTTAACACAGAGGAACGTCCATGGCAAATTTGAACCCCCTATACCCTGGTTATAAAGATTCGATGATACCGAGTGAGTGGTATTTGACAAAGTAGATTAACTAACCTAACCTAAAAAACTCTAATACATTTTGACAAAAGTTAAATTGTTTACAAAAATAAAAAATATTGTCATATGGTTATGTCATCCTTTAAAATGTATTATTTCTCCAACAGCTGATAGCTTTGAATCTTCAACAGCTAATTACATCAAATTTTTGAAGACGTGTGGGGCGGAGCCCTGAAGGAATTTCGCAAAACCATTTCTTAGTGAGCACCTATAGGCAAAGAGGAACAACCATTCCAAATTTCAACCCTGTAGGTCCTAAAGTTTTGGAGATTCGTTGTTTCCTAGATTCGTATTTTAAGTGCTCTATAAGAATAACATTGTAACGAAATTTTGAAGTCGTGTGGGGCGGAGCCCTGCAGGAATTTCGTAAAACCGTTTCTTAGTGAGCATCAATGGGTAGAAAGGAACGTCTATACCAAATTTCAATCCTGCATGCTCTCTACTTTTGGAGATTCGTTGTTGCTTTGATTTGTATTAAAAATCCCCCATAAGAATAACATTGTAACAAAATTTTGAAGTCGTGTGGGGCGGAGCCCTGACGGAATTTTGCAAAACCGTTTCTTAGTGAGCGTTTTTTAGCAAAGATGAAGGTACATGCCAAGTTTTAACACTCTAGGCCTTATATTTTTGGAGATACTCTGATACGTGAGTGAATGGTATTTGACAAATATATAGTAGACTAGCTGACTTACCCGTGCTTCGCAACGGTAGAACAGTAATCTGCTCAAATAGCAATGCCAACCTGAGGATTTTTTACACTTCAGATGAGCTCGTTCGCTGCGTTCACTCGCTATCACGTTTAGCTCGTTCGCTACACTCACTCGCTTTAAGTCTATAATATCCTTTAGTTGTTTATTACTAATCTTCCCTTAATACTTAAAATGAGAACAGCTGTTTATGATTAAATAAATTGCAGAGAAGTACTGTAATTTCAAATAGTTCTCATCTGCGAAAATGTAGAAAACTGTAGAAAAATGTAGAAAACCCCAAAACAAATTATTCTTCCTATACAAACTCCATGCTAACTTTGACCTTATGTGGTGTGGAGACCATTGGGAATTTTGTAAAATCGCTTCTTATTGTTTGCCTACGCTATGAGAGAAATATGCATGCAAAATCTCATGCTTCTAGGTGCTATGGTTTGGCCTGTGCGTTGATCGGAATTTCACATTTATATATAGAGATATAGGGAAAGAGTATGCAGGTATGCTGCCATAGGGAACACTGAAAGTAGGTATTTTTAGTATAAAAAATGTATTTTGACCATATAAAGCCAATATCTAAGTTTCATCAATATCTGTCCATAAATAAACAACTAGGAACCACAAAATAGCTGTGAACTAGGAAAAGGAATAAATTTAAAAATCTCTCTACTGTGATACTATAACAAAAGTGAATAGAAACAATGCAGAATGTTAAAATCGCTGTATGAAAGAAACAATATTTAAAAGTTTTTAGGCTCAGTAGAGATAACAAACTTATCAATAAATGTTTTTTTTTATGAAGACAGGTAACCAAAATGTATATCCCACATCAAACCAAAATGAACCATATCAATAATAATATGTTTATTCTCTTAATTTTTGTGATTTCTTTATCCAAACTATGCTTCCTCTGTGTGAGTTCATTCACTTTGCTGACGAGTACTGGCATAGCCACCTTTGGTACTGGTATTCTGGTAGTGCTACAAAAAAAGCTGCGTTTTGCATAACGTTATACAGGATTGGGAAGTTTTAATGAAATATTTCTTTCCTTCAGTTGTCAAATGTTGTATATGTGATTCACTATCTAGATGCAACATCTGTGAATTTTATCTAAATATTATTGCAGTTTTTTGGGCAGGGCCCATGAGAAAAATTGGCATAAAAACTATCACGTAATCCTACTGCTAAAATATGGTCCTAAAGAATATGAACCTCTGAATTTCAACATTCTATCGCAGTAGGAAGTTGAAGAATTAGTGATGGAGATCGATTGATGATATACCAAGAAGCAGTAGTTAAATTGCCACTATGATTTAATTTTTATTCAAAGTAACACGGTAAATTTACCATGGAGCAAGATTTGAGTACCAGGTACTGTGATAAATGCAGCGCATTGCGCTGCACAAGCTCCCAGTTACACTAGGCACCACGAAATTGTGAGCTCCAATCTTAAACAGCTGGCAGCTGATTTACATCATTCTTACCTAACGATGTTGTCGGTTTTGTTTATTTTAATTTTAGCTTTTGTTCGTATTCAGGGCTTGTAAAAAATTATTTTTTTAATTTTTTGTTATTTTTTTGCTCTTGGTTATTTTTTGTTATTTTTTTTAATTTGGTTATTTTTGTTATTTTTTGGGTATTTTTGTTATTTTTTAATTTTTTTAGGGCATTTAGGTTTTTTATCGCTCGATTTGGATGAAGTTCATAAAAACTAAATATATTTAAAAAAAAGAAAAATTGGAAAAAAGTAAGAAACGAATCCGTCAGGATTTTTTCCCTAGTTAAAATTTATTATTATTATTATTATTGCTTTAGTATATGATAACTTGCCTGGTTAAAATATCCTACGTCATTTTTATTGCTTACATATTTTTAATATCTCGATAAAACGCTGGTTTTTGGAATTTTTAGCAACATTTTGGGTTTATTCAAGGTTATTTTTCCGTTGTTTTTTAATCATTTGGGTTATTTTTTTTATATTTTGATTAACCTCAAGAACTGTTACAAGCCCTGCGTATTGGTTAACAGATTCCAACAGCTGAAAGAGTCAACGCAAATCGGGAACACTGTTGTAGATTTAGGCTCACAATTTAGTAACATCTACTATAAAAATTCTTATATTTTCATTATTGTATTTAAACAATATCCATAAATAATTTCACAAAAAAAATAAAAACTTTTTCAATAGTATTTTTAATTGATTAAAACGTAACTATATTACTGTTCAGTCTGCTGGAAATGTATATCAACATGGGAGAGGAAAATTTAACATGAAAATTTCATCTCATTAACCCCTTCTCACCCCAAGCCCATATTGATTAATGAGAAATAACAGCAAATATTTCAATGCAACCAAATATTTCAGCAAATATTTCAAATGCGAACCCACAAGTTTTATGTAATTTTTGGATTGTATACACAAAAGACATTATTATTTGACATTTTTATCTAAGCGTAACCGTTTTGGAGCTACAGGCAATTTCCCATAAAAATAACATGAGGCAAACTTTTATTGCCTATATCTCCGAAACCACTCAGTAAGTTAAAAAAGCCCAAGAGTTAAAATATTTAATGGTGTTGGTGTTATAAGAAAATTTCACTCATAAAAATTATCATTTACGCAGTTAAATGAACTTTTTTCAGTATGGCGGACAAATAATGAAACTTGTAAATTGTTAGTACCAGGTTTAAGCTCTGAGTTTAAGTTCGGTAAAGTTATTACTTTCGTTCTCACACAAAGCTTGTTCGCTCCGCTGACTCGCCCTCTTCCGTTTATGACGAGCTCGTTCGCTTCGCTCTCTCGCCAGGCCAGAGGGTGCTGCACTTAGGTATAATTTTCCTAAACTACAGGTCCTAAAGCAGGTTAAACACATTGGCTTATACGGTATCTACAGTTATCAGCTGATTTTTGTTCAATTTAAAAATGCTCTAGGACGAAAATCGTATTTTCCCCATACATGGGACCAGCTCCAATTGATTCCTGGTGGCCAAAACCCCCAGCTAAAAACCCCGTAGAGTATATAAATTATGAAAATATCATCTTTAAACATATTTTAAGACATATATTCTTGAGTATTTTTTATTTTACTAAATGATTTCAGAGGTATAAGCAATTAAAGTTTGTCCCATTATATTCTTAGGGGACTAAAAATGAACTTCAACTGCCTGTAAGTTAGTTCCCTAATTGTTAAGTTTAGAGAAAAATGTAAAATGATAAAAAAAAGTCTTTAAATTGCATATACAATCAAAAATAACATAAAAATGGGGGGGAGTTCATATTGAAATTTTGTAATTAGGGGTTGGGGTGAGAAGGGTGTTAATGAGGGAATGAAATTTTTATGTTAAATTTCCCTCCCTAATTTTGTAGACGTTTTCAGTGAACTGCGAACAGTATTTTTATTTATTATTTTTTTCTTATATCTACGCCAGAGGCATTTTGTTAAGGAGATTTTCACAAAGTACATACAAACGTAATATAGTAGTTTTTTAATAAATTAAGGCGCAAATTTCCAAAAAAAAGAACAAAACCCTGTATAGTTTTACTTGAAGAGGACATCTTGAGGAATAATAAAATAGACCCTAACAAAAACCAAAATTAATTGAAAAAATCTAACAATTTTATGGGTAGCGAATCCTCACTCATTGAATTAAATGGTTGAAGCAAATTATATACTGATTTTGAAAAAAAAAAACTAGGTTTTTCAGTTACATACCGTAAGTTCCTCAATTAAGAGGATGTAACTTTTTACAACCAAATTTCAGCATTAGCTCTACAAAAAAACAAAAAAGTTAACTCATTGAATTCATTAACTACTCTCCTTCGTCCTCCCTAACAATTATTTTTAGTTAGATATATTGTGTATACTCCTTTTTTATTCATAACTTTTTTAACTAGGTTGTAACGTTGTAACTAACCATACAATTAAACTGTGGTACCGTCGGTACCGATAAAGTGTAGATGGACATAATATGTATTGTGCTACAATTTAATATCAGCCGTCACATTAATAGCAACATAGTGTTTCAACATAGTTTGATCCGCAGTTTAATGTTGGGGCGAGGTCAGTGCGATGCCGGTGCGAGTAGCGGGCACGTAGACTACGTGGGCTGGCACACACGGCGACACTGGCCCTGCCCCTGCCACGCCACCGGGCCCTGGCGCCACGCTTCGCAGCGTCGATAAAAGTAACCTAAAACAGTTTTGACATCGAAAAAAGCCCAGAAAAATAACCTCACGTCATCAACAACAACATTTCACAAATACAATATCACAAGTAAGTGAAATTACTTGACAAATTTAACAGTTCCAATTCTTGGCATTGTCTAAAAAGCATATCTAAAATATCTTGCTCTAACATTAGGATTTTACTCTAACCATGTGTTTTTTGCTATGAGCATAACATCAAGTTGTTCGAAAAACATCATGAAGAGGAAAATTTTTTAGACTACTACACAGTTCTATAGATAGGACTTAAAAGACAAATTCAAGTATAGTTAGGGTGTTAATTTTCTGGCCAGAAACTGTTTCTACAGTTTGGAGGCATTTAGACGTAACTTTTCTTTCAAAGAAAAACAAATTACCTCATGTAACCTTAGGCCTAGCTAACAATCCTAACCATCTCACAGAAGAAGAATTGACGGTCCCAAAATCTGCAAAGATGTACCGGGAAGGAAAAAGCACCTAGTAGTCGAAGTCGTCACCGTCTTAGGATGCGTAGTATGTCCTCCTGGAGTGTGGGTGTGGTAGTGTGGAACAGACGTCACATGCGAAGCCGCGCGGCCTCGATATGAACTTGATTCGCCGGAAATTCTCGAGTCACGGAACCTGCAGGATTTGCAGGAATCCCGGGTCGGTTGCCAGTCAATCAATTAATTGTGTTGTCAACGAGTTTCGCTCTTTTCTGAGTTCATGTGAAAAATATGTCGATAATATTTCAAGAAATTATTTTGCGTTATTCATGAAAAATTTGAATAATTAATTAGTTTTTCTCTTTAAAAATAAGTTTCCCTTAGTGGGTCTACCGTGCATTGTATGTGAACATTAGAGAACGTAAGATAAGCTAACATTGAATAAAATATGTAAATACCTATTTAGTTAAAATAAATTAATAAAGTTAACTCCTAAACCTGGCATTTATAGTGTGCTTTAGAAAATTCATCTCTCAAACCGAATTCGGCCAAATGTAGATTTCTAGTAATATGGATTGATGAGTTCATTTTCTTTTGCGGAAGACTGGAAGTAGCTACAAACTGGAAAAAGTTGATAAGTTAGTCTTTAAACAGAACAGTACCGTAGCATTCACAAACTGATATAGTGTACGGTTAATGATCTCTCTTCGAGCTGCAGCAAAATTAAAGGTTGCATCTAATGGAAGTTTTTATTTCGCACACCAAAACAAACTATCTTATAGGCAATACCCGATTTTAAAGTTATAATTTTAAGCCTTATTGAAAATGACGTGTTTCAAACTCGATCGTAAATCGAAGTTAGCGAGCGGCATAATGGCCCTCGGGCATTTTACGACAAAATGAAGACAGTAAAGTCACCATAAACCCGGAAGGTTTAGTGTCACGAGTTAACTGGCGGAAAGGCAAGATTTTCATAAATACGAGCTGTAAACTGACAAACATTTACAGCTCAAAATAGATCTAATATTATACCACTGCTATTATTCGCATATTAAGTAAAAATAAAACACATTCAGTTTTATATAGAACTGCTATAGTTTTCTATATAACTATAGTTTTCTATAGCCCCAATAATTCTTATCTGGACAAGGACGAGTGGAATTCGATAAGCAAACGATGTAAGCTGGAGTCCAAGGATTTCTAGTATTTTAACGTTTTTATTTGAATCGTAAAATGTGAAATACCGTCTCGATGGCACACCAGATAAGAGTCAAGTGGGGAATGATCGTCCCATTACCGAACCCGCGGGACTGTCAAGCTGCCACTCGCCAAAATGCTAATCTGGTCCGGTTTTCGCGAGGCGGTCACCAAATTCGCATACCTTGGAGCCCCGGGGGCCGTCCACGACTGGTCTGGGGCCACGGGGCTAAAGTGGAACTTACTGTCTTCATTAGGCCGTAAAATCCCCATCAAACACATAAAAATCTACTAAAGTCAATCCGCCTTGATTTTAAGTGTTGTTTTATGGTTAAGGCCTAAATTTAATTTACGTGTTTCGTTTAGAGTTTTTTAACGCTGTTGCCCAATAAAGGTGAGGAATGGTGGTTCAGTCGAGTTAGTGTTATTTTAATGGATGTTTAAGACTACTCAACTACCGTCACTTTATTCCCGCTGTACTCGAATGTTTCGAGTCTATTATTTCAATTGGTTGATGGTTGGTTTTAATTTGGCAGTTTTCACTGTCTCGTTAAATTTGACGATTTGGTATCCAAGAGTGTTCATTCTTGAAGTTTAGCTGAAACAGATGGTTAAAAATAAGAGAAAGGAAATCAATGCTGCAAATTTAAGAAAACTGACAGAAGATTTGTACTAAAATCTAAGGTTTACATGAATAAAGAAAGCCCCTCCCCGTATGTCATAAATTCTAGACCAAACATCATGAATAACATCAGATCTGCAGTGTAAAGATTTATGTATACTTGTTACCAATGGACTATTGTACCAAACAGTTTAACCCAATTTATTTCATAATACTTATGTGTAGTAGCAGTGGAGAGCGGTTTAGTAGAGATACAGGGTGTCACAAAAAAGTGTACCTGGCTATACAGGACCTGATTCTACATGCAAAAATAAGTCAAAAATAAAGAATAACATTTTTTGGATTTCGGCTTAGTTTAGCCGTAATCCGCCATTTTGTTTTTTATACATAATAATTTTTATTTCCGTGACTGTTCGTTGTCTTAAGTTCATATTTGACATGAACCTTTATGACAGCAATGTCCATTTTCAGGAAAAAAATTATTTTTGTCCGATGTGTATTTTCAAAATGGCGGCCATTTTATATTTTTAAACTCAAATATCTCAAAACCGGTAAATTTTATCAAAATTTTACAAGAGACAAAAAAGTTGACAAATAAAATTACCTAACTAATGGTACCAAGATTGTAAGGATCGAACAACAAATAATGGAGTGATTGCCATTTGTATGCATAAAATCATTGATTTTCCTTTAAAATGCATGCAAATTTAGGTTATTTTAGAAGAAAAATCTCAATAACTCCATTATTTGTTGTCAGATCCTTACAAATTTGGTATTATTAGTTAGGTAATTTTATTTGTCAGATTTTTTGTCTCTTGTATAATTTTGATAAAATTTACCGGTTTTGAGATATTTGAGTTTAAAAATTAAAAATGGCCGCCATTTTGAAAATACACATCGGAAAAAAATATTTATTTTCCTGAAAATGGACATTGCTGTCATAAAGGTTCATGCCAAATATGAACTTAATACAACGAACAGTCACGGAAATAAAAATTATTATGTATAAAAAACAAAATGGCGGATTACGGCTAAACTAAGCCGAAATCCAAAAAATGTTATTCTTTATTTTTGACTTATTTTTGCATGTAGAATCAGGTCCTGTATAGCCAGGTACACTTTTTTGTGACACCCTGTATATGGCGTTAAAGTTTCCACGTTTTACTTTTGGTAATCAATTAATTGCGTGCATTTTATTTATCATAAATTAAATACGAATCCGATTTTCCAACAAAGTTAAACTTTTCCAACAAAGTTAAAGTTTTTTAATTTACGTTAAAAATTGGTTATGACCATAAGCTTATTGAGATTAGCACAGAAAAATGATACGTCGGTTTCTCATAATGAGAACGAATAGTAAGTGGTCGCCTAGAGATCGCCTACTGGTCTAAATTCGACCAAAACTCAGTTAATCTCGAGCCAATCTATCTTCTTATTTCCATAAGGGTTTCGTCTGTTACGTCCCTTTTTCTCTCAACCTACTGAACCGATTTTTAAGATTGAGGTGTCATTTTAAAGCTTAGGATATAGCGCAGTGACGAATCGCAATTAAAAAGGTCATATCGTTTCGGGCTTCGCCCCCCTCGCCTTTGATTTATTTCTAGAGGGCGCTTTAAAATGTTGGCCAACTTTTATTGTAAGTTCTTTAATGTGAATTGTAATTTAACAGCTGATTACCTTAAGATGAATTTTAAAAGCCAGATGGTAAACAAAAATAGATCTCTGTCACTTCATAATCAACATTCACGTACTGTGGGTGAGTTTCACTCATACAGAATCATAAAATGCGCAATTTGCGCACGGGCCACCTCGTTAAATTTAAAATGTTATGTAACTGAAACATCTGTTTGCTGTTCTGCTAGCATTTATTTGTTATTACAACTATATTAACAGCTGTCTAATGATTCAATCAATTATGTTTCTTCCATAAGATTAAAATTGAAACTTTTAAAGCCTGTAAGGCGTATGGTAGTCCTGGGGTCCGTTGTGATTTATAATGGGATTATGCTCATCTACAGGACACAACTAACTGTTCTAACGGTATACGTGGATTTTCCTACGATGCATACGAGCTGAGAAAAAAGAGGAAACGAAACAGATTTACATGAGGATATGTCGTGCTATGTGGAAAATACAGTAGTTTTGTATTCCCAGTGCGTTTTATACAGCTGTTTGTATGCAAATTGATCAATGTCTGACAATTTCGCACATATTGAAAAGAATTTGAAAGGAATTTGAAAACCTAAAGTAAAACCATGCATTAAAATGCATCCTATATTTGGAATGCTATAGAGGGAATCTTTTTAACATGGGCAATAAATGAAATTTAAAACAAAAAAGTATTCCTTAAAAACGGTTGGATGCTATATTGACCATTCATCATTGGTTAGTCTTAAATAAACCTTTCTTTAATTTCTCATCTGTTTCTTTTATTGGTCTCATTCTCTAATGCGCCCTGCCGGCATTGCTCTGGGGCAGGTCAAGGACATCGCTCCTCCTAGATCGTTCTACATACCTCACTACCATTAAAAACCAATTTCACCTTGAGCTCAGATCACCAAGTAAGAAATTTCAATTCCGAAAATCCTAATGGCTTTTGCCAAAACTCTGATTTGAACAGAAGATGAGAGTGCGTCACCGGGGGCACGCAGGTGGCTAGTTACGGCTAGTTAATTAGTACCCCGGTTGGTTCTGGTATCGGCGACTGTCAGTTGGCAGTTTTTGGCGGGTAATGGCCGCCGCCGCCGCGTGGTGGTGGATGACCCAGTGCGGCTACAGCCAGTGCCGCCGCGGCCGCGACACTCTGACGTTCTGCACGCAGACCCGCGAACTGTGCGATCCCCCACACGTACACACTACATGCTGCCCGCCGCGCCGACGCTAGGATACTATCGTGAAGGGTGAGTTTCGAACAATATTATTTACCCACAACACATAAAATTTGCCGCAAAAATCTTAATTTGCAAGAAATATTGTAAAATTTATGCATCGTTTGGTGTAAAATAATTAACACACACACAAAAATAAAATAATTAGGCCTAAACCTATTCATCCTACACGAGATATGATGGAAACGTCTTCTACTTTAACTATCTTACAGAATTTGAAATAGCATATTAATCAACTAAGAAAACAATAAACAATGTTATCGTGAAAAACTTCAGTTTAAATCTTCTTTGCCCCCCCCCCCAAACCATTCTCTAGGATAAATTCCACGTCTATTTAATAACAATAACTAAACTATAGGCCTACTACATTTTGGGGATTCATTATCTCCAAGCAAACCGTTCAATTGTCCACTTCCTAATAAATTAGCAATTAAAGAAGAGTCAATTAGTAGGCCTACATATTAAGAAAAGACAGATATTCTAGTGAAAGGGTTGCCAGGGGTAAATATCCAACAACTAAGACTTGCTATGAAGGAGTTCCATTGCCTGAGGGAACTGAGCGGTCATTGGGTTGGTGGCGCACCCTGTCAGTTTGATACGACCCGAGTATACGGTAGCTGCACGATCGTAAATGATATTATGCATTTATAATATTAACAAATCTAATATAATTTGGATTAAACAACAATATATTCCAAAAAATAATATTTTTGAATTCGTCAAAAAGCTCAGTATATGGGGACATTACAAATACATCACATAATTAAAGTGGTAACTGAAAAGTGGTGGTGGTAAATGTTAATTAAAGCTGCAGAAGTATTATTATTTTATTTTATACTAAAAATTATAGTTAAAAAATTATGGAGTGGTGGGATTAGGTTATAATTAAGTTAGGCTAGGTTAGGAGGTTGGGATTTGATCAGGTCAGGTCAGGTGAGTATCTGGCTGCGCACATGCGTACGCGTTTTATAAATACTTCGTGTTATCTACATAAATCTGTAGCTAAAAAAAATACTATGATATAAGATGTAAGTAGTCTCTATCGGCTACAGATTTGGTATATGTGATGAATTTGATAGAGGAGATGGTAAAAATAAAGTATCAATAGTCAGGCTACAGGCTAGACATAAGTTTTGCAATTTTCTACCTTGCCTTCTGGCCAGTGGTAATGGTTATATAACGGCATTTTCAAAGATGGAGAAATTATCATAATAAGATTTGGATTAAATGTAGATATAGGATGTTATTTTTGTAACCATGAGAAGTAGAAAGATCGCACCAAGAAGGTATTTTGAATCGTTTCAAAGCGATAAAAATATATTTTTTGTTTTGTTTTTTAGCTGTATTCAGTTATGTAAAACAACATTTGCAATGAAAGAAATCTACAGTTAATTTTTAACTATAAGCCCTAACTATTTTTATTCAATGATGTCAACAAACATTTGTAATACAAGAATTCTGTAGTAAAAATATTTTTTCCTACCACTGCATGGAAATAATTGCATTGCCACACCTGTAACCCCTATGCAAAACAGTTAATTTCCGGTTTCCGTTTCTTTCCCGCTCTAGAGCGGCAATGATTCTTTACCGCACGCTAGATCAAACAGCAGTTTTAAATCAGCTGTTATTACAAACCATGCTACAGCTGTTATTCATTGTTGTCGTTTATAATTGCTTCTTTTTTAGTTTGATTTTATGTTTGATAGTTAACATTATGTTCCAACAGAAACAAATCAAAAATAATCTGAATGACATTTTGTATACAATAAAACATGTAATATGTAATTATGTTGGTAGGAAAAATCTTGTGTGTATTACGAGCGCAAATAGTCATTGCCGCTCTCGAATTGTTTGGCCGCACTCAGCTGACGCTTCGTGCGGCCATCTACAATTCTCTAGTGGCAATGACGTACTTTACGCTCTTATTACACAAATAGCTATAAACGTTTTAGTAGTTTAAAAGGAAACAGAGAAAAGCTGAATAGCCTATTGATTGAATTCCTTGTGGGATTTATTAGGATGGTTTCGTTTTCTATACAATAATTGGCGCTTTAACCTTAGGTCCTCTGAGTTTTTAAATTTTAATTCTCAAGGAGACATTTTACGTGACATCAGTAACAAGGAAAAGCTGTGTTCTTGCCAACCTGAAATTACAAATCCTTTCACACTACAATGCTAATAAACCATACAATTGAAAAAATTGAAACGTTAAACTATAAAGTTTATAGTTTTAATAATCTTATACCATTATCACATAGGTATTTAAAATTGTTTTTGTAATAGTTTTTGTCTTTAAAAAATGGGTGGAGTTTAGAAAATAGTGAAGAGGACACATAGTTTCACAATATGTAACTAAATTAAATACAGTAACTTAAAGGCTATTTCATTGTTCGGCTGTAAAAAACTCAAATATATCATTTAACATTTAACTCCGTGTTACGAGTTGACGACAAGATTGCACGACTGATGTGTTACCATGTCATTCCAAGAATGAATGGTCTACCGTAGTAATAGTGACGAGTTGTAGTATGTAAACGTCCTTGAGGAGTATGAATGAAGTGCTGTAATGACCAGGTCGGGGCTGCGGTCACGCGCGCCTCTCTCTCAAATTTGAATTGCCCGACTCTTTGTCTAGGCCTCTGAGGTGCAGTTTACGTGTATGTGGCGTGATATATAATTGTAACAGAACTGCATGGAACTTTGTAGTGCTTAAAGTTCGATAACTTTGGCAGTTTCATTATTATTTTACAGTCTTGGAAATATATTTTCTAAATCCTCTTCTATTTTCCATTTTTGAAACTAAAGATTTTATCGTCTTCGAATTACAAGGTTTCCTCTGTAATTATCAGAGTTGTTATTGGACAATTGCACATATCTAAAAGACCGTTAGATATGATAAATGGAAAGCGTTTAGTGTAACAATTAAATCCAGATATTTTTAAGTGTTCAGAATTAATGTGATCAAAATTTCTCAAATCAATTGAATGGAGGGATAACATACTATACAATTTCTGTTTGACAATCACCAAGAAAAAGTAACTTAAATTGTTAAATAAAATAAAAATTTTCCTTCAACCAAAATAAAGAGTTCTATTCGTTTTTGTTGCAATCCTATTTAAACATTCATTTATGATTTGGAGTTTGGAGTACACTTAACGTTCGAGTTTTGAGTTTTACCGATCCACAAAATATCAGCAAGGGAAGATCCTGTGTGGTACAGCAATGTCCTTAAATTCTTAAAAGCTAAAAACATAGTTTAAATCCATATCTCGAATTCAATATAGGGTAGAATTCATTAGGTTAAGTTCGAAAATCAGCATGATAGGACCATGGGAACTTAGTTTTATAGGGTTAAAACACATATGTAACTTTAATAGTTTTAATATTTTACAATTTAATTCAAACTATTTTAAAACACAAACAATTTACAATTTTGAATAAATAACTTAACTGCTTACGGAAAAAATTCAAATCATGTTACCATGTTATTGTTATTAGAAAATATTGAAAAAAGTTATATATCGCTTATTTATCAACACATCTTTGTAAAATATTTCAAGAACCTCCACTAAGTGGGATTAACTAATATCTATATATTAATAGGCAAGCATGTTTCATTTCCTCCTTTTTTCTCGGCTCGTGTGCATCGTAGGAGAAATCCGTGAATACCGTCAGAAAGGTATTGCACTGTATATGAACAGAATCCCATTATAATTCACATCGGTCCCCATGGCTAAGCCCTACAGGCTTTATAAGTTTCAATGTTAGGGAGAAGAATTGATTGAATCATTAGAGCAAATGAGGGAGAACAGATGTGTCAGATATAAAACATTTTAAAACTATCAGGAAAATCAACTGAATTTTTGGTCGAATTTCGACCAGTTAGTTTTAGGACGATCTCTAGTTAGCTTAAAATCCCAAAGCAGCAAACATACATGCTAAATCCTACGGTAATCTAATGAAAAATAATTGCGTAATGGGAGGGAGAAAAATTGCAGAGATAAATTGTCTGCAATTAATCAGATGTCTAGATGTCCTACATCTGTTACATTTGAAATGTTTAAATATTTTGAGATTTGTAAACATATCATGTTAGCTTTGGATAAAAATTTTATTTTACTGTTTTAAATCTAACCTAATAATCTAATCCTTTGTAATAATCTAACCTTTAATCTAATCTAATTTGTCGTTGCCCGTCGATACTCGACGGATACAGCTCCAGTTTTGGTGAACGGAGCGCTAGGCAGATTGTGAAAAATGTATAAAATTTACTTTTTAATTGCTATTTATTTTCTTTAAATTAATCAGCTGTTTTACATAATTAAGTAACCTTGAACGATTTAACAATCAAAACCAATTATATTTTATATTGTATCTATGTACTATAAAATTGTGTAGTTTACATAAGATAACACTGAACGGTATTATTTTTCCATTAAAAGAATATCACATTATAATTATTCTAGTCTGCTTGTTGCTCTAAATTGAGCAATATATTTTGATACAGTACAAAAGTTACATTTAGTTCTAAATCAACGAAATACGACCAATCCAATATTGTGAATATCAATGATCACAAAAAACTACACGTATTTTTTTTTTTTTTTTTTTTTTTTTTTTTTGAGGGAGAGGCGGAAAAATGCATTACGCACACAGTTGGCCAGCCTGTAGTGTGGGGCTCCCCAAAAAACGGGTTTACCCACTAAAAAACCTCCTCTACTCTTTAGGAATCTAACCTGGAATTGTTTGTCACATTACGTCAGGCTAGGCCTAAATTTGGCTTACGCCCGTGGGGCTCGCTCCTTATCCAGCCGCTCGATCAAGGGATCTGGGCCACTTCGCGGTCCAGATCGGTTTTCTTTTCCAGGAGGATGCCCCGGACGAACTGTGACAACTACAAACTACACGTATTAACAGATGTTTAAAATGCTTTATTCAATCCCAATGTTATTCTAATGGGAAACTTTCAAATTTAATTTTTGTTTAGCGCCCTTATTTTAAGTCCGATTTTCACTAATTTTTGGCGGAAACAACTACAGACCCATCCAATGACACAAAAAATCTGGAAATCGGTTAAAAATAGTAGGAGGAGTTCTCTACACAAAAAGCCCCTTAGCATAATAAATAAGTATAGATACGTTTTTATATAATGGCCATAATAAACCAAATCCTACTTGAGCGTTAGCTAAATCAAATTAAACCTGCTAATTTAGAAAAGTTTAGCTTTTATTTGGTACAAATTGCATGTAAATCGGTCAAGGGTAAGTCTCAGACCAACTGTCCACCATGGGATTGAGAACGTTTACTTTTTCCCAATGTTAAATCTCCATTAGAAAAGTTTATATTTACTTTTTGACCTATTAATTTAACGTAAATATTTTCAAAATACAAATAAAACCTGCTAATAGGGCCGAAAACGTTTGTTTTTGTATAAATCCCATGTAAATCGGCTCAGTAAGTCTCAGACGAACTGTCCAAATGAGTTTTTTACCTTACTGTTTTAAATATACAGATTTATATAAATAAAAGTATTAAAATCAATGTAACATTTTAATACAATAAAATAAGATATTATACAACACTCTGAAGGATGTTTAATGAGACTATTACCAAGATGGAATGTAGAGAATACAGACGGCCGCCAAGACTGCTGGCCAAGTCCACGTGGTTCTAGAAGGCGCTGCCCCCCCGCTGACCCTGATACCAGGACACGTAGTCGACAATGGCCGCTGGACACAGGCTTTGTGCATGTATAAACACGATAAAACCGCCGCTAAACTTTCACACCTGTCGGATCAAATCAAACCGAGCAGACTAGCGGTCGTTATCGGGGAAGCGCCGACGGCAAACGGTCCAAACCCAGCACTCATGACAACACAACAGGTAGCAACTGAGCACAGGTTAAAGTCGTCAAACAACCTTGTCAAATCTATGTTAGGATCGAAGGAATTGCATGAGCGCAATACCGTGTGTGTAAAAAGGATTTTGCTTTTAAAAATCATTAAATTATTTAAAAGAACCTAAAGAGATATTTTGGAGTAAATCTTTTAGAAACGCCATGTTTTATTTCATGTACTTTACTAGTGTAGAATGAAACTTTCACTAACAGCTACCAACATTTGCGTTAAAATTGCTACCTCTGCAATAAATTGTACCCAAGCCTGTTGCTGGGTGTTTTGCTTTGAAGAATACAATTTGACGTCCACTCAGTTCCGAGTTATGTACCAAGTTGGGTACTTTGAAGGTACTCATAATACAATTCAATTTCGTGTGATGTGAATTTTTTTAGAACGAATAATTGTGGTAAGTGATCGAAAAACGATGCAATTTCCACAAAAATAAGACTTTCTAATAAAAAAAATTAAAACAAAAAAAAAATTGGATCCAGTGATGGCAGCGAAGGCAGTATTAATACGCAACTGCCATTAATGCTCTTGCCGGTACTATTTAGCTATAATGAACTAAATGTATTACAACTTGGAGCTTTTCCCTCAATATCACCGCAATATCCTCTGTGTCTGTTGGTTTTATGTAAAATTTATGAATTTTTTAATTCCAGTCTTTTTTACTATCCAGTGTTTGTTCGTTTTTATAAATACTATTGCTATATTCTAATGCAAAAGACATGCAAAACTCAAAGAAGGTTGTGCGAGCAAAGTAGAGCTCACAAATGTTTAGTACAAATTGCAGATATTAAGTCTGCTTCAAAACGAATGAAACTTCCTCTAGTGTTCCTGAGAGTCATTCTGCACAGGCAATTTATATGTTAATCGCTAAACGTACAATTTCAAAATAGATGATCAATTATAACTGATATGCACTTTACACTTTTTCGTGTGCAATTAAAAATATAACATTTGAAAACGCTAATTATTCGTTAAAAAGTTAAATAATTATCACATTATTTTACTTTAGACCCACGTGACATCATTAATACCTACACATACCTACATGAATTGAAATCCGAAATAGTTTTCTGAATATTGACTAATTAATTACGTTATGTTTAAAAAAGCAAAATTTCTAAATTTAAATTATTTAAAATAAATAAATTTACAACTGATTTGTCAAAAGATACGTCGTCTTAATAATATAGCGTAGACAATTAATTTGAAATGCAGGCCTTGTTATATTCTAATGCATTAGTTATAATTGTAATGGGGACTGTGCACCATTCTAGATTCACTCGGTTATATTTATATAAAACCCTTTTTAAAATAAAATAAATCATTTTCCATTTCAAAGGGGTTATAAAAGTAATAAACAAAGTATTGTGGAGTAAGTACCACTTAGTTACTGTAACAGGCTCCAAAGACACATCAAAGTTACTCCAAGGACTTAATTATTAAGTAGTAATCAAAACTTGGTGTCAGATTGTTTAATAGTCAACTATAAACAAGGAAAGATCGAAACGTTCGGCTGGTACTTATATACTTTTATCCTCTGGTTAGAAAGTCTTCTTCTTGGTGGAAATTGCATCGTTTTGCAATAACTTAGTATAGTTCTACTACAATTTGAAATGACTCGGTCAAAACATAACCTTGACTTCGTGAGTATATATATTTAAGCCTAAGTGTAGTATAATATATTAACTCCCCCAACTTCCCTGTCGCCTTACAATTAGTGAACCTGCCGTAAATGGATTCCATTTAATTTATTCAAACTTATTCACAGAAAACGTAAAGTCTTCAAAAGCATGAAAAAACTGTTCAAACCGCTATTAGGGAGGGCTACGTACACGTTTGTCAATTGACTAGGATAAGTCGGCTTTTGGAAGAGTCAGAAATACGCAAGTTCTTTTTGGAAACAAAGCGAGGAGAATTGCCTTGATTGAGATGGTAATCGGGAAAGTAGGTCCGTCCAGTAGTTTTGGACAGAAGGCGTAGTCTGCTAGTGTTGGTGATAGATCTAGCTCCAGTTGCATGTCAAGTAGTTCTTGACGAAGCGTGTAGTGGTGGTAACGACTACTATTGTCACTCTATACAAGCCCTAATTGTTCTTTCAAGATCGTCAAATGCGCGAGCGGGACTTACTGTTAGCCATTTGTTTATGCACGGTAGTTAGTTGGGAGCACCCGCTAAAGGCTGCAGTTTTCCGTCGTCCGTGCTTCTGGAAACACTGTTTTGTGATTAGGTGAGTCTTCGTCAAGATTTGGGCTCTTGGGGAAATGTTTGGTTTTGGGTGTGTATTTATTTGTAACTGATAATAAAGAAGAAATAATAACGTTTAAAGGCTTTAGGTTTAATAAACGGGATATATTGGATTTATTTGCTAAATATAGGTCCATCATACGTTTGTTAATCGGTTTATATATTCGACTCAATTTAAGATTTACAATAGGTTATATACAGCTAAATCGAATAAGACGTAACCATTATAAATGATCTAATAAACTCCGCCAAATGAGCTTAACTCATACTCCCGATCCCTACATCAAACAAACAAACAATAATTGATTTAGTTATTCTTCTCAAAAGGATAATTAAATTATTAGGCCACATTTTAGACATTTTTCTGCAATTCGTAGTTTTAAAACTACTTTTTGTTAAATTATAAATTTATATTATATCTTGAAAGAAAATAATTTTAACTTGATTTTTTCCTTTCAATTAATAAGGGAAGTCGAACAAAGTACCAACTGAGATTGACGACTGGCAGTATGTCATAAAAGTAAGAAGGGCGAATTGACACTGACCAATGGCACGACGGGCTGTTATCACTCATCACCTCCGACAGCTGATAAGGGCTTATCAAGGTGAAGCCACTTTGTTTTAGTTCGTTACAAGTAATATTTTATACCATATAAATGATCCTAAATATATCAGAAAAGAAAGTGAAGAATTGGAAGTTACGTAGAATTTCACTGCCGTCAAAGAACAGAAAAGGTGATGTTTTAACGATCACAAATTTTCAATTGGTTTAAGTCCGCAAAATATGTTTTTTAATATCATAAATACAATATTAGCCTATATCTTGAGAGGATTTCGTAGGACATGAGTTAATTTGCAAGGATCATCAAGGTAGACAAGGGTGTATCCCGGTGGGTTATAAGATTATCTAATCAAGTAACTGGAGGTTTGCATTGTATCTTACTCGGAATGGAAATCCTGGTTGAACTTCCTAGTTATTGTTATAGTTATTGTTTTTATTTAGAAAATAATTATGTGTGTCTAGCTGACTCTTTGGCAAACTAATCAAACTGCTGAATTTTAGGTAACATAGCTCCTTTAACGTCAGTAGTAAATGTCTAATACATTTATATTGACTATTACAAAAGACAGATCTAGCTTCTTTTCTTTGTGAATTTTCCGGGATGGATATTACGAAGCATGATGAGTACAGCACTTGTTACTAAAAATGTTCAACTGGGAATCTTGCAATGTTTTATTATATGAAGATGGGTAGAGGTAAAATGGTTTAGCGTCCAGTTGTCCAGTAGTCCTGTGGTCCAGTGTCCAGTAGTCCTGTGGTCCAGTGTCCAGTAGTCCTGTGGTCCAGTGTCCAGTAGTCCTGTGGTCCAGTGTCCAGTAGTCCTGTGGTCCAGTGTCCAGTAGTCCTGTGGTCTAGTGTCCAGTAGTCCTGTGGTCCAGTGTCCAGTAGTCCTGTGGTCCAGTGTCCAGTACAGTAGTACTGTGTTCCAATGTCTAGTTGTCCTGTGGTCCAGTGTTCTATTCCCTCGACTTCCCACGTATGGCGGAACTTGCAGCCCCAGTCGCACCGTTAAGTGGTTTTGCCAAGTAAAGCCGGTCTTTCAATCGCCACTCTTCCCTATCAGCCTGGCATCAAACCTGTTTGTTTTAATGGCATAGCTGGCGTATTATTGCACGTTACATCGTCAGTATGTCAACAAGTGCATGCAACGGCTTTTAAGCTATAATATTTTTAATAATAGCTATAAACACGCAGTATTTGGGAAACGAATAAAGAGTTTAGTGATATGTGGGTCAAATAGTTACTTAATTTGGTAAATAGTGTTTCATTTCGCATCTCTGAACTAGCGACGTGTAAACCACTAAAAATAATCCAATGAAAGGGATTATGAAAATGGTAGAAAATTACAATAAAACCAACCCCTAATTTATTAGAAAGGCGCCCTTAAAATGTTCGTTAACACACAAAACATTAAACATTACTTCAGCTTTTACATGCCTTTATAAGGTTTACCTAATAACGTATTTAATTAAATACTTTCTATTTGACTCTTAATTATAACACCCTCAATATAGCTTTGTACTACCACCATCCTCAACTAACCGACAGACATCCGCAAGCAATTAAAGACACATCAAACCTGTCACCAGTCCATCAACCGCTGTTTGAGGTGCAGTATTCGGTTGCGGTCTTCTATATACGGAAGGGACCAATAAACACAATTGCTGTTCCTGCCATGCGGTCCTCGGGTGACGCGGGATTGTCTGATTACCGCCCCTCGCATGCGGTAGGCTATCAATCATCTCGTGATTACCCCGTGATTACCGCAAGATTACCGCGCACTCTGCGATGACTGGAGACTGCGACGCCGCGGCCGCGCCCCGCGAGGACCGAGGACCATCCTGTGCTAAACGAGCTCTCCGTGTAGATTGAAGAGATGGGCATAAGTGTGATCTTGGGTTACCAAATGGAAATCTCCACAAGAAACCACAGGATTCAGTTTTTGGGCCATAGTGTGATTGGCGATTGGTATAACAAGTAATTATATCATTAGATTGAAAAAAATTGTCATGCAGTTAAAATTTTCTTTGTAAAGGGTGCGTCGCTGAACTCTTTAGGCGGCTATGCACTACCGGACTTTGCTCCGGATCGTACATCGGACCGAACATCGACCCGAACATTTTGGCATTACTTATCACGAGAATTACCAAGTTTTAAGGTTGTATTTTATTCAGAGAATAAATGAAATATATTCTTTGAATAACATTATAAATTCTTACAAAAAGTTTTCCTGACGTCATGAATTAAGTGAAACGTTTTCTATAAGATTGTTATTATAAAATTTATATTTCAATAATAAGTGATTTTGCTGAATGTATTCCGTGCTTGGAGAATATATCAGATCAGTATTAGAACATACGAATATTCTCGTATGTTCTAGGCTGTCGGTGTTCTTAAGACCATTAAACATATCTAAATTACTTTATTTGCTTACAAAATTATAATAAGTTGCTTTGCTTTACTTTAGTAATAAATCCATAATGTAATCGTAAAACGAGCAACGTAACTACATGTATTCATTGACAGTAAAATGAACGTTTAAAATAATTTAAGTATATATTCCTTATTTGAAGCACATTTCGCTAAGTTAGTGGTTTGGAGAAATAATGTGCGTTGGGTGACGTTGTTCGCGGTGGGTAGTGTGGCATGAGGACGTAACTCTATTTACTGTTACCCCACATACGGTCCGAAATGGCAAGGAACGTGCCGCATTGTCAAGGCATGTTTCGCCTCTAGTTGCACCGCGCACTCCTGGGCGCTCCGGCACGGTGGCACAGGAACATATGACATCGTACAGTCACATGGTCTTATGAAGCTTGGTCACCGAGGCGTGGTGAATAAAAACGAAAGTTACCTTGTCACTTAAATGTAAGAGGGCTTTCATGAATGATGGTTGGCATAGCACAAAAACTCAGGAAAACTTCCTCTAACGTCAGGATGACAAGTAATAGTCATGTTTATGCCGTCATACGGACCCCTTAGCAATCTTCGTCACTCTAATACCACATCACGCTTTCGTCACATCATTGTTATACCTGTTTCACAGTTCGATAAAAATAAAATCGTCTCTTGGAATTAATTAATCAGATATAGTTTTTAATTCCCTTTTAAAATTCCTTTTTAAAATTTATAGGATGCTATTGCGGAAATTTAATAAAATGGGTTGCAGCCTAGTAATAAGTATGAGCAGGAATGAGGCTGAGGCAGGATGGTCCGGTTGTTGGTCTCGTAGTGCAGCCTACGCGCAGTGCAACTGCATCCGCATTGCATCACCGACCTGCATACCTTGTTACTTCATTGAAGTTATAATACACTGTGTTACTGATAACTCACTAAAGAGTACTGTCAACAGATGTCGACCCAAATCGTGAAATATTTAAACTGTTACCAATTTTGAACTCATTAGAAAATTACTCTGTTACAGTAGGAATTCGTAATGAGTAACATGCATAAAACACAATTCTGGACGACAACGGCCACTTGCTATTCCACCGGTGGGCGAAATAACGGGTGGACTGGTGTGTGACCAGGCGCGGGTCAGGGGTCAAGTATTCAGCCCCATCTGTGCCGCACCGCGCATCTCTCGAGACACAGCGCAGCGGCGCAGCGACCGCACTGCGCATCTTCTGGTGCTCTCTTGGACGGCACAATGCGCGAATATTACAAGGTTCCAATCTGTACCAGTCGCCAATGGATGTTGAGCATCAGCTAGAGCACCGGCTGGTCATAGTTCATAATAACGCTACGAACACCATCTCATTAGTCGTACAATCTACTCTCATTTTCATTTGCGTTAAAAGAACTCTGGTCCTTAACCTTCTCAATGTCATATCTTCAACAAAGTAATTCGTTTCCAGAAACACAAAAAAGATTGTGATATTTATTTAAGTTTGCAAGTTTAAGATAAAAACAATGCATATCGAAAATGCATTCGGTTTTCTAAATATGTTCTTTTGATGAATTCTATATGAAAGTTCTTCCAGATAGTTCTTGCGTTTGGTACCAATCCGTAATCCACACATTAAACATTTGTCAGTAGTGTTTGTTAGATACTTGGCAGATTGGTACAGTGCATGGACAAGTGGACAGGCTCTCAGCCACGAGTGTAAACGTGGAGGAAGGGTACTTTACTTGTACGGTCCACGTGGCAGGGGCTTTATTTATTTTAAACATATCATCGACGACGTCAGATGAAGATTTTACAAACCATGTCATTCTGCACTGTGCATGTACCGGTTTACTTTGTAGCTTTACTGGAAATCGCCGAACAATGACTATAAAAATGTGTTCTTTGTGATAAATATAATGTTGATTTAAAGGGTAGGGTAAAAAAATGAAGTTGTTAACGATGTTAGTTTTTTTAAGAATGTTTGAGCTCATATAATTTCTGTGTTCTAAGAAGTCAACTTTTTGTTTTACCTCAAAACTGTGGGTTTATGTCCAACCTTATTTAAAATGGTTTGTAAGAAATGCAGGGTTCATCTTTTCAACACAATCTTTTGCTACCACATTGTAAATATGTATTTTTCTGCAAGTATAGTTCATCTTGATGTAATTAAATCTTTCATTTATTTGGATTTCCTAAATACCGTTGCTAGGTTTATAGCCTCTCTCATCTTGACCAAAATCTCCGAGACAGTTTCATCATAAAAATAGTTTACCTCCATGGGAGTCTTGTTTTCCTGGTTTAGTCTTTTATCGCCTAATCCCAAATGGGTAGTTTAATGTCACCAGATAGTTACCGAGATGTGTCCAGTTCGCGTCTGGCGTTAACCCACTTCTTTGTAATCTGCATACCTGGTCAGCGAGGAAGATGAAACGAGGAATATGAAACGAGGAATATGATGGGTACTGGGATGTCCCTAAAAATTGTTAAAGCTATACATTTAGGTTTATTAGTGAAATACAAGTTCAATGCGTATTTAAATAGCTATGCTTATATTTTGGCAGATTAATAAAATGTTACCTGACAAAACCACTTGTCAATCTTGCTGACCAATTTACTCTTATGGGAAATCGGCTGTGAGTAGAAGATGAATTTCAATCTGATTAAATACTCTTTATGTGAAGCATGTTCTCAAACAAATTTACGAAGTTAAAAAATAATAAATTCCACGTACACTTCTACACCAAATGACTTAACAGTAGGAATGTTAATGCAAGTTTTATATGGTTTACATTTATTACATGGTAATGAATATGATGGAAGTTTAGAGAGAGAGCTCAAAGTCATCGTAATCTACTTTAATGTTGAAACTTCAAAGGGGAGTAACTCAAGTTAGAAGATAGTAGGCTACTTGGAGGATGTTGCAACTAAGTTTGAGTGATTACGAGCAGCGGAAAACTGCAAATTATTGAGAGACAAATTATTGTTAAACTTGAAATTTCAAAAGTTTTGAATTTTTGTGGTATTTTGTGTAGTTTTAATGGTATCAGTGCGAAAGAAAACTATCGATAAAACAAGTAATTTGACTTATTAAGTTAAAATGAAAGTTTCACTCAACTTTTAAAAAACATTAAAGTGGGATTTTCGCCAAAACGGTATGATTTGCACCGTGGGATTTTCATAAATACCAGATAAGGTATTAGCTAAACAATATTATTTAACTAAAGCCAATATTACATTTCTTGATACACGATTCACTTGTATCCAACAATTCATTTAAATGGTAAAATAAACCTAATTTGTTTATCTTATACAAAATTCCTCAACAAAATACACACAATTATGGAATAATATTGAGCAAATTTAAGAAACATTGTACTTAACAATCTAAATACATTTTGCAACACTTATAAGAAAGAACAACAAATGAATATTAAAGTTACGAATCAAACATTTAAACCATTATTACCAAACAGGGGAGCCTGACGATCTAATATTGAAGACAATTCAGTGGGCGTACTTAAGTTATCAGATGGAGTTTGATTGTGTTGTCAAAACTGCCAGATCCGGGAAAGGTAGCATTATGCAAAGAAGATTCCAGTAGGTAGTTTTAACTAACAACCCAAACTAGCTCCCGGCTAGATCTCTCAGGGATATGTTTGAATATTGATTTACTGCGTATCTAATTATAAGCGGGTTTGGTTTCAGTTCCGGTTTTAATACATCAATATAGGCTCCACGAATTGTGAATTAGAATATGCCAAATAAGAAATAAATCAAGGGAGTATCTTTGTCAAGAAGAATAATTAATATGTCCTATGATAAAACAGTAAATGTTCCTGAACAGTATAGACTTATTCACTATCTCAACTTATGAAATCACACTACTACATAATTAAGATGTAAACATAAAATTAAAACTAGGGACTTGCACTCAGTCCCTATACTTTATAGGGTAAATGCGCAGTAAATGCAGTAAATGCGCAGTAAATTCGCTGCAGTAAATGACCTTTTATACTTATATACTCCTGGGAAGAATCACTTATAAGAATGCTTCCTTGGGTCGCAAATTCAATACCGGACCTCTTGATTATTGATTTAATAGATGATTTTCATCCAATTTTTCTACAACAGTTCACGTTTAATCCAGTTGAGTAAAACATGTTCTGGCCTTGTTGTCATCGAAGTTTTGTTTAGCTTAGAGTGAATTCTAGCCTAAGAAGACTTGTTTTAATTTCAATTCATTCGATAATGCCAATTGCATTTTTCTGTAAAATATTAGACGTCAAGTAAATGTTGAATTCATTATCAGGATCATATAGAGGGAAATTCTCTCTAGTGAATTGTCAGCCCTGAGACTGATGAAATTTATAGTACGGTACCTCAATACTCAATTCAGCCAACAAGTAAATTACATTCATGTAATTAAACACTACTTTCATTTAAAACCCAATAACACTGTGGATAGAATCAATTGAAGTACATAAAAAATAGTCACAGAAAAAACATTCGAGCAGTAATAAAATTCATGTTGAATCAAAGCGTCAGTTAGGTTAAGATGTTAATCGTCAATTGGGCTTGAACCGATAGTTCATGTTATATCCCGCTACCAAAGTCCAACAACAAATCAATAAACGAGAAATCGACATTACAATTAAACTTGAAAGAACTAAAAAATTTCAAGTTGTTAACTCAAACATTCTCAGAGCAGAGGTCAATCAAATTCAGCGGCCACCGGGGCCTGACCGTGGCCAACTGCGTCACGTGTCGTGAGGCAGCCACACGGCCACGGCCACTGCCAACTTGATTGAATCGGCGAATTAGTTTCGCTAATTCAGGATTCACAGTTGGTATGTGTCAGCTGACAGTCGGGCAGTCAGCTGACTGATTTAATCAGCTGGTAAAGGAGACCGCTTTCACGGTTGGCGCTGCGCGGGGTGCCAATGAGGCACGTCGCTAGCCTTGAATACGGCCGCAAATGAGAATCAGACCAATCACAGTGTAGAATGAGGTGTCAGCGTCAGCGGTGGATGCGATTGTTTTATTTACACGGCCATTAATTGTTTAGTGCATGTTCAAAGTTAAAATATTTTAATAAAAAATTAAAGTGAAATTTAGCAAATTAATTTTACTTTACGAGACAAAATTTAATTCATTTATTTTTACTTTCATTTGTTTAGGTATATTTCTTTAAAACAGTTTCAAGCCAATTTGGTAGACACAAAGAAATATACACAAATTCTATGCCAACATCTTCATTTTAACCATACTATGCAGAAGTTAGTAAAAGCAGTTTAAATTTGTCGTCTTAAAGAAAAAAGTGAATAAACAACGAAATAATAAAAAATCAAGGAATATAGGACACTGATTATTAATTTATTTGCTTTAATACCTTGAAGTTAAAATTCACATTATTGTGTTATTGCGAGTGTCAAAAGTAGTGTTTTTATATCGGGTCAAGTAAAGAGATTTCACCTTCATCACTTTTAACCAAAGCACCTATGCTTTGGTTAAGAGTGATGAAATTTTGGTGAAATATTAAACACTTTATTAAAGACTGCAATTTTTTACTACACTATCTGATTAGAATTTTAAATCTTCATTCGTTTCTGACACTACTTAAATGTTTAGATTGGCAGTTCATTGTATTCCTTGTGAAAGACTTCAATTGATAAAGACCTTCGTTGACCATTTTTAATAAAGACATTCGTTAATTCTAAATCCCAACCACAAAATAAATTATCTAGCCTACGGTTCATTAAATCTGCAGTTACACCTCCTCGAAGATGAAGGTGTAGAATCTGTCCGCCATCAATAATTTTTAACTGGGCCCCAATCAATGCAGATTCGGCAATGATTAAACTAGTTCTAATTTTATGGACCATCAGTGGATGAAGGGGCCGTCGCGGTGAACACCAATGAGGCCAAGCTTCAGGCCACGGAAATGATAGCTCTAGCTTCACCTGGACTGCAATTGAAGTTCCCTAACATTAACATATTTGTAACTATTAATAGAGGAAGACTTCTGGTTGAATCAATCAATGGTGCATTCAAATAAGTAACTAAACAATTCATTTCCTATAATGTTTTGCGTAATTCTAATTGAAATGAGAAGACAAAACACTCACTAATTCCGAAAAAAATCATTAACGAAACATCGAACAATAGACCTCCAACTGAAATAATCCAAATTTGGCCTGTCGCACAGTTTGTCAGTTGAAAATTTACATGGTGTACTTTAATCATCTATGCATTCTGAATAACAATGTATTTTAGGTGCATAAGATGGTTTTCAAGGAGAGTTAAAAACTAAGCCATTACGGGTTAACATTTAATAACAACAATGTAACAATAACAAATGTGGGAAAGGTCAGTGCAAACGGATTTTAAAAATTTAGCAAGATGATCTTCTTTAATTTGGAGTTGATAGTTCCAAAAAAACAAGATAGTATTCAAATTATTAAATGTTTGACATTAGTTATGTTACCATAATTTACAGAGCCTAATTTACAGGCCCTCTCACCGTATTGCCTAATTTACAAGTATTAAAAGCTAAATTTATCAATGGAACAGAGTGCATTTCGGTGTTGTAATTATTTTATAAAAATCAATTCATAGCGATGAGAAATCTGTAAAACATGAGTATTACAGGAAATAATCGTGCTGTCCTATAAATAAGAACACATGCTATTCCATATTCAGTCCATCCCAAGGACGAGATATACATACACCCAATTCACCCAAAGTCCGTCGAAGTTGCAATTCAATATTTCTTTGGCAACGGTATTCTTCTTATTATTAAACCTTTAATCTTAGGGTATGTAGTATCAGTATCCACTTTTGGACTATATAAACCCAAACTAAACTGACGTCCGGCGCGGCGCGGCGCCAGGGAGGGACGCCATTGTATCTCATCGCCTAAAGCAGACGTGTGCACCCACTTCGTCACCCCCCATTTCGTCACCTATCATAAAAATCACTGAGCCGTACTAATGAGGGTCGGAAGCCGTCCCGTCCCCCTCGGGGCCTGCTACCTGAACTGATCGTTGTGAAGTATAGGATCCCGTTCCCAATCACAATAGGGAACGGTGTTCACCGTTCATGACTCGTTCACCTCCGTGCAGAGAAGAGTGTCCAAGCAGATTAATCCTATAGTACTGTATAAACATTTCATTATCCATAAATGTTAGTATAGTAATAGTAACTTAGGTAATTGGAAATCAAGGAAATAATGTAAATAAAATAAATCCTATACTCTTATACGAGCAATGTTTGCTTGTTTGCTTGCTTGCACAATTGTCTCAAAAACGGCTCCGACGATTTCCTTCAAATTTTGGAATAAACTTAGTTTTACCTTAAAAATACGATTGAGATGGGTCTCGCCCCCAGGGAAAATCTAATTTTGCTAAAAATTAAAGTTTAAAATTACAAAATTTTAACATTGGGCTTATGGGTTGCCATGTTGGCAACGAATTAACAACATATAAACAAGAAGTACATTCAGAACTTCAAAAAGAAATGTAACAGCTGTTTATGTACTGCATATTAAATGTCAATAAAGTTTATTCTGATTTTTAAATTTACTAATATTTCACCGAGCAACGCTCGGTCCTCCTGGTACTTATAACATAAATGGAAATATTGTAAACACAGGTGTTTTATATTTTATTTTTGAAAATTAACAAAATACTGTCTTGTAAAACCATACGAATTAAGGGGATTCGCTACTGAAAAGGGTGATTTATTTTAAATCATAAGGAAAGTGGACTAACTATTTTTTTCATGCAGAGTATGAGGTAAAAAAATAGAAAAATATTGGTTTACTTTTAAATATAAATTATATGTGGGAAAAAAATAAAATAGAGGTTTTTCGGTCAATTTGTAAGGGTTTTTAAAAATTGATATTCTGAAGAGAGTTCTTTATGGATTTTCATAACTTTGGTGTTTTTTTTAAAGACAATTGCCTAAACTTCATATTTAGGTAGATTCATAATAATATCTCGGATACTTTTTTTGCGATGACATATTAACATAAATTTTTATTAGCACAAAAAAATTATTTTTTTAAAAAATTATTTTTTAGTACCTGATAAACTTAGATATCTAATTCTACCTAAATATTTGCCTAATGTTGTCTAGAATAAGTAGTAAAAATTTCATCAATGTACCTCTAATGGTTCTCAAGATATATCAAATTTTGTCTTGAAAAACGTGAAATTTCAAAGTTGCGGAAAACAGCGTTTGAATAAAAAGCTGTAAGCCTACTGAAATAAATTATATAAATGAACAGTTTTTTTTGGCTAAAAACTTTTTTTATTGTTACATTATCTTATTAACTCAAAAAATAAGTAAATTACCATCAGGCCTACTTCAAAAAAATATTTAAAAATATATAAGTCTTAGGCTTATGATGAATTTAGTCCATTTTCGGAAAGTTTGAATTACTCACTGTTTTTAAAATTCTCCTGCACCATATGTTTTACCCTCTTCTTCTATCTTCTTTACTCAACCCATATTTAGTTTTTTAGCTTACAAAATAATCACTATGACAACATAAAAACCAAACAGCAGACCAACTCATTTCAGTTTGTTGACATTGAGCAGCTGATCATCTGACTCCAGTTTATGCCATTTGTTTTTTGTGTATAATTTTCAAAGAGTATAAAAGTAAGTAAAATTGTCAAAGAGTGATTTATTTGAGGCTTTTATTGTTCTGACTATTTGTAAATACGGGAATATATTTATATATAAAACCTAAGCTGAAATGTAACGTAATAATTGCGATGACATGAAATCGTGAAATTTCGCGAGCGTGCAGTAACGCATAATTTTTATATTTTTTCATGGAAATAACATTTAGACATGACTTATATTATATTTTTTTGATGTAATAAGGTCCAAACTACAAAAAAATAAAAAAATAAAATTTTTGAATTTTTCATGATTTTTACCCATTTTCAGTAGCGAATCCCCTTAAATAAAACCATAGCATTATTATGCATATATCAAAGAATAAATGACAACTTCATTGTTATAAAATCTCTCTAAGAGCTAAAGAGAAACGGCAAAGTTATTATGTTTTAAGGGGTTTTATAAATTGTGTTACCTAAATATTGAGTTGTTTAACTAAACACGTATACGACGGAATGGAGTAGTCATATCAGAGGAGTAAACCAATCGATGAGTTCTAACCTATATTATTCCTAATATCTAGAAGCTATGCAAAATTCATCGTAAACGAAAATGACCATGCTCTGTACAGTAGTTTCCTCTCTAGACAATAATGTGCACTCTTTTATGATATACAGGATAATGGAATGTTTATACAGTACTATAGTATTAATCTGTTTGGACACTTTTCTCTGCACGGAGGTGAACGAGTCATGAACGGTGAACACTGTTCCCTCTTGTGATTGGGAACAGGATCCTATACTTCACACCGATCAGTTCAGGTAGCAGGCCCCGAGGGGGACGGGACGGCGGCCGACCCTCATTAGTACGGCTCAGTGATTTTTATGATAGGTGACGAAATGGGGGGTGACGAAGTGGGTGGTGTAGTGTCGTTTCGTCCAGTGTCGTTTCGTCCAACGCCCATTTTTCATAAAAAAGAGTGTTGTTTCGGCCAGCTCATTTTTACAGTTGATTGAACACATTAGTTAGTGTCGTTTCGTACAGCAGAAAACTTGACAAGGGATAAGGAACGCAACACAGGCTTCATATTCTACAAACCTTCGTGTAAAACATTACAACAGCAGTGGTTGAACTAAATCATGGAGCCTAGAAAAGGAGCACCGTCAAGAAGATTACTTTTCTCCCAGTTTTGACAGCCGTATTGGACTTCAAAACAAACTCCCCCGAAGTTAATTTGTCTGTTTATTGAAAAATTACATTATTCAATATGTAACCTCACCCGGTAACCCCTTTACATTCGGTATGGTTGGCTGATCTGAGCAGTTAAATTTCGACTCGACAGCCTCTGTTCACCATTGGGAATTCCTGACCGTCTAACCCTGGTTTTGAATTATGGACAAATGGTTTTACTTATTTTAATTACCTAATTCTTGAAGTCTTTTGGGAAGGCGAAAAGCTAAGTGTGCAAGGATTCCATTACATTCCGATTCGACAGCCCCTGTTTCAATCACGAAGAATAGTTTTACGTATGTGAATTAGCTAATAATTGCGTAACATATAGGCTACTAACTATAATACTCGTAAGAATTTTTTATAAATTAAAATAATGAACACGCTTTACTTGTAACTAATTATTTTGTAACTATAAGTGTTCGACATATCCTAAAGTCCTCAATCCAGCGAGGCAAAGTTTCAATTAGTTTTTGTAGACTTGCCAACTAAACAATAGTATAGGATTATTGGACGAAACGCCACTAGTTGTCAGGTAGAGAGTTACCCCTCACCATATGTTCGTGGAATTTGTACGAAACGACGCTTGTCCGAAACGACACTGGACGAAACGACACGACACGAAGTGGGTGGGCACCAAAGCAGAATACAAATTGCTAATTATGGGCTTCAGCTGCCAGAATAACAAGAGATTTTATCAAAACAGTGTCTGAATGAGACACGAAAAAAAGTTCGAGTTTCATCTCAGTAAAATCACGATCAAAGGTTTGTGAGTGGGAAAGATTTGTTTCCCCTGATAGTAGAAGTACTGTATCCTGGACAATGTTGAGTGAGATAATATGATTGAATACTCGGTTGGTTGTAATTATGAATTGTAGAACATGCTAGTTTAAAATAGACAACAGGTAAGCTGATTTTACGCTTGAGATATCGAACTAAAAGAATATTTTTAAAAATTTCATGATATTCATAGACAATGTTTGTACGTTTTAGCCATCAGATAAGTATAATTTAAACATTAATTTTAACAATAAAACCCGAAGCTATTAGTTATTGTTAGGCCCTGTTATGTCACTCGCGTTCCGAGAACTATAGAAGACGGCAAAAGTTATGCTATATGGGAATATCTCTATGGAAGCGGATTTGTAGTCTCCAAACAATAAAGCTGTTAAATTTTTGCATGAAACATTTTCCTTTGGCATGTTTATGTTCAATATGTAAAATATGGATTTGAGTCCTTGCCACTCAGTTAAGAGTTTTCGTAATCCCCGGTTTCTCTGGCCCCTGATGCGCCATCTAAATGCATAAACGATTACCCGTGTGGGGGGAAGGGGGCTTGACAGATTAACTCCGGCGGCGCGGTGGCGCGGCGGCGGCGGCGGGGTGTAGGAAGTGTGCCAATCACATCTTTGACCTTGACCCTGCCCCGGAGGCTACAATGCCTCCCGCGAGGGTCCCGTTTACGCGAGAGTCGGGATGTGCGTAGCGTGCGTGTGTATGCGTATTCCTCCAGTTGTGGCCCCCGGGTCCCCGCGACACGCGGGTGTTGAGTCCCGTGATAGAGAGGACCGGGACAGGTCGGTGCGGTGTCTCGAGGCTACTTGCGTCGGCTTAGTGATTCTAGTTCTAGCATCTGCTCGTGCTATTATCTATCCTTTTGGGTCACGGTGTAATTTTAGAATCCAAAAACACCCTGAATCATGGATAAATTATTAGTCGTAATTACTATTGTTACCTGAAAAAAGTTTAAGTTTTGTGATCTGCATACAATAACTACAAAAACAACGTGCTTGACCATTTAGTACGTTGCAAGTTTAATCTTCAACCGTTAAAAGTAAGATAGTTTCTTCGTTTAAAAGATAATTTTAAAATCAAAACATGAAAGTCTAAGAGGGATAATAAAATTAGCGCAAGGTAAAAATTAAATGTATACAATGTAGTTTACTATAGGATGACTTTGAATTACTAAAAATTGGTGATAATTTCAACCCATATTTGAAATATAGTATCTCAACTGTTTTGCAGCGACGAGTGCTGTAGTTACGAGTTATCCTCCATGTCCTACGTGTCACGGCGCGTCAGTAGCACAAAGCCGTTTGGTACTTGGACAGCTCGGATTCCTCTTTCGTCTCCTCTTCCTCCATTCAGGGGACTTTAGTGTTGTCTGTTGTCCGCGGGGCAGCGGCAGCGGCAGCGCCTCGTTGTGAGCGTCATTGTGGCGGATTATGTCCGCTAGTAGAGGCGATCATCGGGTGATTGATTGGCAAGCTCATTGTGGCGGTCAAACTGCGTGTTATACGCTGATAATAGGACCGTATCATCCGCGTTACCGGACACTCGCATTCATACGCGCACACACGCACCTACGCCGTGAGGCTCACTCACACGCACTCACTTCAACTGTATCAAGCTGTGCGTGAAGTGTAATGCATGTGGTACAGACATTACATCTGTGATGATCTCATCAAATGCGACGAGAGATGTGAGTGTTTCCATGGCAAAGTTTTGTTGGCTTTTATTAATTCGTTTAGGACTTCAACATTTTTGTAGCTTGTAATTTTTTTACACAATTACATGCTACTTGAACAACCACTTTCAGATATAGTTCAACTTGTTTTATAGGGTTATATGTTTTGAATGGAAGTTACAATAAAGCTATTGTAATATGTTTATTTTTGTCTGGACCACTCATAAACTATGCGTATACTTAACTTTTAAATAGGCCACTTACTGAATTTAGAACAATTAAATTATGTATCAAATTAAAATTATAGATAAAATTATGAAAAATAATTTTGTAAAAATAAAATATATTTCTAACATTAAGGGAATACGGTCGAAATTGCAAATCCATACTTCAATGGACAACTTATAAACTGAAGAGTAACCTTGAATTCCAAGCTAACCACCATTAGGGTACCGTGATGGCCAACACTCATACAAGCTTTCTACAACAATGGTATCAGTTTCATTCACTGTTTTTTATTAACGAGATAACGAGAACAAACACATGGCCCAGAACTATAACCTTGAAGAGCCCCAAGCAACGTTTAAGAAATTCACATAAAATCTCATGGAAGAAATCTAGAAAATAATTGATATCACAGGTGAACATGTAGAGAGGTTGATTGATAACGCGGCAGGCGCGGCGCGACGGAAGCGACAGGGTGTGACGCAATGCGACCCGCGGTACAGTTAGATCAAGACTCGATAATCAGGGTAGTGGTCCGCGGGCCCGCGGGCTGCTCAAAATTGGCCTGCATCTTGTTTTGAGTTCTCATTTCAACTGGATAGATATCATGCGAATCGTGCATGTGCTGGTCATTTGCGGCCGCTGTGGCCAAAATTGACCGGTAAATTAGGTCGATCCGGACTGGGCTCACCTTCTTCATTCATGCCACTTGGTTACCAACCGGTAATGCTAGAAATCATATCCGGTAAAATTCCACAGAATCCTCAAGTGTTGAAATATGATTCGACTCTTATTTGACATTCGCTTCCTGATGGTCATTTTTTTTCTCGGATGGGCATTGATGCAAGTTAATTGTTTAGATTGTGGATTTTGTATGTGTGAGCATATAGTAGCTAATGATCGTAGGCAACGTAGGTCTAAATTTAATAATATTTTATTCAAGCGTTGAAAAATTTTGTTAAATTTCTAGTTGAGTTCTTCTTGTTCTAACTCTTAAGCCTTAAATATTATTATGATATAATCTTTGGCTTTAAGTTGAAAACTTACCAACTCTCACATGGACATGATTAAATCATCTAAAATAATTCCATTACAAAAATGTATGCAACCTAAAGCTTATTAAGATTTAAATTTCATCTCCAATGTATTTGGTCGTTTGTAATTAATTGTTAAGATGTGACAAATAGTTCAGCTCTAAACCTCTATCAAGTTTTAAACGAAAATTGGTCCTTCTTGTGTTTACCAAAAAGTAAGAAAAGGCTAAAATTATTCATAATCACTATGGTTTTATTCGACTTTTGAATTCAAACATTTCAAGAGTTGATAGTGTAATGGAATCCAGGGCATCATGGTGGCGTTTTATGATGGACAGTAAATCTTGTTCTGTAATCAAGCAACAGACGGTGCGAGGCTCAAAGGAACGCAGCGGCAGGTCTGGAGTACTAGCAAAGTCTGTCTCAAGTACACAAATCCCTCCCTTTTGCTAGAAAAAAGCAAGTGACTTAGCGATTAATCATAACGTAATAAGGTGACAAGTCAGGTTAAATCGTATTTTCAATTAGGGTTCTAAGCCAGCTAAGAAATACTGTAAAGGACGCTTTTCCAATTCGAAAATTTTTGCCAGTTTTTAATTATTATCTACAGTTACTATTACTGATGTTTTTATATTGTTTTTATCTTTTTCTGTCATATCTTTAGAGTCTTGTTTGATTATAGGCCTAATGCTTAATAAGTGTAGTATTTAATTAATGTATTCTGTATTTTCTTTGGTTTTTTATTCATCCAATGACAATTGCGTAGTTATTGTATAGCCTATTCTTATGTAACTATAGATTCAATATGTAAACTAAGGGTTGCCAGCTGGGTGGGTGGTCTGTAGCGGAGGCAGAGTGGATGGATGCGGATGATGATGATGACAGCTCATTATTTTTCCACAACTGTTTAGAACTTAAGACATTAAATGAATTTGCAAATTTTTTCTCGGTTGAAAGTGGAGATGACGCACTTAAAATAATAAACACTAATATTCGAAGCTACTCAAAAAATTTGGACGAATTTTTAATTTATTTAAATGAATTTCCTGCTTTAGACGTCATTGTTCTAACGGAGTGTTGGTTGCAGGAGGGGGAGGAGGGGCGGGCGATTGACGGCTTTGACTTGGCACTCACCGATAACAGACGGAACAGGGCCGACGGTGTCGTGGTCTATTTTAAGAAGCATTTATCAGTTTCTATATCTCAGATTTCTCTTGCTGATGTTTACGGACTAGAACTCACTTTTAATTTTCACAGTAAAAAATTTTGCCTTCTAGCTATTTATCGTACATTTGATTGTGATTGTCAACTATTTATAAACGACTTATATAATTATCTAAACAGTTTGAGTAAAGATACAATGGTCATTGTGGTTGGTGATTTTAACTTTGATTTATTAAATATAGACGGTATAACCGATGAATATCTTAACTGTTTAATTGGTGCTGGTCTTACTCAGTGTATAAATAAGCCAACTAGAGTAGCAAATAATAGTAAGACCTGCATTGACCACTTTTTTGTTAGATATAATGATATCACCAACGTTAAATCAGCTGTTTTACAAACTAATGTTACAGATCATTTCAGTACCGGTATGTCAATTGTTTTCCCGAAACGCGCACCGTCGGTCACTTCAGACACTACTATACGCATTGTTGACTCTGCACTGCTGTCCTGTAGTCTCGCTCAAATTGATTGGAATAATATTTATCAAAATTTAAATGTAGATTCTTGTGCATCAGATCTTTTAAAGATTGTTACAGATTCCATCGAAAGTTCTAAAAAACCTATCAAAGCTTCATCAAGATATAAAAAATTAAAACCTTGGATTTCAAAAGACTTAATTAAGTTAATTCGTGAAAGAGATAAGTTAAGTAAAAAAGTCAATAATCAACCTTTTAATGTTACATTAAAAAATAGTTATCGTGCTCTAAGACAACAAATTACTAGAGAAATTAAAAACTCCAAACGCGCTTATTATAGACTTAAACTCAATCAATGCCAAAATAAACCGAAAATTTTTTGGAAATTAGTTAATGAACTGGCTGGAAGAAATACTGTAAAGGACGCTTTTCCAATTCGAAAATTTTTGCCAAATATTTCTAGCATCACTCCAAATGTGTACAAAGATGTCGCTGACGACTTTAATACATTTTTTTCGGCTGTTGGGCACAATCTTGCCACCTCTATTGATGGGGGCGGTCCGTTGCTTATCAACGACGCGGACTACAGGCAGCACACTTTCTTTACTCTACGCACGGTGACAGAACTAGACGTAATTAGACATGTGACTGCATTACGTGGTGGGTCTGCTCCTGGCCATGATGGTGTCTCGGCTACCATTCTCAAAGATAATATCGGTATCCTCTCCAAACCTTTTTTACACCTCATTAATTTAAGCCTTGCTTATGGAGTTTTTCCAAATAATTTTAAATTAGCCAAAGTATTTCCTCTTTACAAATCCAGCTTATACACTGAGAAAAACAATTTTCGACCAATATCTCTTCTAAGCGTTTTTTCTAAGGTTCTTGAGAGGATAGTGAAGGAACAACTAGTTGCATATCTCAATCAAAACAAAATTTTAGCAGACTGTCAATATGGATTTAGGACTGACAAAAATGTTTCTGATGTTCTTTTTGATGTAAATAAAGAAATTTATCATGCACTCTCGGACAACATGCGCACGTTATTAATCTTTTTAGATTTGAAAAAAGCATTTGACAGTGTAGACAGGATTAAACTCATTGAAAAACTATCTGCTATAGGTGTAACTGGGAATGCTCTTTCGTGGTTCAGGAGTTACTTCTCTGACAGACGACAGACCGTGTCCATATGCGGTATCAATAGTGATGAACGCTCTGTGGATTATGGTGTTGTTCAGGGCAGTACTCTTGGACCAATTTTATTTTTAATTTACATTAATAACATTTCAAAACTACCCATTTTTGGAAAACTTTTTCTTTTTGCCGATGACACATTGATCGTTGTCAAGGATAAGTCATGGGATGGTGCCAGAAACAAATCTCTTTCGGATCTAATGTTAGTAAAAAAGTGGCTGGACCAAAATATACTCTCTCTTAATGTTTCTAAAACGAAGTACATGCCTGTATCTCTCTCTACTTTGTCTGACTATAATTTAAATGATTTAGTTTTGCACAATTGTAATAATCATGTTAACAATGACTGTCCTTGTGAGGCAATTGAAAAAGTGTCATCTTATAAGTATTTAGGTGTTATTTTTGATTCGCGTATGAAATGGACAGAACACATCACATTCCTAAAATGTAAAATTCGAAAGCATATTTTTGCTTTTAGGCAATTAAGTGAAATTCTCACTTTTAAGGAAGTCAAAATTGCTTATTTTGCTTATGTCCAATCACTTCTTTCATATGGCATTATAGCTTGGGGCGGGGCATATAGATCACATCTCACTGGTTTAAATGTTGTGCAGAAATCTATTTTAAAAGTTGGGTTTAAAAAGTGTAAACGATTCCCCACAGTTCTATTATTTCAAGAAACAAAACTGTTTTCAATTCAAAAGTTGTTTGTTAAGGAGCTTTTCAGTTACATTTTCAAAAACTCAGGCTCATTGTTTCCTCTCATTTCACACTCTTACAATACAAGGTATGCAACTAGAGTTGGAATTTCTGCTATCCAACAACAAAAATCTTTTGCAAAGACTAATTGTTTTTATATTACTCATATCTTATTTAGAAATTATTTCTCCCACTTTAATAGCAATACACTTTTTGATTCACCTTCGATTAACATTTTTAAATTAAGACTTAAGGATTGGTTACTGGTTATCAGTGATGAGGAGGCCGAGTCCCTTATCTGTGCTGATTACAGTAGACCCATAAACAACTAACTCCAACGTGACTGACTGTCCATCCTCCCCCCCTTCCCCATGCACGACACGACACGCTTCATGTTTCCTCCTATCCGTTTAAGTATTTTTATTACTATTACGTATTATTTTTCTTTATAATGCGTCACATCCATTAGTTAATCGTGATTTCTTATTTTATTCAGTTAAAATAGCTCGGATTAATTGTTATATTGTGGAAAGATAAGTTTATAATTGATATAGTTATTCTTCTTTTATTTCAAAATTAAGTATTTAACAGATTTTTTCCCAATTTTTACATTTATTTTCAGTAATAATATCTTTAACTATAAGTACTGCTATAACAACTCGGGCCTACGCACAGACCATTCACGGTCCATGTGGGCCTATTTCCTTATTGTACATGTATCTCTGTTTCTTTAATTTATAATTTTTTTTTTTTGTTGTCTTTATGAATTTGTTGTATTAAGGATATTTTTATTTTTGGAAATAAATCTGTTTTGACTTGACTTGAATTATGAATGTACAAAAAAAAGTTTGGCATGGTGCAGTATGGGCATCTAGTGCAAAAATAATATAGCTTTAAAACGACCAAGACTTCTCACATAAAGGCTTACTGATGTGACGATTTTACGAAACAAAATAGGCAAGGCGCCTCTTTATAAATGACATAATATTTAATAGTTCTAACTGCACTTCCTTAAAAATGGCATGTTATCTTACGATTAAAGTTGTTCGTGTAATTGTGTCTTTAGTTTTGAGGGAAGATAAAGAAGTACATTATTCATAACTGAATAATGCCATAGCTTGAAAGCTAATGCCCATTACTGGTAATCCTCATCATAAATATTTCCTTGAAATGAACCCATAACCTCCGTATAGCATGATGGATGTTTCCTTCCATGGTTTTGTTGCTCCGAAAATACGAAAACTATTTGAGCTCTCTCTTAAAATATTTTGTACTTGTCTGAGTAATTTTTTAACTTTATATTTATATTGATTCCGATGTTTATTGTAGTCTTAACTACCGTGAAAGCTGTATATATTACAATTCAATTAACTATATCCATTATGGAACAAGTTCTCAGTGTATTATCTACTGATAAGCATAAGGAAGTTTTGTTTTTATGGTATACTGATAAATGGCTCACTTTCCGCCCACAGGCCTCGGCCTCTGCGGAAAGTTATTATTTCGTTGTAATGTTGTACAGTTTGTATGTTGTTCTATTTCGAAATAAATAAATTTGAATTTGAAAAAAAGAAAAAAAAATAGGCAGTTAGAATTTTGTATTTTGTGTCTATCTACGACAGAGGCATTTTATTACGTTTTGACGGGGAACGGTCCAAACCCCAGTCTTGTTACTATCTAACATCGACCAGTTGTTAGAAAGCATCATTAATTAATAGCCCAATGACAAATTGCAACTGGGTCCAGAATCGATCCTTTAAAAAGCTACTAACTTTCCTCAGGATCGAACCAGCAACCTTTGGATTCAAAGGCGAGCACTCTAACCACTCAGTTACCCAGCCAGTTTAATAGAAGGCAAACGCTAGACAAAATATGTCTTAAATTACTTACTGCCGTGGCTCTTGGTACCCAAGGAGATACCTCGCCTCACAATCACAAGTACCGTACTGTCTCCAGATTTCTCTGCATATTGATTCCTACTTACTCCTCCCCAGTGTTCTTAGGTCTTTTCTTACTTGGTCAAACCATCTCAATTTTGGTCTTCCAGTAGGTCTTCTACCCTCCTTTTTAAACACATGACCGGCCCATCTCAATCTTTTAATTCTCACCTCGGCCACAATATCTGGATCTCTATATATCTCTCTAAACTCCCTGTTGTGCTTTATTCTCTCCTCTCCGTTTCCGAAGGATAGTCCATAGATTTTTCTTGGAATTTTATTTTCAAATACTATTGGTAGTTTTTTGTTTGTTTAGCGGCCAATTATCTGAGCCATATAGTAAGACTTGTCTTATTATGGTTTTGTAGATACGAATCTTTGTTTTGTGTGACAGTAGGCGAGAACTTAACAGTTTGTGGCATGCCGATAAACTTTTATGTGCTGCATTTAATCTTTGTTGTTTTTCTGAATCTTCTTCAATATTATTCGTCAGCTTTACTCCTAGATAAGAAAAATTGTTTACTTCATGAAGTTTGTGTCTTTCTATTTCTACCTGATCTTTATTATTTAATTGGGTAGCTCTTCCACATTATATTACAGTATTTTGGTTTTGTCTTCATTGAGTTTTAAGCCTACCTTTTGAGCGTTGTTTATGAGTGTTGTGACCATAACCATTGACTATGTACACTAACGTGAATAGACCTCTCATCCAATGCATTTAGTTTGAGGCAAAATTTTGGAAGTTCGGTGGACGCCGCACCAGAATCGCTGCCATCGATGTTGTTATTATTCAGCTGAATTTACAGTGCTGCCAAAACATTTTACCAAAACATAAACATAACTTTCAGTTATAAAATGTTTCATCCTTGGTTTGGAAGAGTGGTAATACTGATTTATCCATCGTATGTTATGTGTACTTCGATGGACGCCGCACGAGATCGCACCACCGTCAATATGCTTCACACACGCCTATGCTATGAGAAGTCTACTCACGTAGTGTACAAAGTCAATGCCATAACTTTGAATGCATGTTAGTTTTCGTCAAGAACTGCCACATCGTCTGCAAATGCCAAGATATGTTGGTTCCCATCGTAATTCCAGCTTCTAGTTTATGAAATTCTTTTAGTGTATCTTAAATTACACTTACATAATCATATAAAATATTTTGGTGCCCTCTGTAAACATTATCGTATTATGATAAAATATAAATTTATCTCTATTTTCAATAGATTCAGTAAAAAAGCAGTACGGTATTATATTTTGAGCAGATCTGAAGAACCGTTTGTATTCAAATCCGCGTTAGACATTTTGCGGACATTCTCCCTCTTAGACTCTTTGCTCCACAGATGAAGCACCCTCAATGTCGCCGTCAAGCCCTCGTAGTTGCAGTGTTTTCACAACCCCTCGCGACCCAGTGCCTCCTGCGGTCGCCGCAGCACGGCGCAGCCCGCCGCCTACCGGGTCCCACAATGGCGCGATTGTTATTCGACTGACTACGACGACCCACTTCTATTCGCGAATCACCTGTCGATAAGTGCAAGTCACTTTTCACCCCCCCCCCCCTTCATTTGTCCTCAGAAGGTGAATAGGACCCGGACCCAGCAGCCCCCTGGAGTCATTAAACGTAATGCCACTCGGTGACTTTAATAAGTCAAGAGAGGTATAAAATCAAATGCCTAGAAGGTTGCGGGTTCCTCCCCCTGCCTCATTAACACTTTATTGTTTGCATATCGAGTTGCTTGTTATCTGCAAGAGTACGGTTTGTCATTATATCATCGAAGTTTAACGAGCGATCCTTAAGGGACCAGTTTTTAGGGTATTGATGTGTAAAGATCATGCTAATCAAAGGTTGTAAAAACTAGAGGTATTACAGTAGTTTTATTGTTAGTTTAGGCCTATCTGATAGGAATTTCTGCATAATATCTTTAACTATATACACTAACGTGATAACGTGAATAGACTTCCAATAGCATAGGTGGTGGGTGTGTTTGAAACCTATTTATGGTATGGTGCGATGTTCTGTGGCGTACATTAAGTGCAAGTGACTTATGAAAGGTAAATCAATATCTCTTAAACTCTTAACTCCTATTAACTAAGGATGAAACCCTTGAACCTGAAGGTTATGTTTATGTTGTGGTAAAGTGTTTTTGCACCATTGCAAATCCTCTGGCGCGGCGTAGACTGCACGAGCCTTCAAAATTTCGGTATCAACCCAATGAATTGGATAACAAGTCTATTCACGTTAGTGCACTCAATGATAATATCATACATGACTGTGATTAAGCTATAAAATATGCTTTAATCATTTTATTTTATTTCGTAGAAATTGCAAGTTCGTCATAACCGAAACTCATAACATTATTTTTACTGGAATACGTTACAAACCTTTTTTGTTAATGTCTTATGTGATATAAATTTACATTTTATACACACTGAAATCCAGAGAGAATCAATGAAGCGACATTGTTGTAACGAATTCTCTGGTTGACTTGCGATCTTAAACTAAGTATGAATCTGTTTAATAAGCTTACGGTGACGATCGTGGATAGTTGGTCTGAACACTTGACATGATTGGCAAACGATGACTGGCTGGGCGGCCTTTCACCCGACCTTGACACGGAGGCCGAGGAAGGAAGAGGAAGAGGTTCCGTAGTTGTGAGATGTCCAATCAGTGACTATTTTATATTTTGAGGCTATACAACCAAATTTTTTTGCTTTCCTAATGAATATACTAGTTTACTCTACAAACATCGAGGCAACAAAAAGAAAACAAGACCATACTTTCAGCTGGACATTACGTTCTAATAAACTAGATATAGTAGAGTGATAAACACATGATCATTTGCTGTCCCCTTTTGATTGGCGCCATTTTTCCCACGATTCCCACCGTTTTCTTGGTAACCATCCCACACCTTACCCTCATTTTCCTTGGTTACTAGTAAAGGGGTTCTGATTGGACGCTTTAAGCTTAAAAAATCAACAATTATACTTGTAAAACATCGGATTATTTATGTTTGTTTTTAAAACTACTGATGTGAAAGACTTTGATAAAGCTATTGAGATTGGTTACCATATAGCAACGACGGGTTAAGTGAGGGTAAAATGGCAGTTAACAGATGGGAATGTGTCCAAACACAGGACTGGTGGGCCTATCCAAGGAAACTGCGGGAATCGTGGGTAAAATGTTGCCAATCAAAAGGGGACATATTTCTCTAGCTTTGTAGCACTCTACTAAAATCATTGGGTGGCACTTATTTTGTTCTCCCTAGAAACGAACCCTTGGTTATGTATGAAATAAAAATCTTAACGCTTCACTACCGCGCATTGGGCTTCTATTTAAGATAGAGTTAGTATAGAACGATGCTGAATAAGGGCTGTACATAACATTATCAAAATAATTGTTGGTAGCATTGCAGCCGCGGAGCACGTGCAGTGGACGGTATGTGGAGTAGTGAGTCCGTGGTGTAACGCGGAGTTGTGTTTAGAGCCGAGGTATGGGCCTCTGTGGTAATTTGTAGTTTACGAGCGCTGAATAAGGCCACCGGAAACGCTGGTAAATAATTCATCCCGGCCGTGGCGATGTTGATGTGTAGTGGCAATGGCAGAGGTAGGGTGGTTGTAAACCGGGTAGCATACAATGCTGTGGGGCGCTGGAATAAATGCATTTCAATTTTCAGTCCACTCTTAAACAAATCTAAGAGATTGATCGTATCTCATCAATATCTTAACACTGGTCATTCTGACTTTGTGTTTCAGATTTGTTTGTGGCTCCTACGCTTGTGAGATGAATTTTGTGTCTCACATGGTTTCCTTGGTGGACAGGCATATCAAATATATTTTTTCGATGTATAATTAATTATTACTGGCTAACTGTTCGTCAATTATGATCCAGAAAGAATTTCTGTATCAAAATAATCTGTAACCTTGTGAATTCGGATCAGTACATAGGATGCGTTATGAGTTTCTTAGCAAAGTGTCACTTATTCCCTAGTATTACAGTGGTAGGAAGGTGAAACTTGTTACGTTATCGCGTTGTCATCTCGGCCCCAGCCACATGTTCACGGCTGTTTTGCGTTATGGTCCCGGTTGTGTCGGTTGGCAGGCCACGCGCCTCGCGCCACTTTTTTAATCACACAGAGGCAAACTAATCTCACCAAAGAGTAACAAGAATTTCTCTCGTACTGATAATTACAACAAGATGATTGTAATTTTATACCAAGCACTTCAATTGCAGACCCAAATAAATGTAATCCGATTACTAACCGGACTCTAGTATCCCATTTCGTATACGAGTGAGGTATATTTGTGTATGTATGTTTGTACACGTATCTCAAAAACGGCTCGACTAAATGCCAGTGATTCGCATCAACTTGGCATTTTGGTGCATCGTCTGTATGTGATATTAATATAAAGAATTATATGACTTTACCGAGCAAATGCTCGGCAGCCAGGTACTTACAAAAAATTAAATTTAAACAAATCTAATGAATTGTAGGTAAAGTAATAAAAACTTAATCCCTTGATCAAAATCTCTAAACGTAGAAACTTAGAAAATATAGAAAACATTGATATAAATTTAAACTTTAGAGGTTGAATGGTTTGGTAAAGGGATTTGATTAAATCAAATTTTGTGGTAGAGGGAATTCGGGTAACGCAGTGGATGCATTCTGTGGTTTATTTTATGAGATCCAAGCATGCATGGCGTTCGTTAGGAAAATAATATTTTTATCACTACAACCACATGGTAGATCAATAAGTATTTTTGTAAAGGTCACGCTTTTTTAAAAGATTTACGTTGTTGAGTTGATTATCAACTTAATTGACAGCAATTAATTCATTACATATTTACACAGCTATAAAAACAATTTCTCTGATAGTAATGATTTGGGAATCAAACCTTTCCAACTATTAATTTAGGTCAACGCTAACAATAATTTTGTTATATCCATTGTTGCGTTTTGAGTTAAAGACTCTGACGAGTTGGATGATTAATTACTGAAAATCTAAAAAAACCTTTAAAATGTAGTATGTTGAAAATAATTATGAACAAGTTTGAATGGCTTTAGTATAAAAAGTGGTGAGGCATCCGTAGTTTGTATTCTCTGAGGAGGCTATAGCTATGTTACCAACAATAACTGCAAGTCTGTATCTCATTGTATTAAATTCAATATACGTTAATTATGACATGTTTTTTATAATTTAAAATAATTTGTTGTATTCCCGGTATCATCTTCCTAAAAAATGTTCATTAAGTATAATTCGAAGCTAAAAACATACTGAAAGTAAAGTTATTGTTGTTTTGTAGAATACTTGTACTGTGGTTTGCCGATACGAAACAATAAAATGAGTGTCAAACATTATTGAAACAGAGTTTGGCAAGGCAGCGCCTGCCCGGTGGGGGGTCTGTAGATTACAACAACAGGCGACAGTGACAAATACATCACTGGCCGAACCGTTACTGACAAGGTAATTGTTGGCAATATAGGCAAGAGTGGCGTTCCTCTCTCGCCGGCAGATCTGGATACTGCTTTGGTGTTGAAAAAATCATGAAGGTTAAAAAATCTAGTAGAAAACAATCGAGAGATATTTTAATATCCACTTAGTTAAACGAGATGTTCACATAAGTAATAAATACAATTTCAAACCCTGTGAATCAGAACCCGAAGGTCAAATTGGGTTTAAAACCCAAATTTATAACTTTTACCATTAAAAACAAAAAGAGTCGGTACACCTAATACATTTTTACCTTTGTAGCTTGACGGTAATTCATAAATTAATGATGATGATTGAGTGAATAAGGCTCTACTCTTTTAATAAAAATCAAAACAAGACTCACCCCTCATTAGTAAAGTTTTCGAGATATGAAAAATATGTATATACATCTAGTCGGGGCTCCTATGGTACAGTAAGTAGGAGACTCTACTTTATTCACAAGAAAAATACTATGAATTTTAGAACAAAAGAAGGAAAAGCATAAACAAATAAATAGGAAACGGATGTCTAGTTTGAGACATGTAGATGATCGGAGGCGGTTACAGCTGCAGCCCATCCGGAACTTGGTATTGTACCGCTGAGAACTGGCCCTCGCGTGCAGGACTATGGGACACATTGCAGGACTGTTGTGAGGAGCGCCGATATCTACGTGTCCCGTCCGAGGGTCTTATATTGAAATCTACATCTCAGTCTTTACCCCAAAACAAAACTGCTCGACTCCTTCTTAATTACAGGTAACAAGCAGTGCAATGAGCTCAACATTGATTTTGGTCACAATCAACGAAATATTATTGCTGTTGTTGATTGTTTATCATGGTGGGACATGATGGATATAGGCCTACATGGTTTTTATATAATCAAATATCAACGTTCAGAGGGGAACATTAATCAACTTTTCAATGATTAATAATAGGACCACTCACCAAGTGGTATTAGGCTAATTCTATTACTATTTTCTCTCTAGGAGAAACACTATTGTGGTATAGGCACCAAGGAAAAAACACGTTCCCACCGGAGCTATAAAGAAATATTGGATTTTTTTTGTTGGCAACAGATGTTTGCAACAAAAGTTTTCAACATTTCTTTGAGCGACTTTATTTTATAACCAACATTTCCCCCTACCTTTCAAGGCAATCTCGGTGCGAACATGTTCCTAAAAAATATTGTTGGAAAAATTTGTTGCAAACACGTGCTGTCAACAAATTTTAGTCGTTTTCTTAAAAGTTGCAAACAAATGTTGCCTTTACGCATTTGCAGCTCCGCTGTTTGGATTTAGGACCTAGTAAGCTTTTCAATACAATCTTTATAAAACAATTGTTATTTAAACAGATGATAAATATAAAAAAATCGTCAGTACAAGTGGTTGCCGAAGAACATAATGTTTGTTTTAATTCAATAGATTATACTACAGGAAATCAACAAATCTTGAAGATTCCAATGGAAGTGATGAAATAGGGTCAGACTCATCGCGACGGAGGTTTACAACTATTATGATTAAGTGCTGATGTTAACTAGTTAAACTGGTTTAGCGAGGCACTAAAACCTAGTGTCGTGACTGGTCTCATAGTGGCCATCCTGATATACTAGAGATACTGCAGAGCCATGTGGCTAGGACCTAGGAGTGACCGGATACATATTCGGCAACCGGCAATCTTGTGCAGCTCCGGCAATCTTCGGCAACTTCCGGCAATCCCCGCTATTATCGTGGTCAGCGGGTCAAATGTACAGGTGACCTCGAATCCCCCGGCGCTCGGAATAGTTTATTGATCATTTACAGTCTGTGGGAGAAGGATATTTTTAGGAGGCGGATAATTCCGCAGGTCCTGTTAACGTAAATTAATAACTCCGTAAATTTGAAAGTGGATACTTTAGCACGCCCCCTTAAATAATTTATCAGGATACAATAATTAATATCGTAGATTTAAAGAAGATATAGAAGAGGTATAAATCAACCTTCTTCTATCAAAGTTATCACAACCACGGTCGTGTTTAACTAAAAGTAATTAACTAAAACATATTTAGAAAAATTTCTTTGCACGTCTTGACTTTTGAAGTTAGTACAGTACAATTAATGTATTACTTTTTAAATCAATTATATTTTACTATCAAGTTTAGTTTAAGATAAATTAATTAGCTAAAAATTTAAGGCAGGTCAAATCTGCTTGATTCAATACAGTTTGATAGGAGCTAATTATACGAACCAAAGTTTTATAACATTCACAGAACACATTTATTTCGATTTTGTTATTAGAATCGAAAATTTTAATAAATTTGAGCATTTTAATAGAAAATCCAAAACAAACAATGCTCTTTGTAAATTAGCATAAATGAATGTAAAAACTATCAAGCTTCAATTAAACATAAAACATGCATAATTTATTACAAATTAATTCATCCAAGCAATTTACTGGAATGTAATGAATGAGTTAAAGAATTAATTTTTATCTTGGTATAAAAGTACATATAAATACATAACTAGCCCATATATAATTACAACAACATACAATGAAACTAATCTCAAAATTTGTAACAAAACTGTAGGTGTGCAGTGAGTCGAACATAGTCCGTAAAAAAGACAAATCAAATATTTTCTCTAGATTAAAACAAAATTCTGTTGCAAATAAGAAAATGGCGATAAAACACTTAAAACTACGCAAATTCTGTATCATCAACTAACAGGATCAACTAACCGAACGGCCAAGTAACTATCAGTTATTTCCAGCAACTAATCCGCTGGTCAATTTTTACTGCAATAAACTCTCCGAATCATAATACAGGTTCCTTACAGGTATATCGATTTACATTTCCTTGGTATAATGATTAAAATACTGATGGTTAAGTGGCCAGCGCCTTTTGGCGAGTACGACGTGACGTTCACATAGGATTTTCCCTGTTCCACCCGAGGACGGGGAAGTGCATCACCCGCATGCCCCTTTCGCCACGGTCAGTCCCGTGACGCGGAAAATGGGGCTCCGAATTTGGGGAAAGCATCTCTGGACGTCGCGCCGCTCTTTGCTCCCCCCCCCCCCTCCACAGTAAAGTGAACGGTGCGGCGTGGCTGAAACCGAGAGTTTCGCCGGAGGACACTTGGTATGGGTATGGGGCGTTTAGGCAAACCAATCCTAACTAGGTATACAATGCAGTTGTCTGCTTGCAATATTGAGCGAAACAACTAGTTTTTAAATCAATAATAGCAAATTTTTTATAGGTAATTCAAGTGAGCTCGTTCGCTACGCTCACTCACCGTCAGGGTTTAGCTCGTTCGCTGCGCTCACTCGCCATTTGGGTCAGCTCGTTCGCTACGCTCACTCGCCATCAATTTAGATTTAGTTTGTTCGCTGCACACACTCGTCGCCAGATTTAGGTTGCTCGCTGCGCTTACTCGCCACATGTCTGCAGTACCAAGGCCCACTAAACACCAGGCCGGAGTGCTCAGAGAGATGTCGTCACAGTAGTGGTGTACCAGCTGATCGGAGTTGCCAAAAGCAGGTAATTAATCCCAATTTTCGGGGATTTAAGCGGAAGGTGGGTAAATATTTGTTTATTTTAGGGGATTTCCAGGTAATTATTCGGAGAATTGCAACCTTCCAGATCAGCTGGCGCACCAGTAGTGTGACGTTTTAACAAAAGTGGTGGGGGGCATTCCGGCCTGGTGTGTAGTTGGCCTTGGCAGTACTCTAATAATTTTTGATTACGCAGGTTTGCTATATATAGGGATATTATATGTTTACAACATATTAAATGGTGCGTCATCCAAGATTTGCATTTCATTCACGTACAAAGGTAAACAAACCACTAAAATAAACAAAACAACAATTTCACATAAAACTACTGTATTCACAAACAGCTGATAGTAACAGTCGATCTGCAGTTAAATTTGATCCTTATAACAGCTGTATACTCAACACAAAGTAAACAAACCAAATAAAATATTTCTCCTATAATGGAAGAATTGCTTGGCTGCATAAGAACAATACGTACTTTATGGATAGAAAAACAATAATAAACTTCATTGATATATTCTTTAAAATATATATGTAATTTGTTAAAGGAAATTAGTGAAAACAACTTCGTTGACACAGACGTTTTTGCACATTTCACTTTTTTCACTCTTTAATTAACACGGAACAGTAATTGACAGCAAACGTTCATGGATTTGCGTTATATATATTCCTCCGATTCAAGGCAAAACAAGAGTAAAAACTGTATAAAATGACAATTAGAAGCGAAATAATATTCGAGAATTTTCTAATATGTTACTGCTTCATTAAAAAACCTGACTAGAAGAGCTATCGAGTTAACTAGCAGATGTGACTGCTATCTCCAAAACAACTTGTTTAGGTGGGAGATATTTTAGCATAGTAGATTTGTCAGACTTACAACTCTCAAAACCGGTTAATCGGAGGGAATTGGCGTGAGATGTAGTCAAATCTGTCCAAACAGAAGCAACACTAATGGTCTGGATGTTCCGACCTTGTAACTTGTAAGTTTTAGCATCACAGAACTATGTGGGCCACGTCTGAACTTCCGGTCTCTCTCAAGAAACTAATCACTACTTCCGGTATCCATTTCAGCTGTCAGGAGAGAAAGGCGATCGGCCGTCGTTATTGGGTGCTCCATATTTTAGGCGAAATTATCATCAGCAAATGAGCTCTTAGCTAGTAAATTTTTATTAAAGTTAGCTAAGCAATTTTATCTTTGCTGTTTTTATGGAATGATGCTGTAATAGGGTTTTAAATTTAGAATCTTTAGCCTTATATAGAAATAGTTAGTTTTACAGTATGTAAAAAAGGCCATGCAACGAAGAAAAAATCTGTTTTATTCCATCTTACTATCCGCATAATGTACTCAATATACAATGAAAAACTTACGACAATTCGGATGTGGTTTTCTCTTATCTATTGACAATTTTTAGATTCAAACATTAAAATTGCACATCTTTCTAAATCAGCCTTTTTTGCTGAGAGAGCTGTTACAATTAATTATCCATCTAGGCCAACGTTAACAGGGATACAGAAAGTGGTTAAACTAAATTCTCGAGAGCTCCGGAAAAGTCATTGTGCTTAAGATTTATCATCATCTTTGTTCTCTTTTGCAAGGATTCAACTTTGTTTTTCATTTTATTTATATACATGCAACGAAATATTTATCTATTGTATTAGTCATTTATAAAAATATTGTTTCAATTTACTAAAACCATATTTAGTATTTTTTTTGTAAGGGTAATGAGTAGTGGGGTTTTGCCGGTTCTGGCCCAGTTCAAGGCCAAGCGGTTCGAACCGGCAGGTGTGGATGACAGTGATGGATGTGTTTTGTAAGTGGGTCAAGGCCATCCGGAGGGAGTTTTAAAAAAGCGGAGCCGCGAGGGGCTCAGTCGGGGCGGGGACTCGAGACGGGTCGGATCGGAGCGGGCGGGCCGAGGGAGGTGTTTTTATTTTTCTTTTTATTTATTTTAATCAATTTAAATTAAAATCGTGTCGTTGTTGTTGTGCAGAGAGGCGTTGGAGCGTCGTGCACCGGTGACGCAGTGGTAGACGCCGAAAGTGATGGCGAAAAGGAGGTGGACGCACAGCATGCACAGTACGCATTTGAACAGTTGCAGCAGGCGGACCATCCCTTGTTGGTTCGCCGTTTCCAATTGCAGCCTGTTGATCTCCAGTCTGAGTCTGTCCTCCTCCAATCGTGATCTGAGCGTAACGTCGTCCATCATGTCTGTGTGTGCGTGTTTTTTAGTTTGTGGTGGGGGAAAAAACGGGAGCGGTGTTGATGGTCGGAAAGTCGGCGATGAAATGAGAAGCGAAGACGAATGCAGTGCATATTTATTGTAGAGTGGTGGGGGGTGAAGAAAAAAAAAACAGTTGTCTTCGACTAAACCTCATCGTCAGCTGTGTCGGAAGGTGCAGCCTCGGAAGGTGGAGGAGTGCCGCCTGCAGGTTCGATGTCCTCGCTCTCCATCTCCTCGCATTGTGGACAATTGTAGGAGATCTCCACAGTCATGGTGATGGTGTTGTTGGGAGCGCTGACTACGTCACTCAAAGTTTCAAAAATATCCTTCAAGTCTTGTTGCGACTTTACGGTAAATGTATTTGTACTTGTCGCTAAAGGAAAGCCGCTCATCGTTCGGGAGTCGGCGAACAAATGGCGAGCGGCGGTGAGGCGGCCGCCTATATTCGGTAGGGGTACCGTGGTGGGGGAAGAAAAGAGTGGGGGGAGGACAGCGGTGGGGCGAAGCCCGGGTGGGGGAAGAAAAGAGTGGGGGGAGGACAGTGATGGGGCGAAGCCCGGGTGGGGAACGAGGGAACTTCGGTCATCGCAGTTCGCCGCGAAACGCCGTCGGGATAGGTTGTGGGAGCCGTACGAAGATAAGCGCTAGCTGTAACACAATGTAGAAAATAGTAATACTTTGTTTGTAAATTAAATATTAAATTTATATTTAACCAGAGCTTGCATTTCTTGTTCCTCGTCGTTTAATTCAACAATTTTAACACCATTAGTAGTCTGTTCCTCTTCCTCTGCACTTTGCGACGATGAAGACATGGAGGTGCCAGGAGAAGATGACGAGGATGAAAATATTGTGGTAGGATTGACATATTGCACCGTGATGTTGATCCATCTTAAAGGATAGCTATCAATGAGTGTCAGTAAGTTTTGGAATAGTTCTTCCATCTCTTCTCTGTTGGTAATTAAATGTTGAAAGGAAATGAATTTATCATCCATGTTGTTGTCAGTGCGAGTAATGAAATAAGAATGAGAAGCGTATGGAATGATCCGTAGAATATATGTTGTAAAAAAAAAGTGGTGGGGGTAATCTCAAGGTCAATCAAATGGAATTTTAAAAAAGGGCTGCAGTCAGTGACTACAGCTATACATCTGAAGCTTCAACAGGAACAGAAGACCAATCTGATCTGTACTTGCACGCACTTATGATGCATGTACAAAAGTCGTCTTTATAATATGCATTGCACTTTCGACAAGTGGCAAGTTTTTGCGGATGAAATTTGATACACCTCTGGGGACAGCAAGTGTGGAAGTATCGTGATTTATAAATCTTGAAGGTTCGCAATTCCGGTGGCGGTAGTTGCTTTGTCTTGCACTTGCAGTAACAGGATCCGAAGAATTCGCACTTTGTACAAGCTAATCCGTCTACCATCCATCTTCCTAAATCTGTGCATTTCTGTTCACAACAGTAGCGCGGTGCGTCCTCGTTTTTCTTCTCCTCCATGTTGCCGCTTCCAAGTGTTGGCAAGAAATGAAGTTGTACAGTGTAGGATAGCGTGTTTTATAGATAAATAAAAATGGTGGGGGTAATCTCAAGGTCATCCAAATGGAGTTTTAAAAAAGATCATCTTACAAATGTAAGATGTTTTTTTTATTTATGATGCTGGCTTGTCCTTTTCTTCTTCTTCTTCTTCTTTAGGTTCTTTCTTAATATTCTGTTCCTGTTCCTGCTTGTTCGCTCTAGCCATGGCGATGAGTTCTTCAGTGGATAGCGGGTGCACTTCTGGAAACTTCAGGATCAGTTTTGGTTGGAACCCTTCTCTAGTCAATACACTGAGATCGGCGCTCATCTCTTCTACGGTTCTATAGTCCTTTCCGTAGATCTTCCCATTGAATTCAATCATCATTCGGTATAACATGGCGGCAGTGGTTGTTATCGCTGCGACCGTAGGAGAGCAAATGATGATTCTGTTGGAGTTGATCCCTCGTTTTATAGCGAAATTTTACAGCGAACCCTTGTTGCCGTCATGCTTTGTCATTTAGTAGTATTTGTGGAATTTGACATTGGTTTGAGTAGATGGAGCGGATGTTGTCGCCGCCTGTGTGGGAAAGAACAATTCTTCATCGCAGAAGTTCTGTTTGGAGAACATCCTCTTGTTTGTTACATAGGTGTCAACGTTCAAGTGATAACCACCGGCAAGAAGCACTCGCAATTCATTAGTGAAATTGTCGAGCTGTTCAAAAGTTGTAATAGTGGAGGTATCGTATGATGCACACTTGATCTTGAGAGACATTGTGCTATCACCAACGGAGATGTGTACAGCACTGAAGGTAGTCGTAGACTGAGGGAATTCTTACGGACATTGCTCCATTTATATAGTTTTTGAAACTAGGTCAAGGTCACCCGAAATTGTTTTTTATATAAGGCAGCATACCGATATGTGTACAAACACATACCGATATGCTGCTTTATATGTTTTTTTTTTTTTTTTTTTTTTATTGTTATTCATTTATTTAGAAATATTTTACAAAAGTTTACAAGAACAATATGAAATTACAGATTAACTGTTGGCGTTAGGCATGACGTGAAGTGTGAGCTCTGTAGAATTACTTCCGCTCGGACCGTGGGACGCCAAGTAGAGAGCTCCGGGATGGATGAGGCGTAGATCTTCGTTCTGCAGAGGTTGGACGAAGCGTTTGGGAAGAAAGATTTGAAACTTCGGTTCATCACCAGGCGAGTAGGGCGCTTCACTCAGCGTGCAGTTGATGGCGTCTCCGACAGTTGTTTCCATCTTCTTGATGGTGTGGATGATGTAATGCTTTTCTTCCTTCAATTCCGAACATCTTTTAGTGGGTAGGATTGTGGACTTGGAATGTTTGTTGAACTGATCGACAAGCGATTGTAAAAATGTTTGCGTTGCCATTTTTACTTCTTCTTTTTTCGTTGATAATATTCTTAGTCTTGCGAATCTGCGTGTGAGGTGTTGACTGCTCGGTGGCTAGAGTAATACTCATGCCCGGTCATGGTTGTCCCCTCGCTTTTATACCCTTCCCATCCCCCACCACTCTGTTGGAGATACGCGTTCAAGCGATAAGCGTTCTTCAAGGCGCATTGCGATTGACGATGTTTAAAGTTTTTCGATGAAATACAAATGTTGCCGAAATGACATTGGAAATCCCTGTCCACCTGGACATTTAACACTTCGTGGTTTGTAAACTTCTGTATCCAACTGGCTTTTTCCACTCCTTTTGTGTAAATAATTTTAAATTCTTTACAGTAATGATTCATGATTTGCGGCATCATACTGTAGTGTACAAAACCTTCATCCCATCTCAAGTTGTGAAAGTATTTCATCAACCACTTGTTCGTTACTCTCGCTTTGGTAGTTAATCTGTTAAACGGTAGTGGCGGTTGGAATAAATAGTGATAAACTACAGATGTGTTCATATCTAAAACTACTAACTCTTTTATGATAAAACTTCCGTCGTTACCGCGGAACGCTTGGAATTCAATTATACCTCGTCTCACTTCCATTACTTCCGATTTGTTAGAAAACGAAACTCGTTTGTTCATGACGAAGGTTGGTAAACGACTGTTTGCAAAACCGCGGTGCACGCTCTTTTATACCCGAGGGTGTACACTTATCAATTATTGAATGACCCTTCTTCGTTCACCTCTTGGGCTTGCTCATCTATACTGTAGTTAGTCTGATAGTTGTGCAACTGTCTCCACATGTCAACTTCATGAGGTATCCTATTGAAGATGGACGTATCTACGGGACCGTACAGAATCGGCACATACGGTTGCCTATCCAATGTATCGGTTAGATACTCTTTTATAATTGCACTTGAAAATATTAGCTGTTTTAGATATCTTGTGACAGGACCGGTAGCACAACTTAGACTGTAGAATTCATCTTTTGTCAGGTGTATCTTCATCTCATGCTTGGTTAAATCTCGAAAGCGGACGATTTGTCCACCTCGATGTTTCACTATATCGATTTCGATATTGGATTCCAGCAGACTTAATTTTGTCCTTCTTCCAAATGTGTTGTTACTCAAATAACATTCCAAAAGATGTAGATGTTTTCTAAACGATTCCCAGGAAATTTCAGTGAAGGCCACCATTTTAGATCCGTGATTTAAAATAACAGTTGGCGAATAATCCAATGATTTTATAACTCCGGCGGACACGCTCTTTGTCATACAAGAAGAGATGGGATAGTAGATCCTGAGAAATACTTCTGTCAAAATATTGGTGGAGATGGTGTCATCGATCTTTCTTCTTTTTACTCCTTTTTCAACTTCCTCTTCTTTTTTCTTATGTTTAAACTTGAGGAACTCGTCCATTTCTTGTTCGACTTGTTTTTCTATATCCAAACTATTGTCACCCATGGGAGGAGTAGTTTCTTCTTCGTTAGTATTTGCAGTAGGAGAGCTCATCTTGCGGACGATGCTTCCCATACGACGGTCAGAAATATAATGAGATTTTCATTCTCTTTCCCCCCTTTTATAACATTTGCGTCGACCGCAAAAAAAAAACAGTTTTTTTACAACACATTTTTAACAATTCCTGTTAATGGAGTGTAAGTCACTATCTTGTCATGTATAATTAAACAGTATGCCGAAGTTCCGTCCGGTATTGCTTCTTCAAACTCCATTTCGATTTTTATATCCACACTGGACGATTTCACGGATTCGTTTTGTTTTGAACAATCGATAACGACTATTGGGGCTTTGGAGAAAAACTGTTCCGGCGATAATAGCGGTGTATTTGTCTTCCCGTAATATGACGACTGAAACCTCGCATACATATCGTACAAGATTGAATAGCGTTTTTTACTAAACATGACATTTAGATTGTCATAAGGAAAGAATTGAGAGTTTAGAAAAAGTTTACAATTCTTTATCTTGCAATGGTCAAATTGACCGGCGTGCGAAGTTATAACATCTTTTCGTTTAGTCTGGAAACCGAGTATTACGTACCGTGCCCGTTCTAGATAAGTGGACGTCTTGACAGTCCATGTTTGACGCTCTGTTTGAGGTAGTGTGGGATATTCATGGAATTCCCAACTTCTAAACGGCATGACGATATCACGGTCAGATTTCAACTTTCTCAACAATACGATTCTGTGTTCATCGGCTAATCTGACATGCGGTACTCTCCACACGACTTTATCCAACTGTAGCTGCCATTCCAGTTTGGCTTCCGTAGTTCCAGGGTCTGCAAGTATCAAGTCCTTGTTAGTTGAAGATCTGAGTAATACCAATTCTTGTTTGACATTTATTATTATCCGTCTGTAATCTTCAGCGAATCCCAAAAGCAAACGTAAAGGGACATGAAAGTCAAAATGACCATTGGAATCCGGTGTTATAGTGTCTTTATCGGGAGCAACCCATCCGGCGGTGACTATTGAATTTTTCTCATGCGGTGTTAATGATGTTAATCCTTTCAGTGTCGTTGTTAGACCGACCTTTTTTGTCGAATCAACCGTCACTCCTGATATTTTATATCTTATTTCATCAAAAAGATATGCCATCGGGTTATTTATAAAAGGAACCGTTGAAGCGGTTTTTCCATCCAATTTTAATACCCGTCCTTCGATGTACAAGTAACTTTCACACGGTAACGTGTAAATGTCCTGTTGTTGAATGGGGATCCTTATTTCATCGTTATTGTTTAATTTTGATGAAGTGTAAGGGTTGTGCGTGTGATATTCCTTCTCCCATAGTGTTTCGTCGAACGTCGGCCCTTGAGATATATCCAGGATATCCATCGTTGGTAAGTCTTAGTCCGATCTTTTGCAGGAAACGAATGTTGTCCGGTGTTAACTCGTCCAATGTTGAAGAGCTACTGAGGTCTCGGCTCTTCCGTTGCGGTTTAAATGTCAATCCCATGTTGAACTTATGACACCGCTTTTATGTGTAACCGTATTGTAATGGTTTCTCCTCTAAAGTCAACACTGTTACCGTCCTGATCCGATATGTTCAGTACGATGTCCGAAATGAAACTGGTGTTCAATGGTAGGTATATCAGGTTTTGTGGTTTCTCAACTATTTTAAAACCGGGAGCCACTGTTGGATAAAATGTATGTAAAATATGTTGGTTTACCCCGTCTCTATACGATCCGTGTATGATATTGCATGTTATATCAATACTATTAACCTTTAATATTGTTACTGTGGTATCACCTGTATGAGTAGGTCCGGGATCTAAGATTTTTCTTTTTTTATCTGAAAATCCCAGTAAACTACCGATTGAATTTTCTAAACTTATATCTATATAATACTTTGAAGTGATTTCCGCTTTTAAAGTATTGTTATTTCCTTTTATACTGATATTTTCTTCTCCTAGCTGCTTCTGTAATACTTGGTTTATATCGTCTATTTCATACGATCCGGTAGATAAAGTTATTACCTTCAATTGCGAATAATTTCCTTTTTCATCTTTACTCTCGTAATAATGTAGTAAATTGTTTTTTCCCTCCGTGACGTTGGGAATTGAATTGTACGTAGTAAAATCCAATAGTGCAGCTTCCCACAGTCTATCCTTGGATAAACGTAGTGCCGGGAAAAGAGTGCTTTTCAGTGTGGATGAATTTCCACTCAGTGACACTGTATACGATGACATCTCAAAGTTGACTGACGCTTTTCGCTAGAAACTCCAAACATAAATGTCCGCATATTTCTGTATTGTTGGGTTGTTCTCTTTTGTAATTGTAAAATATATTTTCGGAGTTCCGAAAATAGTGTTGAAGTTCTTTCGGCGGTGGTAGATTGCCAAAACTGTCAAAGTAGTAAACGTTCTGTCCGAGTTTTTTATAGCATACCCAATGAGTTCCTGGACCATGAGTGGAATCCAAATTTACTATTCCAGTTTCATTTTTCCATATTTCATTTGGTAATGCGTCTTTCATAAAAACTCCTCTAAAAAATGGTATTCTTAAACATTTAACATAATTTGATAATTGATAATTTGTCAAGGCTTTATTTGGAATTATCAATTGATTGTTCTTATTTAGTATACACGGTACGGTCTTAGGTATAGACCTGCTCCGTTTTTTACCATCGACCAAATGGAAGTTTTCTTCGCCTTTGCTTTACGAGTCCTACGACGTCTTTTCTTAATGTTTCCACCTCTTTTGGGAGCTCTTCTCTTTGCAGGCCGTCCTCTACGACGTTTCCCGCCACCAAATTTTGTTTTACCCTTCATGGCTGTAGTAACTGCCCAAGCGGCTGCTTTTTCTGCAATACTTGCGTCACTTGATTTCACTCTTTGCCAAGCTTTTTCCGCTAACACTCTATCCGCTATCGATCTATTCGTTGAATCTGCAAACTTGGAATACGCTATATCGTGTTCTTTGCAGGCTTGATCCAATTTATTAATACCAGGATCCCCTCTTGCTAAACGTTTTGCCAACTTAGTTCCGGGTCCACAATATTGATAACCTCCGGGCAGATGAAATTCGTATGGTAGAGCGTCTATCGCTCGATTTAGAAAAGCACCAACAGGAATCCGTCTGAGCAGGGATAACGCGGCTGATGTTATACCACGTCCTTTCTTGACGCTGTCTTGACGACGACTGAGCGGAGCGGTCTTCATTGTGTCGTCTTATATAGCCGGCGTGTTTACTCTACGAGATGCTTTACACGAATGAATAACTCGTGCACAATTTTTATATTTAAATACTTAATTATTCAAATTAATTATATACTGATTTATGATTCTATTTTTAATCCAAGCTTCTCGTTCATCGGGTTGAATCATCACATGACTCGTTGTACTAGCTATATGATTGTGGGTATCGATAAGTAAATTGCCCACTATTCGTATTAAACAGTCTAAAGTTACAGCATCTTTTGGATGTTGGGGATCGTGTAACTGCATAATACGTTTATCATTACACGTGTAAGCGGTCGAATCATTTTTTGACGTTGTTATGACTTGTCCAATAGTAGCAGCATCATTTAAATCTTCTCCTGGTAAAATATTAATTATTTTCTTCATCTTTGCATCATATTTGGTCCCAAAGTGTTTATCCCAAGTTATTGTTTGTCTCAATGTAACACAATCATCATCTTCATAACCAGGATAAATATTTTTTATTCTTCTATTACGACCATTGTATGTACCTAATGTACCACCACTCGCAATCAATGTTTGTACCATTAGAGGTACATCTGTATCTTTTATACCAAATCTTCCATTTGTTATTGTTTTACCTCCCGCATTCCATTCATCATTACTTCCTTGCATTAAATCAAACTTTTCATTTCCATGTATAAATGTATCTCCTCGCTTTAGCACGGCATCTTCATGTTTTACAAAATTCAATGTTCCCTTTTTAATTCTTTAGATAGTTGTTCCTTAGTAACAGCGTCTTTTGGTTGAGAACCGAACTTTACATTTGACAACACTTTCCCATGACAATCGATTTCATCACCATCTTGTAAAATACAGTTGTCCTTGATGTATTTCAGGTTTACAGCATCCCCGTCTTCCTTTGGGTACCCAATGTCATTTATAATAAATTTATAAAAAGAAAATCCGCGTTGAGTCTTTTCCGGTATTATAGAATGTAGATATTCTTTATTAACTGAATCTTTATCATTTTTTGGATTTGCCACGTTTGTTATTCTATGATTCCCAGCATCGTATGTTTGTCCATCCTTTAAATTATTACCCCACTGCAATTTTAAAGTATTTGAAAGTTCAGATGATAAATACTCTTTATTAATTGCATCAGAACTGTCATTAGGTTTACCAACATTAATTATTCTATGTGATTTGACATCGTAAGTATTCTTGTCCAATTTCAACGATGTTGAAGTAGCTTCTTTAACTGTTTTTAAATTTGCTCCATCAGTTTCTTCTTCTGGGTCTTTAACTAGTTTTAGACGTTTATTACTTATGTTATAGTCACCTTCAGGAGTTTGCGGTAATCCACTTCTTTTTCTGTCTTCTCCAACCTGCACCCCTAACGCGGAGTACCGTCCGAACTTGTCGACGCTCATGTTAGAACTGATACATTATACGCTTACAATTCTTTTATATATATCCGCGGACAATTATACAACTATGCCGCGATTCCTAAGTTCATCAACCAGAGCCACCCATTCATTATTTAATCCCGTATGACCGGCTTCCATGGCTTCATGTAATAGTCTCATCCTGTCAACCAATTTATTGATGTCTCTGTAGTAGATCACATTTGTGTTGTACAGATTTTTCATAAGTCCTTTACCAGATGTTGAAGTATCTCCTTTACTCTTTTTCCCATGTTGTTCAAGAAGTGATAAATCCATAAGTGATAAAGATTTTCTTTTTAGCGGTTGTTTTAGCGCCGGTGCGGTACGCAATGTTGGCAATTTTCGTGGTGGAAATAGCTTTTTAATAACGATGTTATATTTCGTTGCACGTGAACGATTAATCATCGCATCCTTTGAGTAATTCCTTTTATGAGCGTTGGTATTTTGTAGAATTTCTTTAAAAACATTTAAATCTTTGATTGAATACCTTAGTGGTATGTTTTTAAAAATTAATTCATACAACCCTTTTGTTCCTTTATATTTATGCTCGCCGATAATGATGTAATCGTCCTGAGTTATTTCAAGCTTTGAATCACCGATTTTCAATTCATTCCCATCAATCCTTGCTCCGTATACGTGTGATTTGCTTAAATTAGGGTTAGCTTTCATGTCATGTAACATTTTCATTATGTATTTCCTTCCAAGAGGTCCATGTTGTAATATATCGCTACTCAATTGAGTTAGATTTGGAATCGATTGTTCTGCTTCAGGTATTGGGTGTTCTTCTTCTTTTTTAATAATTGGCTCTTCTTCTTCTTCTTCTTTTGTTTCTTCTTGCGAAAATTCACTAGCACTTGTATATGAATCATCGTCGTCTTTTTTTAAAGCTTGTACTTCTTGTTTAGAAACTGGTAGTAAAACATCTCCTTCATAACGAGGTTTACCAATGGTCTCTGATATCTGTTTTAATGGTTCCGTAATAGGTTTAAATGTAGTCTCCAGAAATTCTTCTCGTTCACTTAAACCCATCCTTAATGCGCGATTCTTCATCCTAATGGAATTGCTGAGTGATTTTATTTCTTTCAATAGTTTTTCCTGATTCACCATGTTTACACTGTGAAGTCTGATTCATTACTAGACGTACCGCCGTTCAATCAATGGATTAATACAAATTTGTCCAACCCTATCCGATATCTTCCATCTTTTATAGCTTCATCTTTCATAATGACGAGAAAGCCGTACTTTTCAGCCCACGCTTTGCCGCACATCTCTTTAAATTTATCAAATGTCATATCCGCATTGACATGATCGTTATATATGTGTTTTAAATTTGTTTCATCTTGCTTGAATATTATCAGCAAGTTAGCATTATCCCTTATAAGTTGTTTTGGAATTTTACTGTGGGTTTGACCAATATAAATACTGTCAATATTATGATGTCTTCCCATTGCGAAATAACTTCTGATTGTGTCGTGATTCTCACATGATACATCGTCAAATATAAATACAGAAAATGGTTTAGCTTCGTTTGGTTGCATAATTGTTTCACTGGCATTAAACTTGTAGAAATTTACTTCTGGTACACTCGCTAATACTTTATCCAACAACTGGTATTTAGGTTGTTGCAAAGATTTTGGAAAAATGTATATATTATTAAAACGTAGTCCTTTTGGATTAGTTATAAGGTTAAAAACAACATTTGTTTTTCCACAATTTGAAGGACCAGTTATTAAACATCTTATGGAGTTTGGTAGTAATTCCCCATGTTTACCACGGTTTAACTTGTCACTATCCACTGTCAATTCATCTATGTTATTAATATTAAATCGTTCCTTTTGCTGTACAATATCCATCTTGTTTAAAGGTTGAACACATAATGAGTTATCAAAGTATTATACCAAGTCTTTTGTAGGAATCCAAGAATCTTCACTCTTGTCAAATCCCAACCAACGGACTTTAACTTTATCCTTTTTTCTTTGTAAAACCTTTTCGACAAGATATACATCACCAACTGTTGATTTCAATAGTTCATGCCCATAGAATCCGCCTTGAAGTAGTTCACCTTTGTTGTCCTTTAAAATGTACGTTTCTGGTATTGTCGGCTGCACCTTGTAGATTGTAAATACTTCTTCGTTAGTCCAGTTTGGTAGATATCTCTTACTGAAAACCCCTTTGTATTTACTTATACGCACCTTATCGTTTACTTTAAACTTTTTAGGTTTTAATCTTTCAATTTTGGGAGCCGTATTTTTTTAATACGCTCCAAAACAAGCTTAGCATTGCCGCTATTTACTTGGATAGGTTTCATACCAATAGTGCGATGATATTTGTTATTGTACTCTTTTATAAGCTGCGGTAATATATCGTACCACACATACGATCCTCGTTTGGAAAATGTTTTATACATCGCTCCTTTTAACGTTCTATTGAATCGTTCTATTATCGAAGCTTTGACTTCCGAATTTGTAGAATAATGATTTATGTTATATTTTTTCATTAATGTTGCAAATTCCTTATTGAAATATTCTTTTCCATCATCAGTTTGTAAATGTTTTATGACAAGTTTATTTCTTTTAATAGCCGTTTCCATAGCTTTTGTAACACTTTTCCCACTCTTGTCCTTAAGCGGTAAAGCGTCAGCGAGCTTGGTAAAACAGTCTATAATCGCTAATATATATTTAAATCCTTTATTTAATTTACTATGCGGTATCATTTCGATGAGATCGGCTTGGTAGAGATCGTTCATTCCTTTAATAACTGTATTTCTTCTTGAAAACTTTCTTCTTGCCGGTTTATGAAGTTCATGTACAATCTTATCCTTCAGTCCTTCCATTCTTAGATGTTGTTTCCACGCCGGTTGAAAAAATACTAATCCTCAGACTGGTTTGTCTTCTTTTATATTATTAACAAATATGGGTCAAGGCCAAATAATAACTGTGTAAAAAAGAGGGGGGCATGGCATTGGGCTTGCCATGCTCCCCTCTTTTTTACGGAAAGGAAGAAGGAAGTAGGTGAAAGGACGAAGAACAGGTTTTATTGGTCGATAGGAGTTAATGAATAATGTCCAAAGGGAAGAGTGTGTATATTGTCTTGCTGGATATGCCTCTTGTCATCCTTGTAGCTTAGTGCCCATTTGGTCTGTTTAACACTGTAAACTTGATGGTTGAAGCTTCTTATCGTATTAAAAGTTGCTGTGGTTTCTATATTTTCAAACAGACATCTTTTAAAATGTTCAAATTGTACATTCTTCTTTAGATATGATGTTTTAATGCCTTTTGCCTTCTTCACAACTTGATGTTCTTCTTTTTCACTTATGTATAGTTGAAACGAATAAAGCTTGGACATCAAAGCCACAATCTCTTCCATAGGCGCACCATTGGTCTCATCTTTGAATTTTCCTAAGACTTTCTTGTTTATTCCATTGTCGTAGTTAGGATGGTGTTGCGGATAGTCAGAAAAATCAAAATCATCTTTATAAACAAAAGTGCGTAGGTCTTCATACATATCATTGGTTATAATCCAATAGATGAATGCGTCAGTGTCCATGTATGCAATTCCAATGTTCTCTCTTCCATAATGTTTCACCATTTTATTATAATGAAAATCGTACATATGAGTTTTTGATATGTCTAAAATGGACATTCCGACATAAACAGGGCGATCCATCTTAATTGAAATTTTGTTCATTGAAACGGCAACAAGGTTTTCATTAATAATTATTGAAGATGCAAAGTTTGGTTTTTGGACCAACTTTTGTAATTTTGTTGCATCATTAACCAATCTTAAATCTTTGTGATTCCTCTTGTTTTCTAATGTTTTGCCGAATATAGCATTATTCATCAATTTAAAGAAATCCTTTTCAAAATTGGACGTCGCTGCAGTTCTTCTTCTAGTGTTGTTATCTATATAGGATTTCAACCAACAGGATTGAGAAAATTGTAACACCCTATTAATTTTGGTAATTCTTAATCCCATCTCTAACGCTTGTTGTACTGTCCAATAATGTGCTACATACCTCGTCTTGTTGGTGAGTGTCATCATTAATTTCGGCCATCTACCAGTCGGAGATACTTCTGTTTTTGCTAATAGCGTCAAGTCGTAATGGTGGTCGTGAAGATGTTCGGGGTACTCAAAATCAACGTCAAAGATGTAACCGGTATCTCCGTGTTTAGGGATATCGCCGATGTTATCAATCGAATTTGGATCAACCCATTTAAAATTATCATATGGAAGGGGTTTTGACATAGCCCATCCATATAGGTTATTTGCGTCAAAATAACCTATAAATGTACTTGGTTGTGACGCGTCATAGTTGGGGAGGTATTTATTGTTGGCTTTTACATATCTGGTTACACTTTGCGTTAATCCTCCTCGGATACCAGACTCTATCATCAACACCATATCTATATCGGTTAGTAGTTGAAGTTTACAGTTTGTTTCTTTTAACATGGCCTGCCATGCCAATCCAGGAGCTGTGTACGAATGAAGAGGGTCTAATCCGTATGCTTTTAAACAGGTATTCCTAAATTCTTCCATTATGTCACATAATAGTGTCACATCCAATTTAACGTAGAAATCTGAATATTCTCCCAAAGTTCTCATCCCTAATTCATTCCATACCTTACAAGCGTGTTGATAATCTTCCTCACTGATGTCCTCTTCGTATAATTTACTCTTAAAAGCTTCTCTAGGTGGAAGTGAGGTTTCTTCAAATCTTTCCAAACTGTCGATATAATCATAAGGGAAAACACCTTTGCGAAGAACTAGATCTAATTTATCGTTATTCACAATCATTCTTGTTTCTATTAAATCTTCTTTCCTGAGGTTTTCTGAAAGTCTCGATAAACTGCACGGCATAAACCGGTACGAATCTAAAAATCGTAATTTTATATTTCCAATCTTCTTACTAAAGCTTACAAACTTTTCAGTTGTTTCCGCGATAACATCAATCGCACCGTCATCTCTCCCCAATTCTGGTATTATAAAATGACCATCATAACCGCTAAGGTTATGCAGTATTACAGGTATATTTCTAGGAATCTTGTAATTGATGTTGCATCCGTTACATGCCGCACCCCTATAATATCCTGTAAGATGATCATGATCCTTAACTTTGTAGTTATTCAAAGTAAACTCATTTTTACATAAAAAAACAATGGGTGGCATTTTCATGTTGAATTTCTTCTTCTTCATCCATAGGTATCATTGGCACAATATCACTATACAAATTTTCTTCATTCCTAGCTATTTCATATAGATGATCAAGAAATGTCGCAGCAACATCTTCACCACGGTACACCACGGGTCTTGACGTTAATCCGTACCCATTTAAATGTTCTTCAGCCAATGTAGATTTAACCAATAAACAAAAACTGTTAGGCTTATGCATTTGATATTTTATACTCTTCCTTGCTTCAACATTTTCATCTTCAATAGGGACAAGTGTTGATTCAAAATCAGCGTATACCACTATAGGAATGCGATACTGATGGAACACCTTTTCAAATTGTAAGTATGATTTACTTAATGGTGGTAAGATAATATTTGCTTCAAAGTGTTCATTACACAGTTGTTTATGTTCTTGTAACCAATTTTGCCCTCCATTTCTTTCTTCTTTAAAACAAAAACATCTTTTACAAATTACTTTTTTGTGTTCATTTTTCGATAGCTGCTTGTTGACGAGTCTTTCAAATGATTTTATCCATACGTAGTGTGACACTTCATCCTTTGTAAGTAACAACAAGTCCGTATGATCTGCAAGCTCGTTCTTCACCACTTTTAAAGGATAAACTTTATTGGAACTGTCCAAAGCAAATACGTTAACTGATATTCCGGGATTTTGTTTTTCAAATTTTGAAATACCCTTCAACCCTACCGGGTAAGACATACCTTGAAAATTATATATATCTGTAGTTCTCATATTCGACGCCAGGTCTTTGCGCATGGCGTGTTACAAATTTTGAGGTCATGGCGTATCGAAAACATTCCATATCTTCATTTTCCACATTTACACATGATTTTGTATCTTTGATCCTTTTCGGGAGTGCAATATAACTGCTGCCCATCAGCCCATAACCATGCTTATGAACTCTTATGTCCATACCTACGACGCTAACCAGACTCCAACCTGATCCTCTTCCTTCGTGTTCTTGAATTTTCGTCAAAATCTCTTCAAAACAATCTTCTATTATTGAATCAATATCCGAATTAGCCATGATGGTTCGATTTTTTGTTATAAATCCTCTTGGTGACATTTCTTCTTCTACATTGATAAACATGGCGTCTAGGATCAAACCAAATTTAATAAAGTTTAATCGTTTTAGTTCTTCTTTTAAAATCTTGATCACAATTGGTTTAGCTTCAGCAACAAATTGTTCTAATTCCAGATTTTCGTTTTGAATTTTGTGATGCATCACCACTTTACCGGGTAATGCGTGAATACTTAAACTTGGTGGTGTATTAGATGGTCCTGCTGTTACTTCTTCTGTAGATATGTTTCTATTTTCTCTTACTGTAAAATTTTCATTTCTATTGTGATACAACTCCTTATGAATGTCTAACAATATTTCATCTTCATAAGTCTCTAAACATATCTCACAACGATGCATTTTAGCGATGTTTACCCTTTGAAATTTAACAGGTAAATGAAACGCGTCCTCTTCATACCGCCTTTTTATGCCATCTTACCCCCACCAATTTTAATCTTCTTCTTCTTCTTCGCTATCTGACGGGAATAATCGTCTTGCGCAGAAAACCAATCTTTGACGTATTGGTTCTACATCAGGATTGTGACTAGATGTTGGAGTTTCATGATGGACATCTTCAAATTCCAATGGTGGTGGGTATTCATTCTCTGTCAAGTCTATTTGCACATCTTCAGGCGCCTCACTTGTTAATTCTTCTTCCATACTGTCAACACTTTCCACTTCTGAGTTGTCGTCATCCGAATCTCCCATGCCGAGATCTTCTTGTTGAATTTTATATAATATTTCAAAAATAGGTTTCCTAGGATAGTCAGTGTTATCCACGGGAGCCATTCCGAATGAATAAAGGAGACTCTCTTGTGTAGCTACTTATATGACTATTTTAATAGGTCAAGGTCAACACCCCCTAAAGCGAGAATGGGGAATAGAGCACTAAGTGGCATGTTAGTCCATTACCACAAAGTGATCTATTCCCCACTCTCTAATGTGAGTCCAATTAGCAGCCAATTATTAAATGTCAATTTTTTTATTGTTTTATTGTTTTTTTTTTTTAACCTCATCACTGTTTATATCAAGTCCCATTAATAACCAATTGTTTTTACTAACACATAAAATTTTAAATAATTTTGTAGCTTCTTCCACTTCTTCTTTATTGACTGTCTTTCATTACACAGTTCATAGGTTCTTCATCTTCTTGTAGTAGAATTCTTTTGCATTCATATTCCAACTGCTCTATTCTTTCATTCTTTATGGCCAACTCAACAAGTAGTTGATTGATGTAGTCGGCGGCCATATCGATAGTTCTAGTCCTTGATTCTCCCAATCGCACTCCTGGTATTAGCCTTTGCAGTTTGTAGTATTTTTGTCTTATTCTCGCCTCTCTTACCTGAGCCGACTCTTTAAAATGACTTTTCTGGACTTTCAAACGTTGTTCATCCTTTTTTGTTGTAGTAAGGTCCAAAACATTGTCTCCACTTGCCATGATTCTGATTCTACTGCGAGATGTGAGAAACAAGAATATTATGAGCGGAATGAGTACAACAACGCGTCGAACCTCATTTATCCACTTTCCCCCACCAAAACACTTTCCCCCTCCATGTTTTTATAGGTCAAGGTCAAATAAACTTAACGCGAGAACGGGGAATAGAGCACTAAGTGGCATGTTATTCCATTACCACAGAGTGATCTATTCCCCGCTCTCTATTCTACATCTAATTTTTTTGTATTTTTTCTGTTTTATTTTTTTTTTAATTTTTTGTTACCCGTCATCTTTACACAGCAGGAGGTTCATACTTTATAGGAGAGTCTTCATCAGGTTCATGAAATGCATTCCACGCACAAGTATCAGGAAGTTCATTAGGCTCGATCTTTAAAACAGGAATTTCACTAGGCGAATTCCATACACCAGAAGTTTTATTCGTCTTCAGTTTGTTTTCTAACACTTCAATTTTGTCCAACAGTTCCAAAATATATTTCTTTGCACCCATCAATGTTTGTATCCTGGTATTGTACACATTCAATGAAGGCACTATGAGTTGCAATTGATGGAACGCCATTCTTTCTTTCCTACACCGTTCCTTACCTAAAGCACTCAATTTTGGATGTGTTATTTGTTTTCCTTTACTTTTTAAAGGGGTTGAATTTTCCACTGGTTCACTCATTTTTCCCACAATGTTCTTCTTAAGAGTTTTAGCAAATAAATGAACCTCCTACTGTGTTTTAACCCTCTTTTATACACAATTCCCCCCACCATTTCAATTTTTCCCCCACCATATTGTTTAAACAAAAAACCAAACTTCCAATTTTGCATTCACATTATTGTCTTTTAGAAATTTAATGAATTGCGAGCTGGATGTTGATATTTGACTGTTTGTTAAATAATCTTTTACCACTTGTTCATCTTTCCCTTCTAATATGTAGCAAAATACTTTCATCAAACTTCCATCATCTTCTTTCGATCTTATAAAGTTTGCAACAAATGTCCAATCTTCATCGACAATTTTAAAAGTTTTTATCTCCATGTGAAAAGACATCTTTACTCCAGTTATTCTGTGACAGTAATGAAATCAACCTTTACCAAGCAACATTTATAACCAATACCCCCACTACTCTTTCCCCCACTACTTTTCCCCCACTACTTTTCCCCCACTACTTTTCGTTAGACCTCCCCTCCATACCATTACTCTAGTATGTTCTACACCTAATAAATTTACATAAGACCTGTGCACAGATTGTGCATCTTTCCCGCATAGCTTCAAATCTTATTAGCGGTGCTTTAACACGATGGTCAACGTACCCTCCTTCAACTTCAAATTCGTCCCAATCATCTATAGCTGCTCGTGCACAATCTGGACAAAGCCGGGTCCCATCTGCAAATTTATAAGCAACAATAATGCCAAATCCATAATGTTCTCTTCGATACTCGTGTATTGCATTTCTAACCGTATTGGGAATAACACATTCTCCTGATCTTATTATGTGATTAAATAAGAAATCATCACAAATTATTTTTCTCAAACAAATAACGAAAAGACTATCCATCGTGTTGTAGATGAGAGTAACATTCGTACTAAACTGTTTTACTGCCTACCACCCGCTTAAATAACTTATCCCCACTACTATTTTATAGGTCAAGGCCAAGCAATATTAACGCGAGAACGGGGAATAGAGCACTAAGTGACATGTTATTCCATTGCCACAAAGTGATCTATTCCCCGCTCTCTATTCTACCTCTACTTTTTTTTTACATTTTTAATTTTATTATTTTTTTATCATTTTATGTTTTTTAACTTAAAATCCTAATATTTCATTTCCTTCTTCTTCACCTTCTTCAACCACACCTTCATTACTACACACATTTTTCAAACTTAACAGTTCTTTCTTCATTTTATTGTTTTCATTTTCCAATTGTTTAATTTTTGATTTTTTTTCTTCCAATAGTAGCTTTAAATGTTTTATGTAACTAGCGGCTACGTGGACAGTTTTCACTCGGTTTTCTCCAAGTCGCATTCCGGGAATTTGAAATTGAAGTCTGTAATATTCAATGTTGATATTAGCCTGGGTTTGTCTTGATTGTTCACTTCTTCTCCTTCTGGTCTCCTCTTCTGCATCAGAAATAAGCGTATGATACAAAATTGGACGTTGCATCGTAGTTGGCTGCTCTTGTAAAAATAAAACTAAATTCACTCCTACATCATATTTATCCCCTTTCCCCCACCACTTTACCGGTTGTCCCAAAAATGACGAATACATATTTCAACGGTCACGCTAGCACCATTTTTAACAAGATGGTTATAAAGAAAATAAGGATAGTCGCAAGATTTAAGATCTTCATTTGCAAACATGAAATCAAATGCTAATTTCCTTGAATATTCATTATGGAATTTTTCATGAACACTAATTAGAATTCCAGCCTTTTCAAACTTATAACCAATGTCTGGGATTTTCTTACAATCATCTATGTCCAGAATTGGAAAATAATATGTGAAGGAGTTCACCGGTGGTACCCACACTCTATCACACTCTTCACAAAACACTTTGTACATTCTCGCTCGCTCATCCATTTTCAAATGATTTTTACTCATGCCAGACTACCGTTTAAATAGCCTACTACCTCATCTTTCCCCCCACCATTTTTATTCCAAATTTGTTTCCTCATGTTGCGGAGTATCAATAACATGGGCAGCGGCATTCCAGAGTTGTGACTGCTGTTCTTCTTCACCTTCAGATTCTGTTAATTCTTCCGGTTGGTGCATAAAGGATACATTTGAATTTGAAGCGGGTCCAATATCATTGTTCATTTGTTCATTTAAATTTAAAAATTCTCCAACTATTTCTTCCAAAAACTGTCCAAACGTAATATTTACCTCTTGCTCTACTTCTTCATCTTCTGCCATCTCACGATCTATAACAATTTCAGTGATGTAAATAAAAGTGGTATCTCTCGGAGACATGGTTTAAAAAAAGAACATGTGGCTCCAGTAACAGTTACACGAAAAATGAACAGGATTGTGTGGAACCCTCGCTTATATAGGAGACTGGAAAGAGGGGGGGGGGGTAAAGTCAATTATAAAAATTTGTAACTTGCCTTGCTCTAATTACTCTTCCGCAGACAGCTTGTATTGCATTGCAACCACTTCCACCTCTATCTTCATGCCTTCTACAAGATTACGTACGTGCAGCATCCATGGAAACAGTATTTCTAAAACTTCAATCCTTACTCGACATGCACACAATACTTCATACGCATCACGACGGTACACAAACACACTAACCCCCATGCCCATATCCCTCATTATGTTTTGTTCAATTTTCAAAAATAACCTATACAATAGCGGCCAAACTTCTGTGTGCTCAGCAAAAAACGAATCCAGTCTCTTATACATGTTTAACGTATAGCAACAAGACAAATAATGAGCAAACACATGTGATAGCTGCTTTTATAACGTTCGCCAGTACAGTAAAAATTTGGGGGGGGATATGATTTTTTAGTGGGATGTTAAAAATTAGTAGTTTAAAACCAAAGCCGAAAAGTAATGATTAAACCCTATATTTTCTTCTAATTGCAAATACTCCACATATGCCTCCGCCCATAGCCATAACAGATCAATGTTACGCCAATATACACCAAAGGTGGGTCTATCATCAACTAAAATTGGAGATGCTATGTTCACTAATCTTCCGTTTTCTATCCATGTCATAGCTTCAATTACAAACCTTCCTATAATATCCATTGGAGAATTAATATCCAAAAATATTCTTGTAACAACATTTTCACTTAACAAGGGCACTTCAATTTCTTCATTGTTTTCTTCGTCGTTTTCTTCGTCCACCTCCAATACTTCTCCAATCTTTGTACATTTATTATAAAATATTGGAACATCTCTGGGAGACATGTTCGCTCTAACTATTATTAGCAAGGAATGGCTCCAACACAAACCGCCACACTCTTATATAGGCAAGTCAATGAAAAATCAGTGGGGGGGGTTCCGGTTCCGGTCCGGAAGGGGGGGGGGGCCTCAATGTCAAGGTCACATGAAAGTAGGTCACAGGACTTAGAGCGGCCAAAAAATAATGGGAGAGAAACGCAGCGCACTAATCACAGCGCTGGTTTCTCTCCCATTATTTTTTGCCAAAAAAAATTTTGAAAAAAGCTAATTTATTTTAAGATTTGCTACGACCCCACCGAGTCCAACCATCCTCACCTCTTATCAGATAGTCTCTCGCATCAAGTCTGTTGATCGCTTTCAGGTTTCTTAGAGGTACAGATAGCTGTATTACCCATTTATAGCCGTTACATGAAATTACAATTTTATTATGCTTATCTGTTTTGCTTACAAAGAAATACCTCAAACCTTTTGCCAGCCTATCCAATTTGGTGAGGGGGTAAGACTTGCTGGAGACCACAGTCGGTTGTGGCACAGAAAGATGTTTCACAACATGCAAACGGCAATACTGTTCGTTTAAAACACATTTCTTACCACAAACCGATCCTTTTTTAAGTCCCCTACAGAGCAATTCAGGACATTTACGGGGATTTTTAAATGCCCTGCGTCGCTCTTTCATTAATAATCGGAAGCGCTCTGAAGGAGCAATTTTGAAAAGTTTCTTTTTTCTTTTTAGAATAGGAATAGTAGGACTATTAGGATTGGGTTCAACGATAGGTGTTATTAGTGGTGGTAAGGATATGTAGCTGTGGATCGATTTCAGCAATGAAGGCGTGTCCGGACGAAGAGGCTCACCAGTTCTTGGGACATCCGTCACTTTCTTCTGCGGTGGTGGTGGTGGCATCACTGCAGATCCATCTTCTGACGGCTGCTCCGCATGGATTGGTGACGGAGGTGGCGAGAAAATGCTCCCAAGAACTGTCATCGCTTGCAGAAGAATGTTGGGCAAAGCAGGAGTTCTGGATGTGGAAGGTGGCGTGTCCATCCGCTCCAACATGTGCTCCGGCACATTCTTCAAACGGAGTCTCTTCGTCGGTGCAGTCGGTGCGAGAGGTGCTGATGTGGTAGTAGTGCTAGTAGTGTTGGAAGTAGTGCTGGTAGTACTCGACATGGCTCTGATGCGGCAGCGTTGGCGGCTGGAATCAGAATAAACAGACCCGTTAGAACGCCTCGCTTAAATAACCACACGCAACAAGTGAAAGTGACCTCGGGGGGGGGGGGTTCGGTTCCGGTCCGGAAGGGGGGGGGGTTATGCATGAGTGAATCGAGGTCAAGGTCACCAAAAAATAATAATGATCCAAGGTGATGGAGGCGGCCAGGACCGTCTCCACCACCCTGTGTTCCTCAAACACTCCCAATCCCAACCCACAAAGTTACGTCTTGCGAGGGATCCCGATTTTTTTTGCCCGCACGCACTTTGGCGATCCAGTTTGGTGAGCTGTGATACGGGCGGCCAGTCTCGGGCCATTTGGCACTGGGCTTGACCATGTGGTAGTTAGGGACACTGGAACAGCTAGTGCAAGACGCAACTCTAACCTCCCACCCTTAATCTAAACCCACCCAAACATATTTTTGCCTGACCAAAATTAAAAACAAAAATCAAAAACAATAAAAATATGCGCTACCTACGGCACAACGCGCATGTCCCACCCATATTTAATGAAGTTCAATGGAACTTCTTTAATTTACATTTACATTTTAATTTAATCTACCCATCCTAACAGCTAGCTCTGGAAATTATTAGTACACATATAAACACAGACATAGGCAGACACACAGGCACACACAGACACACACAGGCACACACACACACACACACACACACACACACACACACACACACACACACACACACTAAACCAATACTTAAAATTAAAAACACATTTCTTAAACATATATATATAATACCATAACACACCTTAATGCTAACATCGCAATGCGCAAGTTAAACCTTAAAACTAACACATCTTAAGACTAAAACCAAAAAACACTTTGCATAAACACACACACACACACACACACACACACACACACACACACACACACACACACACACACACACACACACACACACACAAAATATTAAATAGTAATAGCCTAACAACAAGAGTAACTCAAATATATATCGGCCGCTTATACATTTGAGTTGCCCTCTGAGTTGGGTCGGACTGCCGCGTCCGGAGTTCCGAGCCCAACTGCGGCGGCAATAGTCGTCGGGGTGGTTCTCGGTTCGCAGAGTGGTGGGGGCAGCGGTAGGGGTTTAAGGGGGTATGGAACCTTCCAGCAACGTCAATGGAAAATTCCAAACGGATGTGCTTTGTTACATGTGGGTCGGGCAAAACGCAGGTGGAGCCTTGTATCTCTCAATTTGCATTAGATAACATCAAATTACATCCGCTGACAAGTAGGAGCCTTGTACCTCTCGATTTGCATTTGATAGCATCAAATTACATCCGCAGCTTTCCCCATCGCGTGACAGCATAATTATCGTCGATTGTTATCCACCCTCTTCCGACGCTTAATTATAGTTGCAACGGAAGTAAACCTCCGGTACACGCAACTTGTTTTTAACATACAATAGACTATTGTTTGCAAATGCACACATAATCCTTGGCCTGGTCGGTACTTCTTACACGCTACACCTAAGACGTTGTGACGTCAGAGGGGGGGGGGGTTCCGGTTCCGGTCCGGAAGGGGGGGGGGTCATGCATGAGTAACCATCCGCGTGCATATAAACGAAGGAAAGCTCGCGCGCCGCCCATATAGAGGGCTGGCACCCCAGCGGTAAACAACAAATCCGTGAGTTTATAGCACATAGTACTATAACATATGATTTATTTTTAACACTTAACATTTTAATTTTTTTACACTATTTCTTAACACTACAACAATCATTTTATAAATCACACTTTTATTTTCGCGTCTATTTTCCATTTTTGTTTTAACTAAATATGCTAATTAACATCGCGTGCAGGCAACTCACACTGATTAATTGCAGGTTCCATTCTTACACACCTGTTTCCTCCTTACTATGCAAATTACTCTCTTACTTTAGCGACACTTAAACTCTAACCGCTACTTCTCGGTCATATTAATATAGTTAGTGCTACACTACAGGATTTACCTGTGCAATGGTGCACGCAATGTTTCCTGCACATCTGCAGGTAATACACCTTACACCCGTCTACTATTATACTTATTGCTACATTACACGAGACATTTCTTGCACGCCTGCAGATAATACACTTGCTAACCGTCTACTATTATAATTATTGCTACAGTACAATAGACATTTCTTGCTCACCTGCAGGTTATACACTTTACAACCGGCTACTATTATAGTTATCACTACACCATAAGATTAAGCCGTACACATGGCTAATGCAATCCTACTTCATCGTGCACGGATCATTTCTTGCACACCTGCACCTTATACACTTTACTACCGTCTAATATTACAATTATTGCTATGATACGGTAGTTACCTGTTCAATCACAGTTGCGGCCCCACTTGCTTATCCACAGGCCGATACTCGCAATCCTACAACTGAATAATTATTTAATTAACTTCCGCTATTACCGATACTTTTCTTAAACTATCCGTCTCTTCCTCCGACTCTTGTGACCGTAGCCGCGGCCGACTGACAAATAACCGAGCTCCCGCAAACCTCGCTCTTTTATGCGGTTTTCTCGGGGAGGGGGTTGGAGGGGGTTGGAGGGGCGTCGCACGTGACTCATCGATCGCATAAAAAGGGGGGTTGCCGCCGCGCGCGTGCCATTTCGGTGGCGGCATCGGTCGGGTGAGGTACTATCCGTAGGTCTCTGACGCTTTTATAACTAACGCTTGTTACTTTAAAATGTGTTTCCGCTTTATATGCTAATTAGTTTCTATATATTCAGACACAATCGCGGCCGCTGACCATTTGCCGGCTTACTCTCAAGCGGTTCACATGTAAAATCATGGCTTCCCACACTTTACAGCTGAAACTTTTGCGCACAAAACATATTTTACAACAGCATTCTACACCTGCAGTTTCAAAACCGCGTAGTACGGTGGCTAGACTTAAGAAACGGTTCAGGTTTCACCCTTTGTATTTTGCACCACCTCACCTTGGCAACACTTGTACTATTGATACTATTCTACAGACAGTCTTGACTGACATGCTGAAGTACCAACATTTCCCTCTTCTCACGCCTATTGACGGTCCCGTCCAGTTCTTCTTCTTCACCATCTTACCGGGTCTATATCATCGGACATCCTCCGACTCGTGTCTCATTGCTCTCTATCGCCTCACACGGTAAACACCTAAGAGCTCTCATCTCTCTCTCTTGCAACCATGGACACACAACAGGGTTCACCGGTGCAGTCCCCTGAAGTGACTTCCACTACGGATACTACTGCTAACACTGCAGCAAGTCCCACAGACAATTCCTCCACGCCTACAACTAACACCTGCTCCCGCCCGGTACAGAGCGATGCGGTGACCACTACTGCCGCAAACGACGTGGAGGCTATTCTACGATCACTGATGGGGTTCGATTAAAATAAATAAACTAAAAAAAAAAAAAACAACCCTCCCTCGGCCCGCCGCTCCCGCTCCGATCCGACCCGTCCCGAGTCCCCGCCCCGACTGAGCCCCTCGCGGCTCCCCTTTTTTAAAACTCCCTCCGGATGGCCTTGACCCACTTACAAAACACATCCATCACTGTCACCCACACCTGCCGGTTCGAACCACTTGGCCTTGAACTGGGCCAGAACCGGCAAAACCCCACTACTGTAATGTGCACAAATGAAACGTGCACTAAAGTCGTTCACGTCCTTCCTTATAATAAATCTGCTTATTGTCAAGTAACCGTGTGAAGTATGGTGATTTACCAGAACATTATCATGATTATAACATAATACTAATAAACTTAATTAACATATACATAACATGATATTGAGGGAAGGGTCAATTGAAATACTTATGTAGTTACTGCATTGCAATTATTCATAAAAACCTCTATTTTACATTTATTAGTTTTGATAATTTTTGTATACGAAGGTATTATAAATAGCGTATAACAACAGTTCTGAATCCCTAGGCGTACACTAGAAACAGATAAAACAATACTCTTCTGATACTAATCGTCTATGTTCCAGGCAAGATGCTGAGGAGTCATAGTGTTTGCTGACGACCGCTCTCCTCTTACTACCTTTAGGTGAGTTTACATTTGTGTAGCACATCAGCTAAACTATCCGCATGCATTTATTCATAAACTAGCTGACAGCCCGTCAAAAATGACGGTTAACTTTAATAGTGATATTTCTAAAGAGGTGTGGTGTGATGATTTATAGGTTTCAGTGGTCTCAAAATTTACGAAAACCTTAACGACGTAAATTAAAACTTAAATTTTTCCTTTTCTTTAACAATTTGAATAGTTATACTCCATAACAATAACAGTTCATTATTTGATTTAGTTTCAAAATATAGTATGGGAATTACAAAATCGAGAGATAATGGAACAGAGTTCTTACAAAACATATTTCCAGTCATTCCATTAAAGTTGTCTTTATTATTGGTATTATTTTACGGCATTCAAAATGTTTTTTGTCTTTCTAGGTCTCTTTATTGCACTTTATTTCCACCTCTTTCCTAATTCTTAGTATTTATTCTTGTGCATTTTATTTCTAATTTCTTCATAGTTCATCGTCTGTGCCCTCAACTTGTTGTACTCTCTTTTGTATAGTGAGCACATAACTAATCGTCAAATATAAAGAAGTGGACATTTTAAGAAGTTAAATGTCTATTTATAAGAAAAATAAATGGGTAAAAATATATTAATGTAAGTATTTTACAATCAAAAGATTATATATTTGTCCATTTTCTTGTACTAAAAGTTTATTATTTGTTGGTTCATATCTAAACATATGTGTAAAAAATTAATTGACCTATAAGTCGTAAGTTTAAATACAGTAAATGCAGCAATTATCTATAATAAGTATCTCTCTTTATATAGTAACCAACAATTTATTAAATAGACAGATGTTCAACATTTATTTTATTGCTTTCAAAATAATTGCAATCTTAGTGTCTTAGTTTTTATTTGTTATATGTCAGTATTCCTGTAACGAATTTTCTGAGGAGAACCATATTTTTCATATATCATCTAGGGGCCATAAGGAATTGACACAAAAAAATCGCCACGATCAATTTAATAGTTTTCTCTATAGACCTATTAATGAAATCTTTTATTACGGTACATAAAATGTTTTAGATTTTAAATAATAAACCGTAGTATTGTCTTGGTAGTCAAAATGCTATATCCTCAAAAGTTTAATAGAATCTGAATAATCCACTAGAAAATAAATACCAATATGTAATCCTTATTATACATAACAGCAGTTTTGCTCATTTTGCATTTACTGAAAAGATGTTCATGACTCATAATGTTTTTTTTTTCGTTGTAACTTGCGGTTCACACTTAACTGTCCATGTGTAGTTTGTATTGAGTGAGATGGAGGTTATAACGCCTTCTATTCCATGGTAGTTCACACTCTTGGTGCAGCTGTAACAAAATGTAGGACACCAGTTGAAGGAGTCCCATTTAGTTACAAAATGAAACTACTAATTTTACAAGTAAGAAAAAGCTAATGGTATTACAATTAGCTAAATGCACTCATATTCCAAGGACAGTGTTGCCAAAGAGTTTTGTTACTAAAAAATGTACTGTATTAGTTATTTAAGATTTCCGATAAAACTATAATGTCTCATACATTGAATTCCAATTTATAATTTGAATAATGAATGCACACTATTATACAACACACAATTATGTATTGGGAAATTTCTATTTAAATTGTTGTGAATGCTAACCATGCATGTTTCATCATAAACATTAAAATATATTTTAATTTATACAATATTATTTTAGTGCACATTTCAATTGTACTTCAGTATATACAATTAAAAGATCTATTCTAATGTTTCATTTCATCGTCCATAGTCTGGTTAAACTTTGCAAAACCCTCTTAGGCATTTTTTTCTCCTTTTCCATGTGGCAAGGTAGTCTAGGGACCGTAGGCGGATCTCAAGATTTATTAAACTTACCTTTCATTATATTTTCCACATGCTATTTAACATTACGGATAGGAAAGAAGTACGCCACAAATCTATTTTTAACTTTAGTCATAAAATGAAGGATTGATTTTTGAACAGTAAAATTCTTAATCTCGAGAAAATATAGCGTTAGTAAAGAGCAAACACAGTTAATTCAGTTGGCTAACGGACTTGTTTACTGAATGAGGCCTCATATCGTTTTTAAAATTGAAATTAGTTTTGTTTGCCATTAATTAAACCAACGCGTAAACTTCACACACATTGTGTTACCTGGAGGTGCAATAAATTTAATTCGCTATCAAAAGTAAGTTTGAACGTTGAACCAAATCTGATTAAACTTTTTGTATGTTTTACTGTTTTGCGTAAATAAGCGTTAGGTTTGTTTATTCGATCTACGGTGCAGGTTTGGTTATTACATTTTGCAGTGCAACCATAGATTATTTAGCCTATACTCTGCATTATAGCCTACACTGTGCACTAAGTCAATGGTTTTTGCAACTCATATTTAACTATCGCTGTTACTTAACCAGTACCTTTAACTCGATATCTGAAATGTTTTGAATTAGTTAAATAGGTGTTGTTTACTCGTTGAATATGTCTAATAGCACGTAGGTAATTTTGTTGAAAGCAAATCGACATCTGAGGGGTAAAATTTTTCAATCAAGTGAGTAGTGAGTTGGTGAGTTGGCTTATTCGCTAACAATTTTTCCTCCACCCTTATAGATCCATGAGAATGAATGTAATTTTTAAGGTCTTTTTAACCTTGTGCATACAGTCATTAATAGTTTTTGTAAGTATTTTAAGAGTTTTTACCATTTCCTCATATCTATACTTATTTAATACGCTAAGGGTTTTTTGTCTTGAAAACTCCTCCTACAATTTTCAACTGATTTTCAAGGTTTGGTGTCATTGGATAGAGCTTGGTCTGTAGTTGTTTCCGCAAAAAATTGATGAGAATCGGACTGAAAATAAAGGCGCTATCCACCATTGAAATCTCAAAGTTTCCTTTTTAAATAACATTGGGATTGAATAAAGCATTTTAAACATATGTTAATAATCAGCTGTAAGTACGTGTAGTTTTGGTGATTAAAGAGATTCACAATAAACTATTGGATTGGTCGGATGTCATTGATTAAGAGCTAAAAATAACTTTTGTATTGTATTAAAATAAATTGCTCGATTTCGAGCAACACGTATACTAGTATGTATAAAACTAATAACAGTCAATGTTTAATATTGTAGGCTTATATTATTTTTACAGTTGAAACAGGAAGCTAACAAAAGCTCCAATTTTGCCTTCTACAGCCAGTCGATATGGAGCAAACTGCTGAGAAGTTTCACTACTAACTTGATTGAAAATTTTGGCCCAGATAACTAAATTTTAGTAAAGATTTCATCAGTTTCAATAATCAAGAAAGTTCTTACTACTTGAACAAAATAAATAATATACATTTTTCAGAAACACGCGGGATTCATTAAAACAACAATGCACTATACTGGATCATAAACTCGCATTAGACCTCCTCGAAGACTTAAGTCTGCCGCCAACACGAGACACGACTCACGGGTGGCCGGTTATCAAACCAGGAAAATCGGCCGTTTAATCTTGACAGGGTGTTTTATAGCACTATCCTCATTCCTTTAAATTTATCACGTACATTTATGATCGATGCGATTGATTAAGTGATTCCTCTTCGGTCGATAAACTTCGAACAACGATTTAACGTGAGTTAGGCTTATTCCATTCGAACAGTCGTTTAACAACATGAATCAACAAAGCTTAAAAAAAGCAAGAGAGTTGTTTGATGGTTTTCGCTGCTCGTGTCAGCGTCCGTGCAGCAATGTTTATACGCGACGTCGACGTCGCTGTCGGCATCGCAGCGGCAGATGGCGCGTAACGGGAGGCGCTTCTGGGAACCTGGTACGATAAACGCGGCGTGGTCGTGGTAGGGGATTACCATAAGTCTTGGACGACTCGGTGACCCGGAGACCCGCTTGGAGTGTCTGGTGGGAGGGAGAGGGGGGGGGGGGGGTACAGAGCACTGGAGAGTTGCGTAATGATCGGTGAGCTGTTACCCAGCACTCGAGCCCGGCATTGCGTCGCGTGACACGGGGAATGGAAGGCAGAAGGGTCAGTTCACAGTAAATGCGAAGCAGGATTTAGAGTAACGTATTTACATATAAAAAACACATATATACATAATACAGGGTGTCTATAAAAAACCTTTACAACTTTACCATCCTTCCATCCTCTTTCCATGTAACATACACGTTTTCTAAAAACACCACATGAAAGAGTAGCCCAAAAAGTTTTAATCAGTAGCAGTTTTATCAGCTGATAGGTTTATATTGTTGCTTAGTAAACAATAACAAATAATTTGTGAGTCCCATAAGAATTGCAATGGATGTTCGTATTAAAGCGCAGTGTGGAGTGGTTTATTGAAACCAAGCCCTAATTGTTGGTCTTGAAGGAGGATTCCTATTGCATCTAGTCCGAAATCTCCGTTGAACAACAACATCAGACTTGGTTTCAATAAACCACTCTACACATTGGGCTTTAATACGAACATCCATTGCGATTCTTATGGGACTCACAAATTATTTGTTATTGTTTACCAAGCAACAATATAAACCAATCAGCTGATAAAACTGTTACTGATTAAAACTTTTTGAGCCTCTCTTTCGTGTGGTGTTTTTAGAAAACTTGTATGTTACTTTTAAAGAGGATGGGAGGATAGTAAAGTTGTAAAGGTTTTTTATAGACACCCTGTAGTACATTTAAAACAAATGGCCGGCAATGGTGTTTTGCATTCCCGACATAGGTCATACATTCGATGCATTCAATTCGATACATTACCATTAGATACACTTGAGGGTCTTTTTGGTCGATAGCCTTTGTGCGAACGCTATTTTTAAGCATACTACACGGTTTAATACATTTGACTTTCTCACGCACCAACAATTTACTCAATTAACAAAACATAAAACAATGATTATATTTTTTTATGTTATGTAAAGCGTGTCAACTACAGAAAAACTTATAGGCACTTAGGCAGGCTTTAAAATAAGTTTGGAACATTGGCTGAATAGAACAGCTGACTTGACATGCCTGAGGTAGTAATATTTAAAGTCTTAGGGCAGTAAAACACTACATTCAGAATTCACATGACAAGCTGAACTCAGCATATTTAGGCGAATGAGTAAGTAGGTACTTTATTATTGTAAAACTTTATTGAGGTAGTTCTAAAATAATATAGGTATATCCTTACTAATATTATAAATGTGAAAGCCTGGATGTTTGTTACGCTTTAACGTAAAACTACTCGAAGAATCATCATGAAACTTTGTAGCCTATACATATTCTGAGAGGTACTAGAAGTAACATAGGAGACTTTTTATCCATATTCCTCCATAGGGCTCCAACCCACAATTCTTCAAAGTTCCCATGTTATTCTTATGGAAGCAACATTTTTGAATTGGAACATTATTTTTTAAATAAGGAATATTAATTTTGTAAACAGCTGTTCTCAAATAAATTATTGAGAACTAGAGGATTTATAGAATTGCGGCGAGTGAGCGAAGCGAAGCGAACGAGCTTTTGTGTTTGAAAAATACCAAATTCAGTTGTTTTTATATATCTTTGGAAATTCTGTAACTGATTTTATTTACTTGTCATTAGACCCGACTTTTAGATGCCTACTCTTGATTTTTTCGTCATACAATGTAAAAGTTGACTTTAAGGAAGTTAAAACACTGACGGTATTTTGTAAAAATAGGCATACTTAATTAAAATATAACTAGTAAAGTTGGTTCTAAAACACTTTTTTACCAAATAACCACCATTTTGTGCTTTTTACAATATTTTTGTTTATGAATTTTTCTAATAAATTTTTATAAGCTTGGTATTTATTTTGAGGCAAAATTGACCTAGTCTACAAAGCAATTTCAACATATTTTATTTGAAAATTTCAAAATAACATCCATATTTCTGTTTTAATATTCATTTTTTAAATTCAAATGCGGGTAAACTAAAAAAAAATTTTTTTAAAACTTTATTTTATTTGTCAACAGTTATTTGTTTACAGTACCGTAAGTTTATGAATATTATTTTTTTTTTTTGTTAGTTTCTCTCTTTTCTATATTTTTCATTAAAAAATTGTTGAAAATATTTTTATGAGTTTATACGAGTGTGATTCAATATATTTCCCCATAGTATAAACTTTTTTGAAGTAGTTTAAGGTTCTTAAATGTTCCTCATTAAACCATCGATGAATATCCAAGCTCTTGGTGTACAGATTAAAAAGGGGTTGTGCTGCAATTTGCAGTCTGTACCCATATTGCGTTCTGTGTCTGCAGGCGTCCCCGCTACTCACCGTCCGTGTGTTGCCGGGGGCGGTGGCATGTTGGCTAGTTACTCTTAAATGTTTCTTTTCCAAAGCATGATTAATAGTAGGCCTATATATTTAGTTTGCGTATTAAAAAGTAAAAAGTGTGTCTTTAAAATACGCACAATTAAATCCAACCATTACAGTAAATATTCTTTAGAAAACATAAACGTGTCACAAAATGCATGCATAACGGCGATACTTAAATCTCACTGATCGATGTCTAGAACAGATCTGTGACAAATTCATTTCCAAAACTACTCAATGACACAACTACATGCTACCGCGACTGAACAATTAACTAAATTGTTATAAGTTCGGCAAAATCAAACAGTGCTCTCCGTAAGTACCCAACTTTATAAGTATTTTGTGTGTTTATTTATGTATATTGACATCGTCTATACTAACTCTTTTAAATGGCTTGGTGCATCTTTGTAAACATGCCACAAAAAGTCACCAAAACCTGGTGGTAGCTCAACACTACAATGTGAACTGGATACGACTTATTGTAATTAGTTCTGTATTGAGGAAATGGTATCAAGTGCAGAGGGAATAATTGCAGGGGTAATAAATTGGGCGTGATGGAGTAATATTATTTCCTCGGGAAAATTATCGCCCTCACCTACGGTTAGGGAATCAACAGTTTTTCTCATAACAATGAATTTCACTCCTTTAAGAAGTTCCCAACAAAAATTCATTTCCTAGAATTAATAAATAAGTAAACAATATATTCACGATCTCTCAATTCTGTCTGAGTAGAAACCAACCTACATTCAAACCTGTATTCAATCTAATTGTACCTATATTCAAAACGAAAATTTGAACACAAATCACTCAAAAACACATTATATTCTATTTTTACTATGAGTCAATGAGTCTGAATCGGTGTCATCTCTTATGGTGGATGACATTACTGTAATAGAGGTAGATTCCACTAAGTTTCCGGGGGTTCAACCTTGGTAAAGGTTTTAACTGGCAATCACATGTCAATAGTGTCTGTTCTAATATCTCAAAAGGGTTTTTTGCCTTATGTAGTACCCTTAAAACATTTTGCACACCTCATGGCCGTATTTACCCACATCTCTCGTATGGGATTCGGCTGTAGAGTGGCTGGGTGGAGAGATAATTCGAAAGAATGTTCAGACTGTAACTAATCCATTACTAATTTCAAATTTACAGCACAGAAAGTCGTGTAGAGACGATTTCAGGAAGCTCCGGGATACTGACCCTGCCTTGCCTCTACATACTGGAGATAGCAGTTTACCGTCGCTTCCAGTGCGATCTTGTACAGGGCAATGTTGTGCATGGTTATGCTACCTGAGGTAGGGATGTGTTCCGTGTTGGACTGCACAGGACGGTGGCATCTGAACGCATCCCCTCTTATGTGTAGATCAGGCTGCTCAACATCTTCTCTGAACGTCTCTAACGTTCGAAGAATCCACTTTCGTTTAAGAAAGTTTTGAAGAGGGAGTTGACGCCCTCTGGGTTCTACTCGGAGGAGGAGTTCTTGGCCCACCACTGGGTATGTAGGAAAAATCCTGGAAAAACAAATCTTCACACACAAGCCTCAATCCCAGAAAAAATCGAATTTGGTCTAAATTTAAGTTTAAAAATCGTAATTTTTAACATTGGTCTTATGGGTTGGTATTTTGGTAACGAAATAACAACGAAGGGTATAAAAAAATAAAGGAGCAGTAATGTTTTGTATTTTGTATTTTGTGTCTATCTACGCCAGAGGCATTTTTTAACGTTTTGACGGGGAACGGTCCAAACCCCAGTCTTGTTACTATCTAACATCGACCAGTTGTTAGAAAGCATCATTAATTAATAGCCCAATGACAAATGGCAACTGGGTCCAGAATCGATCCTTTAAAAAGCTACTAACTTTCCTCAGGATCGAACCGGCAACCTTTGGATTCAAAGGCGAGTACTCTAACCACTCAGCTACCCAGCCAGTTAACTTAATGTTAAGCAGACCTTTTGAAACAGCTGTTAACTGTGAAGAGGTATAGTTGGTTGTTGGTGGAAATCTAATAGCTTTATTACGATGACACTATATCAAAACTGAATTAAAACCAACGAGCAAGGTACGGTTAACTTGGTACTGTATAAATGAATTATTGTCAACTTATAATTAGCTGGTTTTTCGCTTCCACGCCAGATATAGTGATAACATGGTTATATTGTCAATGTTATTCTTATGGATTTACTTTTTGTCCTTTGGGACACAAACAAACTTTTTACTGTGTTTCATTACTTGTTCATAGCAAATAGTTATGTTTGACTATACGTGACAGGTGGTGGAAAAGGTAATTTGAAACCTCATTAACCACTCGGTCGTCCCCAGTGCGGTAGGTCCACCGGCGTGACATCGACGTGTCCTCTGTTGTATCCGAGCCGCGCGTGTGTCCGGGTGACACAGCACAGGGCCGGATATTGCCCCGGGCCCGGATATCGAACCCCCGGGGGAGCGGGACACTCGACTCGATAACAAACTACTGCACTGTTTTCGTATCGCCCTAACTCCACAATCACTACAGAAGAGATTATTTACTTAGCAGAACCTTGGTTATGGAGTATATCTTTATGGAATTTGCTTTGTTTTGTATTTCTTTTGCAGTTTGTGATTCAAGTATGAATTCATTGCTGATAAATAAATAAAATAGCTTATGAATAAAATCAATGAATTTTAAAAACCGGTAACTAAACTGCACTTGTTTGATTCACCTAGTTTGTGAACCAATGTACTAATTTTATGTAAAAAACTGTCTTTAGCTGTACAATGTTAAAGATTAGTAGCCTTTTAATTGACAGAAGAGGACATTAGGGGTCATTTATATTGGTGTAATTTCAAGGGAGTAATTTCAGAATTTTGGTTGTAAAGGGAACTATTAATCCCCTAGCCTGCATGTGTCTAAAAATGTAAATATCACGCCCCCCCACCTTAAATATTGTATTGCAGAGCATAAAATACTTGTATGAGTAGAAAGAAGGTAATATTGAAAAGTATCGATAAAGTATATTTTATGGTCAACTGGAACCGGTGCTGTCGGATGTTGTATTTTGTAATCTTTAAACCTCCTTTAAATTGCTTTAGTTTAAACTAAGTTATTGGTTTAAAATACACTACAATTTAATATTAGTCGGAATATACCAATAAACATTTTTATTAGAAAAATATACATCAAATAATTTTGTTTTAATATAAAAAACAATATAAAACTGTCTGATCTTCAATTCAGAAACAGCCTTGACACCTGAATTATATAGATTATTTCAGATATATTTACTTACGTAAATGGCCTGAGGTGTCAAATATCAATGTTCACGCTGTACGTAGTTCTGATCGTTGTTCGTGTGTGTTAGTGTGTAAATGTAACTTTATGTATAGAAGATTTATGTGTCCTGTGTTTGAAAATTTCGACAACCATGAAAAGTGGGCTATGTTTTAACTTTGACGCTGCTGAAGATGGGCGGTAAATCGCCCGAAACGCGTACAGCGTGAACATTGATATTTAACACCTCAGGCCATTTACGTAAGTAAATATATCTGAAATAATCTATATGTCTGATCTTATTCTGGTTAATATTTGCAAACTTAAGAATCCTTTGAGTTTGTCACTGTCTTTAATTCACTAGTAATACAGAAAGGTACAACAAATTCAAGACATGGTTAAAGAAATGTTTTTTTTAACTTAACTATATTTCAGTAGTGAGTAGTGTAATATTATATTCAGAAAAATAAACGTTTATAGTACACCGTTAAGATGGCTTGCTTTTAAACGTATTAGTAAACAAGTTTATTGTTAACACCCTCTTGAGTGTTGTTAAATATTGCTGAAGGGGATTGATCATTCCTTGATAACCCTGGAACAAGTTATTGATAAGAAAATCAAAGGTGATCTTCGACTAGAGATATGAAGTAACTCAATGGTTACCGTAGTGCGTTGATATTTTTATTTTTTTTTTTTTTTATTGATTGGGCAATTGTATTTGTTGAAGAAGACTAGTTATTTAGAGTAATCGCCGGAGACTTCCTGCGGAATGGACTTATAAAGTTTCATTTGGCCAACTCGTTTACCAAGTTTTGGTAAATATTCCCAGAGCGGCGACGCACGTGTCTCCAGGTCTACCAATCACTCTGCCGAGCTGCGCCGCCAATGCTGGCAACCCCACACTCTGACACCGACACTAGTGGCTGTAAATTACAAACTCTTCTCGCCAGTCCTCACTTTTCACTCTCCTTCTGCAACAAAAAATCACATAAATAATGTCTTGAACAGATTTGTACAAATATTGTTTGTTTCGCATTCCAGATTCCCCTTTCACGAGTACCATAAAGATTACCTCATAAAACTCAGTTTTTCGTAATATATTTCCATCTAAGGATTGCATAGGTATTTGTATACTCAACCTATGTCCTTGCTAAACCGCATTATTCAACTCATGTATATTATACATAGGCAATCTAATAAAATTTATATTTTTAAATTGAAAAAAATCATAGGAAGTAAAATTAAAACCACTCCAGTTGTATAAGCAAATTGATATTTGTCGGTTTGAAAATAACTATTAAAAAACTTAAAACTTAAAACTTAAACTTAAAACTTAAAACTTAAAACTTAAAACTTAAACTTAAAACTTAAAGTTTTTTAACTATTAAAAAACTATTAAAAAACTATTAAAAAACATAAACAGAAACGCAATGCAAAAATAAATCTCTATTGTTAAAATGTTAAAGAAGTAATATATTGTTGAAGTTTTCTTTCAGTCTTCATTTTACACATGATTTAAATGAATGTGGGTAAGTGTAAAATACTAACAGTTTCAAACTTTACTCAGTTTTTTATTAAATTACTTTTGCGTATACATCGCAATAATCTGTTTACCAGCCGCAGCAAATAGAATTGAACAGACCAAGGGGAAGTAGGCAAACTATTCACTTGAATTATCATGGTACACAATGATGGCACATAATGGCATGTTACAGTTATAAATTTGCAAACCAACCGCAGGCATCGTACATACTCCGCTACAGCGCTGTGCAGCGCATCATAAACATAAACAACCCTCAGTTTGAGCGTGTAGCAAACATGTTACAGTCTGAACAACAAATGCACCTGCGCAAGATACGTAAATTCCAGTGTAGGTTTGAACGGCGGCGGGCGACCCATGGAGATACCACCTAAGGACCTATAGCCTATGTTTAATATTCCCATACTGCAAAATAATATTATTATGAATAATGGGATTACTCTTTTTTTATATTATACAATTATTTATAAAACACACAAAAAACAATTTTTAGTAAGAGTAACAATTAATTTGAATAATCTAGAAATAAAAACAATGCTATGTCAAGAAAATCGCATATGAATCATTATAAATGTTTTGGTACTAGTTAAGCAGTGCTTAAGACCTTCACTAAAAATATTTACCACCTTCAGATTAATATTATAATTACCACAAAAAAATACAGAATTTAACCTTCAGTATTTTACCGTCCTGGTTTGTAATCTAATTCCATTTTCGTGCTTTTCTACGTCAGTGGTACTGTATTTGTAACGTTTATTGAATTGTCCAACTCCAACTCCAGCCCAATCGAAAATGGTAACTGGGTCCAGAATCACTTTTGTCATTAGTCGAACTGGCAAACAACAGCATGATGATCACTACCCACTCACAAATCGAAAAATAACACGGTTAAAATTAAAATGTTTACGGTTTTTAATTTCTGTATGAATTTCTTCACAATGTCATTGGAAACAGCCTGCCTAACGTTTGTATCCGTGTTAGTGAGCACCTTCACTGGGCACTGGACACTGGGCACTCGCGTTGGATGAGTGAGTCAAGGTCACGGCAAGGTAACGGACCTTGCTGACCGGCGCGGCACGGAGCGGGAAACCCACCAGACGCGCAAACTGGGCCATTGGCGATTATATGCTTGTTATTGGTGATGGGATTGGCTGCGGGACCGGAATACGTGATAAGGGCTCCATCCAGGGAGGCTCGCGTCCCTAGAGGGTCCGAGAAGAAGTTGACGAATCTGGAAGCGTCATTGGATTCGTATGGTTTATAGCACAACTCCAATGACGTGAGGTAAACAATGGAGGACAAATGAAATATCTCGTTTTTAATGGCTGATTTAACGAATATAAGATTGTTATTATATTAAAAACTTGCAAAACGTTTTTGGGTCCAGACGATGATGTAGGGCGTATAACAAGATCACAATGTTGCTGATGAATTAATCTATACTTAAGGTCATAACAATATGTAAATTGAAAACTCACAAATAGTTACAGGTTCTCAGAAGTCAGTGACATTTTGGTAACAGTAAAATCGTTTAAACCTTTCAAAAGCGTGTGAGTGACAGCAATGTTGTTTCGATCAACCAACAAAGCGGTTAGAGGTTGCCAATCTAAGTTCCTTTGTTCTTCTGACAATAACGCACACAATGGGATAAAATATTTGCAAACTTTTACAATAATGTACTGAAATAAAGCGATGAAATGCTAAATACAATGAAGACAGTTAATTACATTTTCAGTGTATACATGGCATTATCAAACTGTGTTTGTAGGGTCAAAAATCTCAAAAGGTTTAAAACAGATAAAATTATTATGCTTTGTACATTAACAAGTCTATGCATGTTATGGAGTTTTTAGAAAGAATAACTGACATTGAATAGTCATGATAATAGACACACCGTAAATAACACAAAACAGTAAACGCGTTATTCTAACTCAACTTTCAATTTAGGACAGTCTACCTAGTACTATTATTAATTGAATGTTACAAAGTGTCACACCCACGGCCGTGTTATCAGATGAGATTAAACCGAATGCGACTGAGCGACTGTAAGTTTGTATTGCAGCATCCCGGTCCACAGTGATCCCTTCTATCCCCAGGGCAGCGCGTTCGCCTCTCAGGTCACTGCCTTTTCAATATCCTTTCCTTAACTCGACCACCTTTGACATTTCGGTTTCCAGTTCGATTCTTTTAATTTATTAATAATATTACAGGTAAAGTAAACCTTTAATTTAAATTTTTTATTTTCTTACTAAAGAATTAATTATGCCCTATTTTTAAACGCAAATAAAACCAGTCTGTTTAATATGTATATTAATTAAATAATTACAAACCGTCCTACAAATTAGAAATCCAATTTATTTATTACCTCTAAGAAACAATCATTCAATAAAAAGCAATCTTAAGTGGTTTTATAACATTAAGTTGGAATGTCGCCGTTTTGAATTAATTTAACATAAGTGAAATGCTAAATGTTTTTCCGTCATTGGTCACATACTTTCTTTATTGTATTCTTATGTTTTAATGTCAAATTTAACGTTTCTTTTGATCGATTTTTTGTATGATTTTATAGAAGCCTCTTAGCACTTTTTAAATTTAGTAAAACGTTAGACTTTTTTGCATTTGAAAAAAAAAATATAGGACCTTTTTCGTTACCCGACTAGGTACCAGTATTTTTTCGTACTTTAATCACTAAACTAATGCAAGTTTCACTATTTTTTAGTGACTATACTCAAACATGTTTTAGTGTAGGTTCTAATAGGTTTACGCCCAGATCGTCGCGTTGACTACACTTATCACTGATGCGCTTTGCGTGGTGCATGGATGTACCGGCTCAGACATTGGTGCGCGGGAAGTCTCGCTATCTTATCCCTCCGTTATCATAATTGCGTTTGATGCTTATCGCTGAATTCAGTGAAAGTGGCCTTGTGGTTAAATTTAAATCACGCAATAAAAGCAATGTTAACTTCGCGTGAAATGCTCGACATCTACTCGTGCATGCAGTGATAGCAGTGATTCTGACCAGACGTCCTAATTAAAAAGGCTAAAAAATATTTAACAATCTCAGAGTAACTAAAGAAGATGTTATCGTTAACTATAGGCTGATGGTTTCTTTTTCCCATAAAAACGTTTGGTCAAATTAGATTTTTTAACATTAGAGCTTTTATTTGTGATTTGGTATCGTTTAACCTTGTTATTAAATTATTTTTTTTAATTTGTTAGTAATTTGTTGTTTTATTTCAATTAGTTCTAAATATATGTAGAAACTATTCGAAACCACCTTATTAATGTTTGATTTGCAATAAAAAATTTCCAATTGAAAAAAAATGCTTGTAGTTAACTTACGGAAAAAGTCCAAAATATGTTTGCAATAAAAATATCTTTCGCAAATCACATCTGACTTGACGAATCCTTAATTTACAATCATAATCCATATACAAAACAGCCATAAGCTGGGTGCAAGGGATGATATGGAGTTATTTCATAAGCCATAATTTTCTGAATCCAAATAAAGGAGTTATTGCGTTTCCCGTTTAACCGCGCTCTTGTGGGGAAAGCTCTAAACTGTGTTGACTTTTTCGGCTTAAACATTCAAGTGTCAACTTTATGGTAGGTAATGTAGGTAAGCGAGGATATCTTAAAAAAATATTTTAAGTCTAAAGAGGTTGATTTTAAGGATTTTTACAATGTACTCGTATAACACTGAATAAAAAGCGAAACAAATTAGAAGTTACTCCCATAAAAAAACATTTTTACACAAATTAGTCATGAATAAAATTATAAAATATTGTATATGATGGGTGATCAGTCAGGAGTTTTAAAAGCCAATTGAACAATCCCATTAACACTTCAATTCTGACTTCCAGTTATGTTTTCTCGCAACAGAACGCAGTGATATAAAGACTGATGAATCATTATTCTCGATGAAAATGAGTAATCACCTCTCGCAGGCCCGTGATTACCCCCTGTCGGCTTATCCAGTTATTGACAGCATGATTCTGACCTTTCCTAATGACGATTCGATGCTGATTGGAACCTTGTTATAGATTTATTTTTCTCTCTGTTTTAAGTATAACGTTTTCTCCAAACATTTATAGGGTTTTTAATTTATATTATAGAATGAATTAATTTAATACAATTTATTGTCAAAATGTTATATCTATATATATAATTTCGTAAGCGAATCGGTCCCCACGAAATATCTCGAGTTATAATAAAGATAGGGTAACGTATGATGGCTCATTTTAAAGCTTGAGGGCCAAGGACGCAAGGAAAAATACCAGAATCATAAAAAATTACCTGGGCTTCGCCCCATCGGACCTTGAAGTTCCAATGTTAACCTAATGGGAAGAAGATTTTTAGATCAAAACGTGTGATTAAGCAGATGTTCAAGTGTTTTATCATAAACTCAGCTGGTTATTGAGCAGATATTTTGAGTTAAGATAACCGTATAGTTATAACTTTTTAAAATTGGCAATGCACTATAAAAAAGAAAAACACTAATAGTCATGAACGGATTACGGATCCACAGGAGATTTCATCTTCGTCCATGTCATTGAGGAATCAGGAGTAGAATCATTTTTTATGCTAAATATACCAAAGTTAAAATTGGCTTGGACGTGGCATAGTTGATATAATGGTTAATTGTCATTACTCAGTGAATGTCGTTTAGTTATTACTTTACTGCTTTATATGTTGGCTATTATTTAATAGTTGGAGTTGAAGAGTTGAATCGTTTTGTTTATTTTCGACTGAATCATTTATGTAAACTACTAACACTGGATAACTTTCGTATGAGGAATATTTGGTTTTGGTTTTATCCATTCTCTACTTCTATTTTTACGTAGGTTTTAAGGAAATAATAACGTCTGTAAATCCATAAAGACAGGGAGCTTTTCATGTAAATGATAGTGTACGAAATATATCAATCAGTGTTCCGCTTCATTGACGAACAGACAAAATAGACTACAATCAAAGTACGAGGGACGTCGGTGGCACGGAGGGTAAGGAGGCATGGGGCCACAGGAGGGCCTGGAGATACGGGAAGGAACGGCGGGGATGGCAGCACGAGACCATGGGGAGCACAGGGGGTTTGGGGATATTGGGACACGAAGGGCTCGAGGGGTGTCGGTGGCACTGGGACAGGGGGCAAGAGGGCACGGTGGAGGTATGAGGAACATAGGGGCACAGCGAGGAACGGCGAGCATGGAGGGTGCGGGGGCATAGGGGGCACTCTGTATAGGCATGTGGATGAACTGGGGCACGTGGTGGCGGGGGGTTTGGGGACACAAGGGGCTTCGGTGGAAAAAGGTAGATGGGCATGGGGGGTTCATGGGAGCCACAGGGAGAAACGTCTGGCACGGGGTCACGCAATCATAGAGCGCCCGGGGGCACGTGGTGGCGCGGGGTGGGAAGGCACAGTGAGCACTAGGGGTATCGATGGCACGGGGCATGGGGAGCAGATTGGCTTGGGGGTACGGGGGAGGCTTGGGGACATAGAGGGCATGGGGACCACGGGGGTGCAGTGTGGGGGCATGGGGGCACGAGGGTTTTCGGGGGCACTGGGGTTAGGGGGGCATGGGGATATATTGAGGCACGGGGAGTAATGGTGGGCATGGGGCACGGGGGTATGGGGGCACAAGGGGTAGTAGAGACGTCGGTGGCACGGAAGGTGGTTGGGCAAGTGGGGCATAGGGGAGGTATGAGGAATATAGAAGACACAGGGCCAGGGGGAAGAACTACGAGCATTTGGTGTTATGAGAATGGAGGGGCACAGGGGCATGAGGGGGCAAGGTAATATGGGGGCATTGGGGGTACTCAGGCCCCAGGGCGTAGGGCGTACTTTAAATACTGGCCAGGAGAGGTGAACGGGAGCACGGGTATTCATGGGGTCACGGCGAGTGTGGGGGAATGGGGGCACAGGGGTCTAGGGTGAAGAAGTGTACAGTACTAATGGGCTTATTTTGTATTGAAATATTTTATTTATTAAAACTATTTTTACCGCGATCGGTAGTATAGTAATGCAATAATTTTCTTTTTTCCCCACAAAATAGACTACTACTTTAAATTTATTTTAATACACGTGAAATTTTTGGTAAATTACTGATTTGATACAACTGCCAAAAAGCTTCGTCAAGATTAGGAAATTTTTATTAGAAATCCCAAAAGTGTAAATTCACACTACAGCTTTAATACAGTAATACTGCAAGGAGGTGATAAATTGAAACTTATTTTTGGAGACAACATCACCATTTTGATTTTTAGGGGCCTTTGCCCCTACAAGCCACTAGTAGTTCCTATAATATTTTTGTACTAAAACTATTATTTTTTAAGGATAAGCTTTTTCTTTGTTTCAAAGGATGTATTAAACATGTTGTTTTACAATGAAAGACTGATTAATCATCATTATTTATTAGTTTTGGTTTGGGTACAATATATTTTTAATTTACTATCTACATTTCCGCAGTTACAAAACGTACTGTACTAAATCAATATAATACGTTCAAACACTTTTGACTATACTCTTCTAATAATTTGATGTATTTTTTACACAGAAGCCTGAGTAATAGTGATTGGCTTAAACTACCTAGTTAGTAAGTTAGCCATTTCAATAAAAATATTAAAGATAGTAAAATTTATTAAAAAATAATGTCTTTAGTTTGTAAAATAGTTATAACGCATATTTTTGTTCAATACTCTGACACATTTAAACAACCTTAAATCATATTTGTAGAATAATAAATAAAAACGAAAATGCTAAATTATTTTGGTAGGCCTATATTAAAAATGTGGAATGTTAGATAAATATGATCACGGTGGCTGGGTGCAAGGGATGATATGGAGTTATTTCATTCTCGCAAACGCGTTGGAAAATTGAAGCTGGAGATTTCATTAAGGGGAAATGTGATAGAAAAATGTAATTCCTTTTCACATCAAAATGTAATAATGTATAGTGTTATATGTGTATATTACAATCTTGGGATATTTTGAATTGGAACTATTATATTTGTTTTCCATAGGAATATTTATACTTTTACAATACAAATAATCATTGACGGTTCCAAAGTTATTTACACTATGATAAAACATAAATAACCCAAAATGTAAAAAAGTAATAATAACCTAACATATTTTGTTTCGCTTTTCATGACAGAATGCCAATCCGCCGGATTAAATAATACTGTAATACGTCTTCCAACTCCACTAAAAATTTTCCTAAAATGTAACATATTCTGTTGAATCAACAGTTCACAAAAAAATAATTAAATATGCTATATTTGGTACAGCAGTCTATACAGTATAGTATTTTTTATTTTAAATTTATGGTTTCACATACAGTTATCCGTCATTTTTTACTTGGTGGGGATCATCCATTAAATTACGAAAAACGTTTTCACATCATTTAGGGTAGATAAACCAAGTTGTAGATTCAAGTTCTATAATTGTTAGATTTCACCATATATCTCACAAATGCATCTCCCAGAGTCACAGATGACTAAAGCGACCTGACAAAAACCAATAAAAATTTAATATATTATTACCATATAACGAAATAGTTCATTCCCTATACGCTTGATTCGTCCTAATGTAAATCCGTGTCCAGAGTTGTGGGTGTTGGCACGTTGGCCATTCCTCATTAGTAAAAGTCAATCAATCTGTTGTCTATAAACCTATATTGTATTTTTAGAGTGATAAAATACACAGGAAATCTATTTTGGTCTCTATAGCAATGAATTTGTTGTTATTATTATTTTAAATAAATAAATAAATTACAAACAACGATTCCACGTATCATATATAATTAGAAATAATTTACCTTCTTACTACATGTTAAGAATTCCAGCCAGATTCTTCGTGGCAGGGTCTAGTTTCGGAAAAGTTGTTGTAGGTCAACAAAGAGAAAAATAAAAATAAATAAAACACGAAACCAAACCCAACTGAGGAAGTTAGCAGAACCGGCTCCTAGCGGTCCCGATGGCCTGTGCCGATGGCCTGTGCCAATTGCGACGTTTCGCCGGTGTGTTTACTGCCATCTTCCACGCCATTTAGAGGCTGATGTTGGATAAGTCAACCACTTTTATTGATTCACAAATTCCTCTCAGCCCACCCGAAATAAAGACACTGCGTGTGCCATATCGATTGAGAGGCAGAGCTTTTATTTCGGCCGTAAAAGCTAACGATTCTCCACCCACGCAGGGTTCTTAGATTTAATTTGATAGGCTGCCAGAGTATAACTTAGAAGTAATGTGCTCCACATTTGAAGAAAAGCAGTGGGCTATCCGCGTATAGCAATTAAAATTACTTTGATTTTTAAATAAGGAATTAATATAAAAGTATACAACTGTATTTTATTCCAACTCAGTCATTAACCACATAAATAGTTAAATAGCACAGAAACCAAAGCTACATACATTTTACTATTATACAGTATAAAAACTATTAATTAAGAAGCATATTAGGATATTTACGTATAATGCCGTTACTCCTGGATTAAAAACACTAATTCATAAAAAATAAGATTTCATGAAGTATACAGCAATGTTGGTAAAAAGCTATACTAAAAAACTCCTCTCCGCTTTTAAATTAACATAAACTGGTCTCAAATGCCTGCCAAGTGGCTACCGGAATCTACAAGTCGCTAATAAAAGTCATTCCTTAATATCACGGTCATAAATTTTTCGCGAATCCTCCTCGTCGTAAAAGTTCCCAAAACAAGCGCTACCGGCCAATAATCGACTTTACTGCCCTCGCCACGAGTTTGTGATATCTCAGCATGATGTTTTGCTGTAGTTAAATACCTATTTGCATGTCAAATTCGTTAGAAACAGAAATATTCAGAATTTTTAAAGTTCAAATGAACTTTACAACTTTAATTTACATCGAGTTCAAGATGCAATGTAGAGAGCAGTGTAAAGTGCACTTCACTAATTTACAATATACGAATTCCTTAATCAAACATGTTGTGCTATCTAGATAACCCCCCCCCCCCTCCCGGTCAACGTGTACCCCTCCTACGCCGTCGCTGTTCTCCATGTAAACGGCGTGTTTGCGACGCCGTGATGTATGCTGATTGTTCCGCTGTGTCTGTTGACCCGCCCTTGACGCCTCTGGCAATGCCGGCTCGATCTGATTTTTCAGAGATCTCAAGAAAACAAATAGAAAACATTCTGAAACAAGCTTTTACAATACTTTAAACTTTAGTTTTGGTGCAACGCATAAAATAAATTTGGGGTTTATTCTAAATTGTCGAAAATTTACCATTTACAACTTTAAAACTGCTTTCAACCCCTTAACAAGCAAGTGGTTCTCTTCAGTACGTTTAATAATGAAAACTTTTGTTCACATGTGCCTGGGAAACATATAATTTTGAATTGGTAATAAAACCCTTTGGTAAATCTATACTTATTTAATATTCTAAGGTTTTTTGTAATTGGGATTCCTTCTACAATTTTCAACAGATTTTTAATTTTTTGTTGCTGTTGAATGGTCTTTAGTTGTTTCCACAAAAAATTTATTAGAATCGGACTTGAAATGAAAGTCCTATTCGTAATTAAATATTTTCTCATTAAAGTTACATTGAGATTGGGTCAAGCATTATAAACGTCTGCTAATGTACAGCTGTAAATAATTGTAGTTATGAGTAATGACTGATTATTGGATTATAATAGTCGATTTATAACGAAACGTAAAATGTTACGAATTAAATTGTCAGATTTCGAGCAACAAGTACACAAGTATTGTTTTAATTTTGTCATCACTGAAAAGTGGAAATTCATCATACTCTTAAAACAAACAAGGTAAATCAATATTTTTGGATTCCCAGTTAATGCATCAAAGAGGAAAATTTAGATAAAACGTGCCAGTGCATGAAAATTTAACGTACGGCAATTGAATGTTAACGAAACAAAAGTAGTAAAAACAAACAGGGGATAGCCAGGATATAGTTGATACAGCGTCATGATAGCGCAGTAACCATGGCAACAGCATGTCAACGTACGTGTATTGTTCACGCGTTGTAGTGCTGGTATTTACTTCACAAATACATTGGAATGCGTTCGTTGAATCCAATAAACCTATCTCATTATTTAACTACAAAAACGGATAGCTAATTTTGGCGTCATATTGGCATTTGTTCGGTGGTTCATGTTTCGTTTATGTAAATATTTCAACGGTTTCATTTAAAATTCAGTTGTTTATTATAATAATGGAATTATAAGCTTTTAAATCCGTCGCAACAGATGTCTTTAATGAGCATGTTTGTAAAATATTCGTGTTTAGTTTTACAAATATATTATTTAAATTTTAATGACCACCTATAAAATTTTAAAATTTTCATGTACAGGTTTATATATACTTTTATTTACTTTTATTTACTTTTTTTACTTTTTATATAAGTATAATTTTTGTAAGTTTAAGCTAATTATTTAAGTGCCGTAACTTTTGTTGATCGGCGAATTATATGAAGGTTTTAATTTTTATGTTATTAACAAAATAGATTTATGTCAAAGTATAGATTTTGAAACATCAATTTGTCAGATATATATTTTGTATGCCGTATTATGGTCGAGGATTGAAAATTATGGAGGTTTTAAGTTGTTTTATTTTAAATAGGCTATAAGGTTTTAATCAAAAGGTGAAGATGACTCTTAAGCTGTGTTACATCCGACATTGAAAACCCATAGATTTTAAAGTGCTATATTGCGAAAACGGTAAAGGATGGAGCTTAAATAGTAGATAAGTGCGTCTAACGATTTTAGATCAGATATCAGATCAGATAACAACCTTGAGGGCCTAGACTAAAAAAAAAAAAAAAATTAAAGAAGGTAACTTGGCATCCACCACAGCAATTTTTGAAGGGCTCAATTTTTTTTAGAAGGTGATCCATCGTCAACTTTAGTTTTCACGTCAAGAGCCTTCAACTAAGAATATGGTTGACTTAAGGGAATGCTTAAACAACTTGTGTTACATCCTACATTGAAACCCCAACTTCCATTTATATGTCTAGATTTAATCCTAACATAAACGTCATGCGTCGACAGTAGAGCCAGCAGTCTGCTGCGGACGGCCGCTGAAGTGGCCTTGTGCTGTGGCTATCAGCAGCAACCAGCGCAATATCACGCGCCAGTTGCTGACGCCAGACGTCGGCAAACAAATTGCTTTTCAATCAATTTGATTGAGAGCTAATCAAAGAAATACAAAAATACCACCTCCCTATAAACGGCGATACAACAAATCTCTTTCCGAAACGTTCTCTACCTTCACACACAGACTCGTCAAGTCGAATATGCTGCGCAGATTAATTGGCAAGTTTTGACCTTAATTGAGTTAGGCAATTTACTGACACACGCAGTGGTGTTGTGTCGGTTATTAAAACGGCCCTTGAGGTATGATAATAGAGTTAAATGACCCGCCGCGCCCGATGAAATGACGGCCAATAAATGACCGGTAATGACATGTTGTAAATGACACAACAGCTGCCGACCCAATATTTATCCCTCATTTGTGTCAACATTTACACTTTTTTAGGCATGTAATTTAATGCTAGATGCAATAAACATAGCATAGTGTTGATAGATAAATCAAAACAAAAATAAACATTTTATAAATCATAAATTTTTAAAAAATATTTTATAATTTATAAACTTATGCCACAGTTATTTAAAAATCATGTTTTTATCGAAAAATAAAATGATTATAAAACAAGGATTATAGCTTGATGGTATTTTGGGTCCATATCCAGCTATAATTGATCAAAGCTGGTCCAACTTTGATCAACATTGATCCTTTTGATATGGATTCAAAATATTAAAAAAATATAAAAGTAGGTAAAATAGCCCAAGGTTCTATCTTTCATTAAAATCCCTTCCACTTTTATCGGACTCAAAATAAAGAAGAAAATGGGAGCAGGCGAAGCACTACATGCATGACGCTCTGAGAGCGGCCCATTCGCCCCACTTCAATAAAGAATTATTTTATTTTTAAAATCTCAAATAGTAACAAATGTTTTTCAAACCCAAACTCCATTTGAAATAAAAATAAAATAAAACCAGACTAAAATTGAAAATATAATTAGACTATATCTATACTTATTTAATACGGTAAGGGGTTTTTTGTTTTGAGAACTCCTCCTACAATTTTCAACCGATTTTCAATTTTTTGGTGACGTTGGATAGAGATTGGTCTGTAGTTGTTTCCGCCAAAAACTGGTGCGAAATGGACTGAAAATAAAGGCGCTATCCACCATTGAAATATCAAAATTTCCCATTTAAATAACATTGGGATTGAATAAAGCATTTTAAACATATGTTAATAATCAGCTGTAAATACGTGTAGTTTTGATGATACAGAGATTCACATGGGATTGGTCGGATGTCATTGATTTAGAGCTAAAAGTAACATTTGTATTGTATTAAAATAAATTGCTCGATTTCGAGCACACGTATACTAGTTTAATGTAAATAGTATTAAACGTTACTAGAGTTGATCTTTTTTTAATAAGTCGTTAGGTGTATATGTTTTGAAGTACAAAATAATACAGCCAAACAGTTAAGATTCCGTCTATACAATAATATAATCTTTCAGTTTTGAACAAGTAAAGGTCTTCGACAAGCCTGGACTGGAGCCAATAATAGTGTCTGCTATACCAAAACAGTCAATACGTTTTTATCGTATATCGTTGTATCGTTTTTTCGGTTTCACGAGTAAACTCTAATAGAGTAAAAAAATCAATTTACTTCCCTTCTTTCATATTGAAAAAATAAACTTAATTTTGTAGTTATAATTTTATATTAATCTCAAATTTAACAAGGAAAAAACCTGCAATTCTTGTTATTTAGCATGCTTAGATTACTTATCATTAGATACCGTTCAACAAATGTGTGTTCGTGAATGTCAGACTGTTGGTATGACATAAAGCTCGGCCGAAGACAGAGTTACATTAGTGTTGCACTATACATGAACAAACAACTTTACGTTACAACGTCCAGTAGCACTAAATCGTCAAAGTCACGCGGCTGATTTTTGCATACACCACTGGCATTTTCAACTTTTTACAGTTAATGATCTAATATCGAAAATTTTATCTAAGGTAGCCCTATGCCAAAGCTCTCTCCCAAGTATGAATGGCAATAATTGTTATTAAAGGAAGCCCGATAGTTAAATTTTGAAAATTTTACAAAGTCAATACTTTTTCCATATACTACGGTCTATGAGTCTATTATGGTATAGGAAAAGAAAGTAATGGTACTGTATAATCTAGGTGCTACGCAACTGTTATTTATTTTATAACGACCAACGAATTTAATTTTAACTGCAGCTTGTTTTACTGCAGTGCTGCTTGACGTTTAAAGTTTGGATGTAAAACTCGACTACACGAAGTGTACGTGTTGCAGGCATGGAGGGCCGCTCCGCCCGGCTGTGGCTGGGCCTCGCCCTCGCCAGTCTGCTGGTGCCCCACTCTGCCCCCGACCCCTCCAGAGCCCACGACCGGCGCAAGAGGTTCATCTGGCTGACCAACGATGGCCGCATCGCGTTGCCCCCAGGCTCCAGTCTCTCCATCACCCCCTCCCTCGCCCTCCCTTTCGTCCGCTACCCTCCCCAAGGCTTCCTATCCAACATGTCCATCAGCTTGCCGTTCACAAGTAAGTATCAAATTACTATGCAGAATATTAATTTTTGATTGCCTCTTGTTTTTCATTTCTACATGTTATGCCTAAATTGTTCAAAATCAAATTTTCAAGCAGGGGATTTGCTTAATTGATCAAACATTTTGGAGGTTAGTTTTTCTTAGTATCATGTAATAATTTTTAGAATCATATATTGAAAGCAGTCGTGCTGCTTTCCAAGGCTATTAGAATATTCTATTGAACCTGAAAACGACTCGTTGAGCAGGATCACTAAGGTATTGAAACTCTAGCATTTTTTTATTTACAAATTATTTTTAAGAATAGCCAAACAATTTGCCAAAGTGCTCTTTCGGTAATCGTGTTAGGAATCGAAAGTCAGATTAAGCCTACGTATAGGAAGATTTTTCAAGTCGTTATGGTTTGACTGTAAAACAAGCACTACTAGTATTGTTTTTGTCACAGACTCTCTTTAAATCAACATTATAAAACATTAAGAAAATATCACACATCCCCCCACCAACTAACCCCCATGCCTTCGCAGTTCTGTTCGACCAGCTGGGCCTGACGGACAACCAGAACCCGTACGGCGTGCTGCCGCCCATCTTCGCCCGAAGCCTGGGCCGCAGCGCCGGCAGCCTCCTGGCCGACTACGTGGCTCAGCTGCTGGAACACCGCAGGGGCAAGAGGGCGGCGCCCGAGAAACCTCCCGACAACGCCTTCCACGGTGGCGAGAGGTAACGTTCAGGGGCGAGTCTAAAATGACTTCATTCATTCGACCCATAGACATAAAAAAGAACAACTGGATCGCTGACTGAGGTGGAGGAGTATCACTAGGAGCAAGTCGGCTTCCCCCACCACTCTAAGGTGATGCTGCGCCGTATGTCAGCTGAGATAGTCATTAGTGATTCCACTGCATTCTTGACTAACCAAGAGTGGCGGCCGTTAAAATCAAAGTAGTGGGCTAGCCCTTCTCTCTACAGTCCTGTTTTGCGATCCAGTTGTTTATGATCTTATTTATATCAATGATTTGACCCTAAGGAATCAGAGCAACTCAAATAAGCTCTTTATTCAATACTTTATAAAATAAAACTTAGTTACAAATAGGTCTTAATCAACCAATATACTGTAGTTATAATTTACAAAAAAAAAATTAAATTTCAGGACTTCAACCGGTATGTTTTTGAGTACTAAGTGATTAATAAAAGAATATGGTATTTTATGTTTGGCAAATAAAATGGTCGCTAAAACCACATAGTCCGTTTTTTTAAACCTGATCCTTCGAGGGAGAGATGGTGGAGGGGGTTTGTTTATACTTGCTACTATCCCATTGGCTGAAGCCTTATTTTGGTTTTTTGTTGGTTTTTTTGTTGTTTTTGTTTTATTTCACTGTTGCATACCAGCTGGTAATTTTCACAACATATTGTGTATCCGTTTTACAATACTATTGGTAGCAGTTGTTTTTTAATCAGTTAACTTTAGAACTGTTACTTTTTAACAAAGAATAGATTTGGCTTAAAAATATAACAGCTGACTAGGAGTTACTGAAAGATATTATAACTTATTTAAAAAGTTATTTGAGGAAATCTGATACTCGACACACGTTTGTCAAGAGTTTAAATGTGTTGTTTACAGTATCAATTTTTTGTTTACAGTTTAAATCCCTCCCCCACCCCAATTTTATCGAGAAGGACCAGGTTTAAAAAAACGGACTGTACTTTGAATGAGTTATGATTATTACAAATAAGTTCAGTAAATACTGTAAATGTGACATATCATAGATGGTGTTGATTTTAAACCAACATTCTAAAAACAAATATTTTTACACTAAAATATGTTCATACGAAATATTCCTATATAATCAACATTTACTTCTGTTAAATAAACTATTTTGAGATTTTTACCTCCTGGTGATTCTATATTAATATTACTTACACTCAATAAAAATTTAACGAGTAAAATACTTTAAGGAGCATTAGATATATTTTAATAATTGTTTATAATCTTTATATTCCATTAGTGGATGTTTTAGGCCTATGGATATGAATCCGAGTAGGCCTACCGGTACACGAAGTAGGCAGGTATGGTAACGTATTTGCATATTGTGTTTCCCATGCAGGGGCGATGCAGCCGACGGATACTCACTCCACTCCACTGGCGATAATCCGATACCAACAACCCTCCCACCCCCCCCCCCCCCCACCCGCCCTCAAAACCCCGCTATCTTGTTGCACGCTAATCCAATTTCTGAGCAACCATGTTTTTAATCGTGTTGCTTTCCAGAGTATTCATGTTCCCGCACAAAGACTACACAATATAATTTGTGAAGTGTAAGTTTTTTTGCTTTATTGAATTATTTTAGTGATAGCAAACATGTGGGATGAAATTTTTACACTATGTTGAATACTTGTTTATGATTTAATTAATGTAAAATAATCTTAAGTTAAACTTTTAATTAGTGTAAAAGCCTTCCGTGATTAATTTGAAGTAGATTACGTCATTTTCGTAAGTTTGGTTGTTCATTTTCTTTTAGAAACACTTTTAAAATGAAGTGACACTAGATAAGGTAAAAATTTTGCGTTGCTTCCGAAATCTCTCACTTTTTGGGGACCGTAAATTTAAATTGTAGGTTAGAAAACCCACTTCGCCAATTTGATGTAATAATTTTAAGAGCTGTTCCAGTTTGAAACAACTAAAAATGGAATCTAAACTAGAAAAGTATTATTTGTAATGTTTTTAGAATGTAAAATTTCAATGCTTACACACTGCCATTTTGGTTTGGGAAAAAAACAACAACCTCTTGGTTATACAAAAATTTAAATTTATTTAATAACATAAATGATTAGTCACTTTCATGGAGTATACATATGATTTTTGAAGTTGTCCAAGAAATCTATAGTGAGAAGATTATTATCTAGATACCAAGAGTTGTCCAGAAACCCGCATCCCTTTTTGGAGAAGCACCTCAATTTTTTATAACGTCAAAATATACTTTGTATGAAGTTACCATTGTTTCCCCATAAGGAATTGTTTTGCTTTAACAAACAAAGGAATTAAAGAGGGAGGAAGTAATTTTTCACGTGCTGTATATTAAAGAATAGAATATCCATCCGTAACAAACTTTGATATGTGTTGGAGAAAACTAGAGTAAACGGTAAGTTCTAAATGAGAATGGTGGACGTCAAGGTATATTAATTAGTTTTAAGGCTTCAAAAATCATTAAGATGCATTCATTAACAGTCTTGCCACAACAGCAATCTCCTGAAGTTAATTGCAGAGTCACTCACGATACATCGCGGTAACCCTACTACATTTAATTATGATCGACCAATAGTTGAATAAACATGTTTATGTTTGTGTGTGCCTCAGGGCGATCCTGTACACGATAGCGGAGGAGTTCCTGGAGAACTTCGGCATGGACGGGCACGCGTGCCTGCTGAGGTTGTGTAACCAGTATTATGTGTGTCTCAGGGCGATCCTGTACACGATAGCGGAGGAGTTCCTGGAGAACTTCGGCATGGACGGGCACGCGTGCCTGCTGAGGTTGTGTAATCAGTGTTGTGTGTGTCACAGGGCGATCCTGTACACGATAGCGGAGGAGTTCCTGGAGAACTTCGGCATGGACGGGCACGCGTGCCTGCTGAGGTTGTGTAATCAGTGTTGTGTGTGTCACAGGGCGATCCTGTACACGATAGTGGAGGAGTTCCTGGAAAACTTCGGCATGGACGGGCACGCGTGCCTGCTGAGGTTGTGTAATCAGTGTTGTGTGTGTCACAGGGCGATCCTGTACACGATAGCGGAGGAGTTCCTGGAGAACTTCGGCATGGACGGGCACGCGTGCCTGCTGAGGTTGTGTAATCAGTGTTGTGTGTGTCACAGGGCGATCCTGTACACGATAGCGGAGGAGTTCCTGGAGAACTTCAGCATGGACGGGCACGCGTGCCTGCTGAGGTTGTGTAATCAGTGTTGTGTGTGTCACAGGGCGATCCTGTACACGATAGCGGAGGAGTTCCTGGAGAACTTCGGCATGGACGGGCACGCGTGTCTGCTGAGGTTGTGTAATCAGTGTTGTGTGTGTCACAGGGCGATCCTGTACACGATAGCGGAGGAGTTCCTGGAGAACTTCGGCATGGACGGGCACGCGTGTCTGCTGAGGTTGTGTAATCAGTGTTGTGTGTGTCGCAGGGCGATCCTGTACACGATAGCGGAGGAGTTCCTGGAGAACTTCGGCATGGACGGGCACGCGTGTCTGCTGAGGTTGTGTAATCAGTGTTGTGTGTGTCACAGGGCGATCCTGTACACGATAGCGGAGGAGTTCCTGGAGAACTTCGGCATGGACGGGCACGCGTGTCTGCTGAGGTTGTGTAATCAGTGTTGTGTATGTCACAGGGCGATCCTGTACACGATAGCGGAGGAGTTCCTGGAGAACTTCGGCATGGACGGGCACGCGTGTCTGCTGAGGTTGTGTAATCAGTGTTGTGTGTGTCGCAGGGCGATCCTGTACACGATAGCGGAGGAGTTCCTGGAGAACTTCGGCATGGACGGGCACGCGTGTCTGCTGAGGTTGTGTAATCAGTGTTGTGTGTGTCGCAGGGCGATCCTGTACACGATAGCGGAGGAGTTCCTGGAGAACTTCGGCATGGACGGGCACGCGTGTCTGCTGAGGTTGTGTAATCAGTGTTGTGTGTGTCGCAGGGCGATCCTGTACACGATAGCGGAGGAGTTCCTGGAGAACTTCGGCATGGACGGGCACGCGTGTCTGCTGAGGTTGTGTAATCAGTGTTGTGGGTGTCGCAGGGCGATCCTGTACACGATAGCGGAGGAGTTCCTGGAGAACTTCGGCTTGGACGGGCACGCGTGTCTGCTGAGGTTGTGTAACCAGTGTTGTGTGTGTCTCAGGGCGATCCTGTACACGATAGCGGAGGAGTTCCTGGAGAACTTCGGCATGGACGGGCACGCGTGCCTGCTGAGGTTGTGTAACCAGTGTTGTGTGTGTCACAGGGCGATCCTGTACACGATAGCGGAGGAGTTCCTGGAGAACTTCGGCATGGACGGGCACGCGTGTCTGCTGAGGTTGTGTAACCAGTGTTGTGTGTGTCACAGGGCGATCCTGTACACGATAGTGGAGGAGTTCCTGGAGAACTTCGGCATGGACGGGCACGCGTGTCTGCTGAGGTTGTGTAATCAGTGTTGTGTGTGTCACAGGGCTATCCTGTACACGATAGTGGAGGAGTTCCTGGAGAACTTCGGCATGGACGGGCACGCGTGTCTGCTGAGGTTGTGTAATCAGTGTTGTGTGTGTCACAGGGCGATCCTGTACACGATAGCGGAGGAGTTCCTGGAGAACTTCGGCATGGACGGGCACGCGTGTCTGCTGAGGTTGTGTAATCAGTGTTGTGTGTGCCTCAGGGCGATCCTGTACACGATAGCGGAGGAGTTCCTGGAGAACTTCGGCATGGACGGGCACGCGTGCCTGCTGAGGGCCATCTGCGAGGTGCACGGCCAGCCCGACCACAAGTACGGCCTGCTCGGCGAGGTCGTCAAGCTGTTCTTCACGTCAGTACACTACACCCACAACTATAGCAATACTACCAAACTGTCTCGATTAAAGATATATTTGTCCACGTTATATCTTACTGTGTCAAAAAATGTATTACAAGGGAACAAAAAGTTTTTTTCCATTTTTAAAAGTAATTTATTAGTAATAGTAGGGTAGTTTATCACGAGTTGGATTAGGCCTATTTATTATTTTGACAATCAGTATAATAAGCCCATTCTTATGGATGACTTTTCATATGGTTCCATAAGTGAAAATCGTTTTTACGTGTTTAATATTAGTCTATTTCATTAAAAAGTTCAAAATAGTTTTGCAATTTTGTAAATGAGGACAAATACAAATGATAACGTTTGAATAATACTACAATGTTATGGAATGTAAAAATAAGCAGATTCTTTAAGAATAGATTAAATGTAATAATTAAATAGAATAATATAGTAAGTTATTTAATATAGTATTTCCAATTTTCATTCTATACAAAGAATTATAAATGATTTGGAATCAAGCAATATACATTATTTCAGTTTGAATTGAATTTTCTCGTTAATCACTTTAAGACCAACATTTTCCTCCAAAGTAATATAAAAAGAAAGAAAGGCTCAATAAATAATAAGTACAGTTTCTGACAAAATATTTTTTTCTAGTTTGAAGATATGGTTTCAAACTGTCTTCATGAACGTTTTCTGGATTAGTTTAAGCAACCGTCGGACCTGAAAGGTGATTGCTCAAAGTAAATGTCTGGAAGGGTTTAACGAACCATTAGTTACACGTCTAAAACAAATGGACGTTAACTAAGCCGTCGCCTTTACAACTAAGGGATCTATGTGTTTAATGTACTTAAACAGGTGCACTGAGTTCACTTTATCCTCTCATTCACTTTAATACGACCCATAATATAGCATGGTGGAAGAAAGATATAATGGTTTTACAAAACGAATTTTTTGAAAAAATGCTCATTTCTGTTTATAACACAAAACACAACATAATACGTTTTTGAATTTGCAATTTTACTTTTTCATATTTTTTCCCCTTATTAAAGAAAAACTTTACTATGAATGTAATTTTATAGATCAAAAGGTAAATTAAAACTATTGCTTATGTAGTAAGGTATCCCAAATATACCTACACATATGAATAAACAAAAACCATAAGTTCTTTTTCATTTTCAACTTAGAGGAGGATTACCCATAAAAAATGTACTTATTAGTGTGTAATGTCTAGTCCTACTGCTTAAGATAATTACGAGCAATATGAAATATTGTCAAACATTTTTCTCTGTGATTAATCTTCTGGGTTTCCGAATGGGCGTTCACATAACAAATACGACTTTTCCAGTTTCCTGAAATAAATAATAGTTTTCATGACTAGTCTCGAAAGTGACTCATTGCGGGGAGAGATTGCATTTACTCGCGAGGCTAAGCCGAGGGTGGGAAAAGCTATCCCAATCAGTGCAATGGCACTTTTGAGACGAGTATTGAACATTATTTTTCAATATGACATCAAAAAACTTAAATAACATGAACTTAAATAACATAACTTAAAATAACATGAATATATATATAATAATAAAAAAATATATAAAAAAACTAACTCATAACGCTGAGTTTCCGTGCTTATGTCTAAGTACATACGCACGGAAACTCTGCGTTATTCAACAGCTGATCGGCCTACAATGCAACAGCTGATCGGTCTGCACCGAAAAATCCCATTAACGGTTACTTTCCATGCACCACAAATGCACAGAAAGTTAACGTCATGTAATTTTGCCGTGCAGTAGCGGGAATAACCTATTTGCTTACATCATTTTACGTTTAGAAAGTGTACTTTCGTGTCTAGTGTAATGAAAAATAGTATTTTAAACCGCTTCCTAGTGAGATGAACTATATTGGAATGTGTTGGCAGGGCGAGCAAGTCGCCATACGCCCACCTCCTGGACGAGTACGTGGACGCCGAGAGGACGGGCATGGAGGATGGCGAGTGCTGGAAGTTCTTTAAAGACTGCTCCAAGTCGCTGTTCCACTACCCGCACATGAACAAATACTCGTAAGTTACTCTCAATACACAATAGTTGAAAAGATTTCCACTGATAGATGTTTAGTATTGCTCGCATCAACAACTTTATTCTTTTTCAGTGAGTAATCGAAACTTAAAAAAGACAGTCCTATAAGTGCATAAAATTAGGACAAGCACGGATTTTCTTTGGATTATTGTAACTTTGAAAAAAAATCAGATTGTCAATCCGGGTAGGGACAGGAAATGACACACTGATACATATTCCCGCCTCCAAGCCACATTCCTGTCACGATCTCGCCAATCCACCAGCTGTTGGTCAGTTATACGTGTAATCAATGACAGTGGTGCCAACCCAACCACCCGTCTTATTTCCGGTTTTCCCACTTGTTAGGATGAAGGTTGAGTAGTATTTTGTGGTCTTGTTGGTATCACGTACCCATCTTATTTGCCAATCGGAATAATCGCTGTGGCATGCCTATTATTACAAGTTTCTTTATAATTACAACCCTACTAACCTGAGGCCGGAGTTTGGTTTCCGAGAAGCTTATTAGAGGTAGAGGTCATTTACTTTCAGTTCCTTAATATTTAGTCCATTCTATTTATAGATATTTATACTTATTTAATACGCTAAGACTTTATAAGAGAACGACTGCAATTTTCAAACGATTTTCTAGTTTTTGGTGTTGTTGGATAGGGCTTGATCTGTAGTTATTTCCGCCAAAGCCTGATGAGAATCGGACTCAAAATAAGGGCGCTATCCACAAATTAAATTTGAAATTTCCCCATTAGAATAATATTGGGATAGGATTGAGCATTTTAAACATCTGTTCATGCACAACTAGGCCTATATAGCGTATATAGCGTTCATATACGTAAAGTTTTTAGTGATTACTTATATTAATAATAGAATAGTGTATTGGTAGAATGTTATTGATTTAGAACTAAATGTATATAAGGGACTAAGAGTTAATGATAATTGCGATGATACCTACGAATAACAATGATTTAGATTACGATATTTTATTTGTACAAATGAAGTTGAAGTTACTAAAATTAGAATGAAATTTAGTTTCAAAGTATCTATATATATAATTCTGTAAGCCGAATTTCTTGAGCAAAATTGTGAGCGTTGTACAAATCGCAGAAAGATGGGAGGGGTCTCAAATTAAAGATCTCAGTCCCATACACGAGGGAAAACTATCGGCATGTCCATAGTGTTAACATGAAATGAGAAATCACGTAAAACGTCCTCCATAAGAATAGCATGGGGATTTAAAAAAACGTCTGCTTTGTATACATTAAAACATGTGTTATGGTTTAATTTCAAAATGAGACACAGATGATAACATTGAGTGAAGATGATAAAATAATTCATACCACGAGAAGCAATCTTCTATATATATAATTCCAGTAGTGTGAAATTGTTGGTGCTGGCCCAGTTCAAGGTCACCTGAGGGATGACGTCATCGAGGTCAATGACCTCACCGATGACGTCATCGATGACGTCATCGATTGCGTCATCGATGACGTCATCACCAATGACGTCATTTCTATGACGTCACACCCATGACGTCACAGAAATGACGTGCTGATGACGTCATCACCCCTTACGTCATCAAAATGACGTCACCGACGCCACTGAGGTCAAGGTCACGCCGAAACTTAAAATTTTTTGGCACTTTTGCCGTTTCTCGCACTACGCTCCGAGTTTCAGTCAGAGTCCCCGTGACCTTGACCACTTGGAGCGAATTTTCGACGAGAAACGGCAAAAGTGCCAAGTTAAACTCGAGTTTCTGACATGACTCTGCCTAAATGGGCAATCGGTTATTCCTCAGGTGACCTTGAACCAGCACAACACCAACAATTTGATATTACTGTGACCTTGAAAACCTAACAATGGAGCGCCGACACCGATGCGCACCCCACGACAGCCACCGAGTGACTGACTGTCAGGCTCTGTGTATGCTAGGTATATCGGCTTGAGAGACTAAGACTCTAAACTGTCAGGAATGGGAGTAACTAACTGAATTTTGCAAGGAAAAGTCATTTCATCCAATATTTTAAACAAATCCTCATCAGTAAAACTGACATTAGTCTGTTTTGTATAAAACTTAGGGTGTCCGCGCAACAGTTTGCGCCACTTAGCTAAAGTTGAAACTCTCCTAACTTTGAGTGGTGGACAGTGAGCAACTAATAAAGTCTTAACACGGCTAAGTTTCTTACCTAAAGTGTCCTGCGACATGGCTTCACCTCACAAAAGTCCGCACAATACTGAGAGACTGCTTGTAGCGCATGAGTCAAGGGAAAAGAGGTGGGGGAAACAGCAGGAGTGGGGGAAGGTCACAGTGGCGGGGGAAGGTGAGGTGGTACGCTGGAGTATCGCATCACTTCACCATGAGCTGTCCTACAGTGAACACACTGTTCTCTTGGCCGGAGTTGGCACTAGAAGAAACATTCCTGTACAGCTTAGGCTGTGAGAGCCGTGGAAGCAAAGTCAAAGTGGAAATTGTGTTAAACTCCAAGATGAAGAGTCTCCTAAATAAACTAATTGTATCCTTGCAATCTCCTATAACTTTAGAGAAATACCACTTTATTAAGCGACACCTTAAACTTTGGCAAAACGAAGCGGAAATGGAAAAGATTACAGTAAAATTAATTTAACTTAAAACCTGGACTGGACACTCATGGCGATACCACGTGGCGTGCAAACGCCACCCTAAACATTACAAGTTAGGTTATTGAGCACCTCTGGTACGATAACTGATGTGCTAGAGTTAAAGTGTGATGACCTTGAGTCAAAACACTGAAATACTACAAGTCGATATCGTCCCAGAGTTAAAGTGTAGTGACCTACATTCAGAACTTGTAAAATTACTTACATATAGAGAGCTAGAGAACAGCGAGACGCACCACATGGAAGCCGGAGACATACTGGCGAAGCGGTGTTGTGCAGCCTAGGGACCCAGTTGTGGTGGGGGTATAGCCAACACTTAGAGTACAAGTGTTGTGGGTGACCTTGACCCACTTAACTTACCTGACCCCCCCCCCCCCGCAAAAAGTGCGAACCCCCCCCCCCCCCCGACAAAAAGTGCCCCCCCCCCCCGCAAAAAGTGCGAACCCCCCCCCCCCCCCGACAAAAAGTGCCCCCCCCCCCGACAAAAAGTGCCCCCCCCCCCCGACAAAAAGTGCCCCCCCCCCACCCCCACCCCCACCCCCACCCCCACCCCCACCCCCACCCCCACCCCCACCCCCACCCCCACCCCTGATATCCTGGGCGTGGCAGCCCCGGTGGGGATATAAGGGGGCCCAGCCAGAGCCGGCTCGCAGTCCGCTCCCGCGCGTTGAACGTGAACGATCGGGACGGACCGCCATAGGCATCACTAAACATTGAATGGCGCCTTCAGTGTTTAGCGAAGTCTACTCTAACTTTAAGACTTGTATTAGTTGTAAGATATTGCGCTTGCGTTTGGGTATTGCGAATTGTTTTATATGAGAGTGTTTTACTTGTACCTTATGTCTCCTGTGTGTTTTTTATCCTTTGTGTCTTGTTTGTTATATGTGTTTAACATGTATGTGCTTGTTCCAGCATTGACTACGTTGAGCTCAATTGTGTGTTGTAAGTGTGTTATATTTTTCTAAAGTGTATACGCTTGTTTTAGCAATCCCCCCTTGAGCTTTTGCAATGCTCAAAGTAAATCGTAAAGACAGGGAACGGGAGTAGGCCCCCGTGTAAAGTTACTTTTGTATAATTGTTAGGCTCCTCTCATGCATGCTTTAATGCGGCTGAGAAATAGGAGCGTCCGTTTGTACGCCTATATGGGGGTAATAAGCCGATGGCCTCTGCACTCGGACCGAGGACGTAAGCCACTAGGGTGTCCTCAGTTAGTTTCCCTTCTGGAAACTCAAAATTATGTAAATGAAACTTTGTTAGCTATTTGTGTTTTTTTGTCCCCAAGGCCCCCGAACATTCGTGGTTCGCCATGGATGTACGGGGGCCGAAATTTTTTAATGTCCGTGTGGCCTTGACCCACATAGGACTTGTAAAAATTTACTGCATTGCTAAATTAAAAATATTAAAGATAGGGTTACGGGAGTAGGCCCCCCGTGTAAAGCCACTTGTTTTATAATTGTTAGGCTCCTCTCATGCATGCTTCAATGCGGCTGAGAAATAGGAGGTGGTCCGTTTGTACGCTTATACGGGGGTAATGAGCCGATGGCCTCTGCACTCGGACCGAGGACGTAAGCCACTAGGGCGTCCTCAGTTTTTTTCAAAATATGTAAATGACATTTCGTTAGCTATTGGAAAAGTTATTAGTTGGAAATGCAGTAAATGTTTACAAGTCTCGCGTGGCGAAGGGTACACGACATTGGATGTTGCCTTGTTGTCATAGTTGGGTCTCTTCGGAGGCTACAGCGATGACAACCCAAGTGCCCCACACCCCCATAGGGGGGTGTGGGGCTTATTTTTTTTAAAGTTTTTTCGTGACCTTGACCTAAATATAAAAGTTTTCAAAATCTTTAACAGTCAGATCTTACTAACACAGTTATATATATATAGAGGTCTTTTAAAAGTTAACAGTTAGGTATTAGTAACGCACAAGTTTGGAATTGGGTCTCTTGGGAGGCTTTAGCGATGGCAACATAAATGTCCCAAGTGGGGTTTATTTTTTCAAAAAGTGCGAGCCCCCCCCCCCCCCCCGACAAAAAGTGCGACCCCCCCCCCCCCGACAAAAAGTGCGACCCCCCCCCCCCGACAAAAAGTGCGACACCCCCCCCCCCGACACCAAGTGCCACCCCCACCCCCACCCCCTCCCCCACCCCTGATATCCTGGGCGTGGCAGCCCCGGTGGGGATATAAGGCGGCCCGGCTGCATGCACTTCTCATTCCCGTCCAAGCTCCCGTACGGACAGGTTCTCTCTTGTTCTTGAGATTATTTATAATAACTTCACTTTTTCATTCTCATCTATTCTTCTCATTAAGTCCATTTATTACAATGGGTAAAATGGGCCTTAAACTCAAAAACTACCCGCCAGCTTCAACCTCAACCGACACGACTCAACCTCCATCATCCTCCGCCTCGATCCTGGAATATCTGATGACTGCAAACATCTTGAGCTGCCTGACGATGCCACCACCGCCGCCGCCGCCACCACAGCCCGCCTCCATGCCCAGCCTGTCGCCACTGCCGCCGACAGTGGAAGAGGCCGGTGCACCTCCACCATCGTCAGGAAAACTCAGCGGTCGAGTCCCGGTAGCCTCTCCAGCACTCTCGCTGCTATCGGACTCAGGATCGGAGTCTGCAGTCTTCGAAGAGACGTCCAGGTCGAGGATAACCCCCTACAGCAGAACCCAAAAAATCCTATCCTATACCAAATCACAATGTCCCTCACCCATATCCCCCATGCCATCCACACCAACCAAAGCATCCCGTAAATCCATCTTTTCCCCTGAACTTCCCTCCATAGACCTAACACGCTCTCCTACCCCACCCAAAATTGTTTGCTCCATTCCTTTTGACCAATCTTTGCCTCTTCCACCCCCTTCCACCCCTATTTCTTCTAGCCAGCCTAATTCGGAGAAGCTCCAAAACACTAAGAGTCCAACACAAAAGAAACGTAATCGTGTTAAATGCCCTGCTGGCAAGCGTGATAAATGCGATTATGTTTGGTTTAGCAGAGAGGCTGTGGTTCTTTGTTGTCCGAGTTTTGCTCTTCCAGAAAAAGATCGTTGCCAACGACACTTGAATAAGAAAATCAAAATTCCGACACCAAAGCCCTATAGCCTTAATATTATGCCTGAAAAGTCCAAGTTCAAACACCCCAACAGTCCGCAGAAGCTGAAAATTAATAGGCTCAAGAGGGACAAAAAATATTATTTCATTGTTCAAGCTTATGGAGCATTTAACATAAATGTGCAAATCATTCTAAAAGGTGATGGCCGCCTTCATAGAATGAAAGTACCACCTGCGATGGTACAAAGAGAATTTTTTGTCCCCGGGGCTTATTTAATTCGAAGAAAAGGATGCCGATCTGTTTGGGAAATGGATTAGGACATGGGCTCACTAAAAAGAAAAAGCCAAAATTGTTAGGTTGTGTTGGACAATATTTAAAAGTCTTTTCCAAATTATTTTTCCAAATTTAGTCTTAACCCTCTTAAAGTAAGGGAGAGGGGTATTATACAAGTCAACTAATAAAAAAAAAAAATACTTGACTTGTATAATACTTTAACCTGGCGGTGATGTAAAGTCACTGGGACAATCTCAAACCGTGTCCTTGAGGGTGAAGACTAAGTTACAAATAAATCATTAACAAATAAAAACTTACCTCCAAACACTTGTAGCTTGCTACAAGTGTTTGGAGGTAAAAATTTTTCAAAGTTTGAATGACCTTGACCCATATAAATTACTTACAACTAATGTTGTGTATCACGTGATACCCCCACTCTAACGCTCTTACTAAGCTTGTATGAGCCGTTCATTTGCTTCAGTCTGTTTCTGTGCTCCGTGGTAAACATGTCACGGTACAATTACAAAGGTGGTGACTTCTTGATAGATCAACACAATGCTTGGGAAGTGCTAAACCAGCATAGAATGGAAGTTGAGTATTGTATAAGACAAGACGGGTCTACATTTTATCTATGTATTATAAACAACCAAACTCATAAGTATGAACACTGGACAAAAATTAATTATAACAACATAGATGAGCTGTTTGCTTGGGTGTTTGAGGTGTGTAAAGTTATTGAAGAAACCAAAATAATGGGTGTGCTAAAGGTATGTAAAACTGATGACCGGGAAGACTAAGCAAAATTTCTTTTAACCCCCCCCCCCCCCCAGTGTTATCCCCACCACTAAAAATGGGTATATATAGGAGTGGTGATCAACCGTCCTCTCATTCTGCTTTACACCGTTAAGCTGAACACCACCATGTCTGCTATGAACGTCCCAGCCTCTACCTCTGGCCCGGTCGCCTCCAACTCCAGCCCGAGCATTGGACCAATCCGATCGGGGCCTTCGTCAAGAAGTCGTGTCCGATTCTCCGGCTTTGGTCCTGTGAGGAAGGAGTTGCGGAGCAGCGGGGCGTCTCAACCAACCACGACGGATGCAGCAACTCAGACTCCACCAAACATCATCGAGTGGTACGACGAAGTGATAGAGCAAAGGGACAGAATGCTAGAGAATACTCGCAGGGAGCTACTTTATGTTAGGAGTAAATGGGAAAAACTGATTAAGAAGTGTGAAAGCCTGTTGGACAGTGATGATAGTGAGGATGAGAGTGGATAGGTGTGTGGGTAAAGACTTGGACTGGGACTTGTGTGTATGTATGAATGTGTGCGTGAATGTGAAATACAGAGCGGGGGATAGATCACTCTGTGGCAATGGACTAACATGCCACTTAGTGATCTATCCCCCGTTCTGGTAATGTTTTTGGATGGCCTTGACCCACTTTACCAAGGCTAGCTAGTACCCCCACCACTGATAAGTGTATATATACGGGTATTGATGTGCAGTTTGGTTATTCTGCTTTGTATCGCTTAGCTGAATACCTCACTTCAACATGGCTTCCAACTGCAAAACTTCTCAGGCTTCCTCTTCTTCTTCAAGAAGGCGTGCTGCCAACGTCCTGCCTGCTACTCGTGGACCTGCTCGACCATTCCACAGCATAACTGTTGCTCGGGCAAACGCCTGCAAAGCTCCAATGCTACGGACCTTGCTGGAGGTGAGCCAAGACGGGCAAGGCTTGCTCAGTCCTGGTCAACGGCAGGAGCAAGAAAGGCGTATGGCTTACTACAGGCTGCAGGGTGTAGTTCCCAGCTTGAAGTTAGGCGATCCGAGAGTAGCAAGCATCAACGAGGCAGCGGACTACATATCACACCTTCACAGTGTTTTAGAAGTAAAGGACCAACAAATTGAAAACTTAAAAGAACAATTGAAACAATTTAACTTTAATCCTGTGGAGTTTGTGGAAGCAGTGATGAGTGATAGTGATGATGAAGGAACTGAATATATATTGGGTATGTAATGAAAGACTTGGACAGGGACATGTGTGTGTGTGTGTGTGTGTGTGTGTAGAATACAGAGCGGGGGATAGACTACTTTGCGGCAATGGACTAGCATGCTGCTTAGTGGTCTATCCCCCGCTCAAAGGGTAGCATTGGATGACCTTGACCCACTTTACAGCAAGGACAACCGGTTAACTGGTATAAAAGAGGGGGGTCTGTACATCCCGACTTCATTCTGCTTTGAACCTTCCAGTGGAACGCTAGAAAATGAGTGGATCACTGATCATTGGTAAGGAGTGGGAGTATGTAACCATAAACTATTTAAACTGTAAAGGGATGTTGAAGAAGGTGTATGATAACGTTAAAAGAATGGTTGTTGAAGAAGGTAGGGTAGTGATTGTAGCGTGGAAGAAGAAGCAGTATACAGGACAACAAGTGAGAGCAAGTGACTTTGGGGGGAATAGTGTGTTTCAAATTGGACGAGCGAACTTGGTTAATTTGGACATTGTGTTTTGGGACTTGGAAAGGTTAATTGAAAATAGTGGCAAACATGGGGAACTCTTAATTGGCAGGGAGGACAGAGTATATGAGTAAGTGTAAAAGACTGGGGGCTTATGTGTGTGTGTAAAGACTAGGACTTGTGTGGAATACAGAGCGGGGGATAGATCACTTTGCGGCAATGGACTAGCATGCTGCTTAGTGGTCTATCCCCCGCTCAAAGGGTATTATTGGATGGCCTTGACCCATATAAAGGTAGAGGGGGAATGGGTAATAGGAGGGGGAAATTGGTATATATGTAGGACTGATGAATAAAGCATTTAGTCAAGCATTTGTCTAGACACTATCAACAACAATGGAGAGCTTCAGTGTTGAGTTCATCCTCTTGGAAGAAGACATCAACGAAGTGGTGGAACTTATAGAGGAGAAGACCAGCCAGGGCACATTGGAACTTGTGAATTGCGAACCGTTGGACAATGCCGCAATCGATAAGATTGCATATTTCATGATGCATTTGTATAACGAACAAACAACCAATATGGAGTTTGTGCAGTACCTTTATCAAAACCAAGTAAATGTGCGAGTGACAATTACTTGGTGGCAGTAATAATAAAGTGTAACATATGGATGTGGACTTGGACTTGAGTGTGGTCTGCGGAATAGAGCGGGGGATAGATCACTTTGCGGCAATGGACTAGCATGCTGCTTAGTGGTCTATCCCCCGCTCAAAGGGTATCTTTACGTGACCTTGACCCACATAAAATGTATAGTTGGTGGGGGTATAAAAAGGGCAAACCAATTGGATAGATACACCACTTTCATACCATGGCTCCACTTGACAACACCGTGTTCCATCGCAACAGAATTGTCTCTATTCTGGAGGTTATACCTCTAGAAATTATAGAAGTAGAGGACCAACTACCTGCGGTTGATCAAGAAGAGGAGGAGGAAGAGATAATGGATATTGAAACGGACTCTGACGAAGCTGGTTCAACGGACAATGAGGTGGACTTGCATGCCTACGAAACATTAGAGTCGTCATCTGAGTCGGAAATGGAATTCCAATTGGAAATCGAAGAAGAAGAAGAACAAGAACAAGACACTCCCCATCGTCCAATGGATAGGATGTTAGTTGCCAGAAGAATTATGTATTGTCATCGCTACCTATTCCGTGATGAGGATGATTCCGACTCTGATGGTGATGTTTCACCCTTGTAAAAAGTTTAAACAAAAAGTTAAAAAAGAATGTGAGCGGGGGATAGAGCACTTTGTAGTAAATGATGCTGCTTAGTGCTCTATCCCCCGCTCAAAATAATAATTCCAAATGACCTTGACCTACATAAACTTGCTCAAACAGACATCTTTGAAAAAACTTGTACAAATTATTGAATCTAGACCAAATATCATCAATTTATCAAGCCTACTGATAAATGTATTACAAACGGTTGTGTAAAGGCTAAATTTAGCACATAAGTGATAACCTGTTTCCATATGACGTCACTTTCCCCACCTATCTGCCTCGGATATAAAGGGTCCCGGTGGAGTGCGCTGCTCATTATTGCGTGGACATTCACAGAGTGTGCATTCAAAGCCAAACTGTTTGAAATGGCTCTTTGCGACATTTGTGGGGAAATCTTTCAAGACGAAGATCTTTTCACCATACACAGAGAATTACATGAAGACGAAGATAGAAAAGAAGATATTACCATGGATGAAATAGACTTAGACTCAATTGACCGGTTTTTGGAAGAGCACCAGAAGCAGATGGACTACTACGACAGCTATCTACAGCAAATGCAAAGAAGAAGACCTAGTGTGATTCAATTTGCTGGTGCTGGACCATCTACTGCTACAAGACCTATTGAAGAAGAGGACACCGAAGAAGAGGACACCGAAGAAGAGGATATGGAAGAAGAAGAACTGGAAGATGTAAGACAACTGCGCACCACAGCCTTGCCAGGACGAGTTGTAACACATTTCAAAATTAATAACGTTCAATTGGAATTGGAAACATTCATAACCCAGGCTAAGGAACTTGTTGGTCAAACGTTGAGGGAAGAATTACAAAGGCTAAATTTTATTAAATTTGGAATGGTGTTAGAGGCTATGTTTAACAATACTGATGGTGAAACAGCATTGAGAGCGTTCATTACCAAAAACCGAACCCTTACCTTCACCTCCAACATCGATGATATTATTGAAGAATGCTTGGAAGAACTTATAACAAAACTTCAAGAACATGAAGGAAGAGGATCTGGATGGACTTTGTCATCAATCGAAGGTATGGATGTAAGGGTTCACAAGCATGGATATGGTTTAAGGGGTAGTAGTTTTATCCCTTTACCAAAGAAAATCCAAAACACTAAATCGTGTAGGAATGTGCAAAATGAAGGTAATGAATGTTTTAAGTATGCAATGTTAACCAAGTATGTTAAAGATCATCCTGAAAGAGTTGGTAGAGAATATTACGAAAATGAACACCGCTACAACTTTCAAGGCCTCACCTACCCAGTTACATTGAAAGACATAGACAAATTTGAAAAGAAAAATCCTGGCGTTTCAGTGAATGTTTTTGGTCTGGATGATTCAAACAACGTTTATCCTTTGCGGGTAGTAAAGGTTGAGCAAAGAAACCACACGGACTTGCTATTGATAACTAAGGGTGAAATTTCCCATTATGTATGGATAAAGGACTTTGAAGCCTTAGTTGTAAAACAATTGACCAAAAGAGTAAATAGGATTACAGTTTGCAAGAGATGTTTCTGCTTTTCTTGGAAAGATTCAAGACGTGGAGGATTGGACTGGTTATTGGAACATAAAAGACTTTGCAACGAGAACTATGAAGTGAAGATTAGTCTGCCACCACCATCTCGAGCGTGTATCCAATTTAACAAGACAGTTCACCAATACCGAATTCCAATAGTGGTCTATGCAGATTTTGAATCAACGTTAGTACCACAGGAGCTGCCGGACGGCGAAGTGACTAGAAGAACAAAATATCAGTTGCATCAGCCCAACAGTTTTTGTTTACTAGTTAAATCAACCTTGTCTAAAAACCAATTGCAAGACTATGGTTTAACATCCACTCCAATACTCTACCGTGGTGAAGAAGCCGCTAAGTATTTTGTAGACCAACTGTACGATATTGCTGGAAAGGTTCAACGCTTGTTCGGTAATATTGTACCTATGGAACCTTTAAACCAAAATCAACAAGAAGAATACAACTTAGCGACAAGATGCTATTTATGCAAGAAGATGTTCAGTGAAGAAAATCCAAAAGTAAGAGATCACGATCACCTGACAGGGTTATACAGAGGAGCTGCTTGTAATTCATGCAATATAAATTACAAACTGCCAAACTTTATTCCTGTCGTTTTACACAATCTTAGCGGCTACGACTCCCACTTTATTATCCCGGAGTTAGGAAGAGATGACGGTAAAATTGATGTTCTTGCTACAACATTGGAAAAGTACATCAGCTTTTCAAAAACAGTAGGTAAAATTAAACTTCGCTTCGTAGACTCTTACAGATTTATGGCATCTAGTTTAGCCAAATTGTCAGAGAACCTAAGAAGAGAAGACCTAAAAGAAACCAGAAAAATTGTACCTGAAGATAAATTAGACCTAGTATTACGGAAAGGAGTGTTCCCCTACGATTACATAACTTCTACAGAAAAATTTGAAGAAACCAGTCTACCGCCGATTGAAGCCTTCAACAGCAAATTAAACGAAAGTGAAATCTCCGTTGAAGACTACAATCATGCATGTAATGTTTGGAACCAACTAAACATTCAAACCTTAGGGGAATATTCTGACTTTTATATAAAATTGGACGTAACTCTGCTGTGCGATGTGATGGAAGAATTCAGAAACACCTGCTTCTCCGCCTATGGACTGGACCCTCTACACTCGTACACATCTCCAGGATTAGCATGGCAAGCTATGCTAAAGTCAACCAACTGTCGACTGGAACTTCTAACGGATATTGATATGGTGCTCATGATGGAATCTGGTGTACGGGGCGGTTTGACACAAGCTGTAACACGTCATGTCAAAGCCAACAACAAGTACATCCCCGGCTTCGACGAGCAACAACCATCGGTCTACCTTGGCTATTTTGATGCAAACAACCTTTATGGTTGGGCAATGTCAAATCCGCTTCCCTACGCTGACTTCAAGTGGATCGACCCGGCCACCATCGGAGACATCTCACAGATTCCAAAGGATGGTCCAAAAGGCTATATTTTGGACTGTGATTTTGAATACCCGGAGCACCTTCATGACCATCACTACGACTTGCCTCTCCTAGCCAAGACTGAAGTTTCACCGACAGGAAGATGGCCAAAATTGATGATGACCTTGGAGAATAAGGATCGCTATGTGGCTCACTACTGGGTAGTTCAACAGGCTCTTGAATTGGGTCTACGTATAGTGAGAATTCATAGAGCAATTGAATTCACCCAGTCTTGTTGGTTGAAACCATATATTGATTCCAACACTGCAAGAAGAGCTGCAGCGACAACAGCATTTGAAAAGGACTTCTATAAATTAATGAACAATGCCATCTTTGGGAAGACCTTGGAGAACAAAAGAAAACACAAAAATGTAAAATTAGTGAGTGATCCTAGGAAATTGGAAAAATTAGTGCAAAAACCAAATTTCGGAACATCCATGATTATAAACGAAAATCTAGTCGCTGTCAGTATGAAGAAAACAACAATAGTCATGGACCGTCCGTTATACATAGGTATGTCGATTTTGGATATAAGTAAAACCCTGATGTATGATTTCCATTATAACAAAATGGTTAAACATTACGGAAGGGAAAACATTGGAGTCGCATACATGGATACGGACGCGTTTATCTACTGGATAAAGACTTTGGACATGTATGAAGACCTAAGGACTTTTCCATACAAAGAAGATTTCGATTTTTCTGACTATCCGAAAAACCATCCAAATTTTAATGAAAAATATAAAAAAGTAATTGGAAAATTCAAAGATGAAGCAAATGGAATGCTTTTAGAAGAAATAGTGGCGCTGATGGCGAAATTGTATTCATTTAAGATGTACCACGAGAACAACACACCGACAGTGAAGAAAGCAAAAGGAGTGAAGACATCTTATTTGAAAAAACACGTGACATTTGACCACTACAAGACTTGTTTGTTTGAAGATACTACGATATCAGCAACATTCAACAATATCCGAAGCTTTAAGCATCAAGTCTACAGTGTCACCGAAATTAAAAAAGCGTTGTCAGCTCGGGATGATAAAAGATACATTATGCCCGACAAAATCCACACTCTTCCTTTTGGCCACTACTCTCTAAACCCTATCAACTAGTAACCTATTCTTCGTCCTTCTACAACTACGACCTTATTCCTTTCTCCTTCCGTAAAAAAATGGGGAACACGGCAAGTCCAACGCCGTGTTCCCCATTTTTTTACACAAGTTTGGATGACCTTGACCCATATAAATGATGTGAATATTTAAAACAACATTCATTGTGATTATACATGTGATACAACAAACATTGAAACCTGCAATATGAAGGACTTAAAGCAACAAATTGTCAACGAACTTCATAAACCTGCAAGAAGAAAGTTTCCACGAAGAAATACGGTGATAAAAGGAATTAATGATTTATATCAAGCGGATTTAATCGAAATGATTCCTTATAGCAAACAAAATAAAGGATATAAATACATATTGACTGTTATTAACTGTTTTTCAAAAATGGTAGATGCTTTACCACTAAAAGATAAAAGTGGTAAAAGTGTTACAAAAGCAATGGAAACAGCTATACAAAGAGACAAACATACTATTAAACATTTACAAACAGATGATGGAAAAGAATATTTTAATAAGGAATTTGCAAATTTAATGAAAAAACACAATATAAACCATTATTCAACCAATTCAGAAGTAAAAGCCTCAATAATCGAAAGATTTAACAGAACTTTAAAAAGTGCAATGTATAAAATGTTTTCCAACAGAGGATCGCACATATGGATTGATATGTTACCAAAACTTATAAACGATTACAATAACAAATTTCATAGGACTATCGGGATGAAACCAAACCAAGTAACTAGTAAAAATGAAAACCTTGTATTAAAACGTATAAAAACGAATACTAAACCAAAAGTTGAAAAACTAAAGCCTAAAAAATTTAATGTGGGTGATAAAGTGCGAATAAGTAAATATAAAGGTGTATTCAGTAAAAGATACCTGCCAAATTGGACCAATGAGGTTTTTACTGTATTCAAAGTACAACCTACAGTACCTGAGACATATATTTTAAAAGATAATAAAGGACAATTGCTTGAAGGAGGGTTTTATGGACATGAAATGTTAAAATCAACAGTAGGCGATGTATATTTAGTTGAAAAGGTGTTGCAACGGAAAAAAGATAAGGTCAAAGTACGATGGTTAGGATTTAATAAGACGGAAGATTCTTGGATAGCTAAAAAGGATTTGATATAACCATAGAGAATCATTTTAGGTTGAACCATTACAAAGGATGGAGATAGTACCACAAAAAGAGAGTTTTACTATTAATAATATAGATGAACTCACAGTGGATAATTCAGAATTCAATAGTGGGAAGCATGGCAATTTGTTACCAAACACCGTTCGTTGTCTGGTTACCGGACCTTCCAACTGTGGAAAAACTAATGTAGTATTCAATTTGATTACAAACCCTAAAGGATTACGATTTAACAATCTATATGTATTTTCAAAATCACTACAACAACCAAAGTATCAATTATTGGAAAAAATACTGACTAATGTGCCTGAAGTTAAATATTTAAAGTTTAATGCAAGCGAGAGTGTCATGCAGCCACAAGAAGCTAAACCATTCTCCGTGTTTATATTCGACGATGTATCTTGTGAAAACCAAAACACAATAAGGAATTACTTCGCTATGGGTCGACATAACAACATAGATAGCATTTATATTGGCCAAACTTACAGCAAAATACCTAAACAACTCATTAGAGACAATGCAAACATGTTAATTGTATTTAAACAGGACGAAACCAACCTAAAACATATATATTTTGATCATGTAAATGCGGATATGACATTTGAACGATTTAAAGAGTTGTGTGGAAAGGCTTGGGCTGAAAAGTATGGGTTCCTAACAATTATGAAGGAACAACCGCTAAACAATGGTCGATACAGGATAGGATTTGATAAATTTATATTAATACATTAAACGTGGTATAACACATTCATTGTTGTACAACACGTCTTGCTACAAACATGGTTAACCAAGAAAAATTAGTAAAAGAAATAAAATCACTTAGTGATTCTATTCGGGCTAAAAACAGAGCATTGAAACTAGGTATTAGCGAGAGGGAGAAATTCCTTGAATCTACTTTTAAACCTATTACTGAACCCTTGAAACAATTAAACAAAAAATTTGCTAAACCTGTATTGGAAGGAGATGCGATTGCACCTATTACGAAGTTTGAAAGAGAAAATGTAAAGTCAGAAGATTTTAGTGATGAAGACCTGGAATCCTCTACGTATAGTGGTTTTACCGGTGGAGAACCCGAAAGAGAGCTAGAATCACCGGGCTATAGTGGAATAAAAGATTTATATGAAGTAAAAGCCAAAAGAGGACATGAAGTTGTATCAACTGCTAGTGAAGAGGAAAAAGAAGAAGAGACAAGGGAAGGTCCGTCAAACATAAGCTTATTGGGTGAAAACATTCATAACAAAGGACCTTTAGGAAGGAAATACATGGTAAAAATGTTACTCGGAACAATTCCTAATAAGAATTACCATAGTTATGGAGCGAGATTAACAGAAGACGGTTTAATGATAGGTAATAGCCCGTTAAACGTTGACGAACATGATAATATTGTCATTGGTGATCAAAGGTATAAGGGCACAAAAGGATTATTTGAATTATTATTTGAAAATAAGCCTTCAGTATCGGTAGTGAAAGAAAAAGACATGGAAGCATATAAAAATATTTTGGAACAGACAAATGCATATAGGAGAAAGTATTTACCTGACCAGCCTCCTTTTAGATCTAAGTCTTTAAAATATAAAGAATTTGTATCCAAGTTAATACCAACTAGAAGACAAACAATGCCGTTAACACAAAGAAAACCTGTAAAACGAAGATTTATGGCATCCACTTTGGATGTAAGTGCTCAGGAACAAAGAAAAAGAAGTAAGTCCGTTACGGGTACAGGTTTAATGAAGAAACTATATAACACAAATGTGATTTATTACAATAATATCAATAAATTGGTGGATAGAATGAAACTAATACATGAAGCTAAAGAAGCGGGTCATGCTGGATTGGAAAACGAATGGGTGGCTTTAGTGGATGAACTCCGAAACCGTGGGGTAATCTCATAAAAATGCGTTACTCCCTAGAATACTATTCAGTTGCACCATGAGTGTCGACAAGTTCGGACGTTACTCCTCGGATGGGTTATATTATGCCAATAGTTTAAAAAGAAGTGCTGGTTTACCACAAACACCTGATGGAGATTATGATATGAGTAATAAAAGGTTAAAAAACATAAAAGATCCTACGGATGAAAACGATGCAATAAATCTAAAAATATTAAAGGAAAAGATATCGCCAACATTAAAACTACAAAATAACACATATGACGCAGAAGATCATAGAATTATCAACGTTGGTAAACCAAATCAAAACGGTGATGCGATAAACAAAGGTTATTTGTCATCTGAATTAAAAAATACGTTAAAATTCAATGGGAAAACGTATAGTGCCAACAATAAACGTATATCCAACGTAGATGACCCTAAAGATGCAAAAGACAGCGTAAATAGACGCTATTTACATTCTTTGATACCTGAAAAGACAAAAGATGGATTTTCTTTTTATAAATTTGTTATTAACGATATAGGTTATCCAAAAAATGAAAATGATGCTGTAAATCTCAAATATATAAAAGATCATTGTGTCATACGTGATGTGGGAGTTATCGATTGTCTTGGCAATTGTTTGGCGAATGTAAAAGATGGTTCAGCACCATCTGATGGTGCAACAGTGGGTCAAATGAAAGAGACTTTAAAACAAGAAACAACTGGATTTGCAAAACGAGATGAAGTATTATCAAAGCAAGGGGATGACTTTATTCAAGGTAATGAAAAATTTCGTTTATTGACATACAAAAACGCTTATTGGGATTGCAGGCATGGAAGGTTATCAAATGTGTCATGGGGTCATGCAGATAGAGACGCGGCTGCCTTAGGACAAACAGTACATCTAGATCCAAATAATTACTATGCGTTTTTTATATGTAGTAATAAAAAATTAACAAACATGGCGCAAGGAAGAGAAGCAAATGATGCTGCAACTGTAGGACAGGCTATCACATTATCACAAATGGATAGCAAAGTGTATACTTGTAATAATAAACGTATAACAGACCTTAAAGACCCTGAACATGTGGATAATGCTGTCACTGTTAATTTTCTTGTAAAAGTTTTAGGAAATGCATTATTTGATGTATACAATCATATTGGTATTGGTTCAGGTCGTACTCCTTTGTTGGAATCTGAGAGAGGTACTTGGATTAAACGGGAAATTGTTCAAAACTATTTTATCAACCCTCGTACAAAAAAGTTTAGATCATCGGATTGGGGTGATTTTGATATTTAATAAAAGAACACAATAAACGACTTCATTTATGTCCAACTTGTCATAGAGGTAACACATAAGTTGTACATTGCGATTATAAAAGGACAATAATGACGTTCCAGTACATCAGTCCATATAGAGACACTGTAAGGAGAGGAGGTGGGATCACGTCCACAGCGGTTTCTCTGTTAAGTAAAGCTTTAAAACGAATTCCAGTAGGATCCATAGTAAATAGAGCAATAGACGCATTACCATACGAATTTCATATACCGGGAGGTTATCAGTATTGCGGACCAGGAACTAAATTGAAAAAACGACTGGAAAGAGGCGATCCTGGCATAAATAAGTTAGATCAGGCTTGTAAAGAACACGATATCGCATATTCCACGTTTGCCGATTCAAAAAATAGATCAATAGCTAACAAAAAGCTTGCGGACATAGCTTGGCAACGAGTAAAATCAAGTGACGCTAGCATAGCAGAAAAAGCAGCAGCTTTAGCAGTAACAGCAGGTATGAAGGCTAAAACAGCAGTAGGAGGTGGAAGAAGGAGGAGAAGGAGAGTAAAAAGGAGGTCAACCACAAGAAAACATGGAGGAAATATAAAAAGAAGACGACGATCTACAAGAAAAGGCAGGAAGAAGCCCACCGTGTGGTCAATGGTAAAAAACGGGGCAGGTCTTTACCTAAGACCTTATCGTGCATATTAAATGAAAGAAATCAATTGGTCATACCACATAAAGCATTAACCAATATTGAATTATTTAAATATATTTCCTGTTTAAAAATACCATTTTTCCGCGGTGTGTTTATGAAAGACAGTTTACCAAAGAAAATGTGGCAAAATGAGACTGGAATTGTAAATTTGGATAATACTGAAGGGCCTGGCACCCATTGGGTTTGTTATAAGAAACTAAATAACAATGTATATTATTTTGATAGTTTCGGTAATTTGCCACCACCAAAAGAACTTCAAAATTACTTTAAATCTGCTAAAAACATATATTATAACTATAAAAGAGAACAACCTGATAATACTTCAATATGCGGCCATTTATGTTTGGAATTTCTAGCTAAAAGTATCAGTCACTATTGAGATGTCTTCCTATACGGTATCATTAACAGGAAAATCGTCCACTTTACGAAGTATCCTTTTTCCAGCGTTACGCTTGCAAAAAGGAAGGTTTTGGGAGGCGGCACTATTGGATTTTACAACCTACAACTCTATCCCCAATGTTACGGAAGGTAAAAATAACGTATTGCATTATTATAAGGGAAAGGATGCCAGTGGAAAATTTACAGACTTACAAGAGTGCAGGTTACCCACAGGTTCTTATGAAATTGATCATATAAATGAATTTTTGCAAACTAAAATGGGAAAAGACAATATAACATTAAAAGGTAATAATAATACGATGAAAGCTGAAATTACTTCCAAATATTATGTAGATTTCACTCAACCAAACTCAATTGGTGATTTATTAGGATTTTCCAACGATGAGCCTGTTTTAGAACCAGATGTAACACATTCCGGTAAGAAAACAGTAACAATATTAAAAGTCAATAGTATAGACATAACTTGTAACATTATACAAGGTGCTTACAGGGATGGGGCTAACACCCACATCATACATACTTTTTACCCAAGTGTACCACCTGGATTTAAAATTGTTGAAAAGCCACAAAACCTGGTATATCTACCGTTGAACACCACTTTCATTTCAGACATCGTGTTGAGCGTATTGGATCAAGACGGTAACTTGGTAGACTTCAGAGAAGAGCCTATTACGATTAGATTACATTTAAAATCGACACTTTAATACAAAACCATGGGTTTAACATTTAAAAGCGAACAACCTACGGGAAACCGCATTAGTAGCTCTTCAGCTGTGGAGGAGTTAACACGCGAGAACATTCGTTTCTTAGAGAGAATTGGATTAAAATTAACCGAGTATGGATATACTGGATATAGCGCAGGGTCCAACATTCGACGAAACCCTATGGGAAAAAGAATATCACACCCACAACCCTTACACTTCATCGAAATTAAACAATAACGATGAAATCCGTATTCCCATACAAAATCAAGACATTTACACACTACCATGTGAAAGTTACTTGTATATTGAAGGACAAGTTACTAAAAAGGACGGTACTACTGTTGGTACAACAGTTCCATTTATAAATAATCCTATGGCTTTCCTATTTGATGAAATTAGATATGAAATATCAGGTGTAACAGTTGATTCCACTAAAAAAGTAGGTATTACGACAACTTTAAAAGGATTAACATCTATAACACCCAATGAAACCAATTTACTTAAACCTGCCGGATGGGTATTACCTACGATTGACACGATCACTCCAAATCCAAATGGATATTTTGATTTTCATATTCCATTACGTTTGCTGCTTGGTTTTGCTGAAGATTATAGGAAAATAATATTAAACGTTAAACAAGAATTAGTTTTGTTGAGATCTTCTAACGATAAAGACATTATTAAAGCTGCAGATGCTACTACAGATGCGACTTTAGAATGGAAATTAAAATTAGACAAAATTGTATGGAGAGTTCCACATGTTAAATTGGCTGACGAGCATAGAATGCTACTTTTAAGAAAATTAAAAGCCGATCGTGATATTGTTATTCCATTTAGAAGTTGGGAATTTCATGAGCATCCCAGTTTACCTACTACGGATCGACACACTTGGACTGTTAAAACATCGAATTATGTAGAACGAGCCAGGTATATTATATTTGGTTTACAAACAGGTAGAAGAGACGCCATTACTAAACATGCAGGACAATTTGATCATTGTGACTTGAAAAATATTAAAGTTTATTTAAATTCACAATTCTTTCCATACGACAATTTAAATGTGTCATTCACTAAGAAGAAATACAGTATATTGTACGATATGTACGCGAGATTCCAAAGTTCATATTACGGTAAAACAAATACACCTTTATTACCACCTGACAAATATTTCGATGCCTACCCAATAGTTGTAATCGATTGTTCTAAACAAAATGAATCAGTAAAGTCTTCAAGTGTGGATATAAAAATAGAAATGGAATTCAACGATGCTATACCGGCTAATACAACTGCATACTGTTTAATTCTACATGATAAAATCGTAACATACACACCTTTAACTGGAATTGTTAAAAATGTATTGTAAGAACCGGTTTTGTTTCATTCCGCGAGTATAAAAGCAGAGCGTACAGACCGCTCCTCATCAGTTTGTTGCCTACTGTTGTATGGGTAGCATCGTATTCAATATGGCTTCTCCTAGTGGTACACCTGAAAATGTGGTAGATATTGAGAAGGAGATATCTGAGTTTTTAGATCCTCAAGGTCACCAGGAAGGAGGTGAACAAAACGTTTGCGGACAACTTCACGCCAGTAATAATGTTGAAGAAAAAGGTAAAAGAAGAAAGACTATACAAAAGAGAAAAAGGGATATTGAAGATAATATTTCTCCAAACATATTGAGTGAGGTATTTTTGCGAATATTTTACCCAATCTCTTCCAGTTTGGATAAAAGTGTTTTAATCGGTGTTATGAAATCTACAGATTATTCCCCTACTGTAATTTTAACTCATGGACCCAAAATGATTTTGTTTACGGACAGTGCTTGGGAATCGTTTATGAAACATTTGCATCTACTAGAATGCTATTTAAGTAGTAACATGTTTGGAAGAAAGACAAGAGTAGGACTTTTGGATTCAAATGTGGAAATTGATATCATTAAACAACGTGGTGATCATCAGCTACGGTTTAGAGACACAACAAGACATGATAACAAAATTCAACTTAATCGAGAGGAGTTTTTCATTTTAACTTGTGCTACTGAACCTATAACAAGATACTTGAGACAACTGGTGTTTTCAAGTTCGATTATTAAAGATTATCTGGAAGACACTTTGGACAAACAACCGGACGCACCTATATTATACGGACCTGTGGATACTTCTATATTTAATAGAGTTCCTCATGAAGTACAGATGTGGAGACAATTGGAAAAGTACGCTCAACTACATAAGAAATCAGTAAAACAGGAAGAAGAGGAAGATGGAGGAGAAGAATCAAGTGTTAGTGATGAAAATGAAAATAAGGAAAATATAAAGATGGAAACTTAAATGACAATGGTTAGTTTTTAAAACAATAGCCAACATTTTGTGGGGTTAGGCCTATTGGGGACGGTGCCCACGTTAAATATACACCAACGCGCCAACAACTGTACGGCCTGGTATAAAAGTAGTACCTACCGTGGTGTGGAAATCAGTTGACCTCCTGACTTCGTAATGAGCAGACGTGTGACCTTCAAAATGGACAAGGGAGAAGAACAACAAGTAAAGTCCAAGCCTGGTATTATTGAGTTTCAAGCGTTTCGTGGTAATGATGATAGATTCATTATAAAAGAACTTGTGTTTTTGGACATGAATACAAGTGTTCCTTATTCGTTTTTATTTAAACCACCATGTTCTTATTCGTCTTTAACTAGTAAAGCCGCTACTACCAACAGATGGATTTCAAAACACTTCCATCATATCGATTGGTATGATGGATTTACAAGTTACACGGACTTGTATCACATTATGCATCACTTTTCAGACAAGTTTACCAATATTTACACAAAGGGGCTGGAAAAGAAAAGATGGATCGAAGGATTTACTCATGTTCCGGTTAATGATGTGGAATTGGATAAGAATTATCAATACATGCTGGAAACCATATGTATTTGTACAAAAAGCCCAGAACATGATAAAGATAGACATTGCGCTTTGAAAAATGCCTATAAACTCGCCTCTTACCTTCAAAGTGGGGAATTGGGGAGTGGTGGGGGTAACGGAGAGTATATAAGTGGGGAGCAGACAGGGACCTGGCATGAGTATTACTCGAGATTCCGAGACGACAACATCTCCGAGCAAGAAGACGATCTGTAACCTGACCATGGCATCTCACCAGTTCCTTCAGACTTTGGTCGAGCAGTTCAATGCTCACTCCAAGTCAACAATATTACCTGTAAAGAAGTGCTCGGAACTAAAAGACGAGAAGCACTACATAATCCATGCTATGAAGAAGATGGAGACTACAGTTGGGGAGGCCATCTGCTGCAGTCTCAGCGAGGCACCGTTTACTCCGGGGGATGAACCAAAGTTCCAGGTGTACCTGCCCAAGAGATTCGTCCATCTTCTACAAAACGAGGATCTTCGCTCTATTCAACCCGGGTGTCTATACCTGGTGTCCCACGGCTGCACGGGTAGCAATTCTACAGAGTTGACCATCCACATCGCTGACAAGCAGCAGTGTTAGATTTAAGTTTTAATGTTGTACATATGTTGTTGTTGTAATGTTTTATAAATAAACAAATCATAAAAGACAAAAAAATAAAAAAAAACAAAAAATGCAACATATCAATATGTGACAGACTTCACGTATTGATATGTTGCATTTTTTTTTAAACTTCGCGGGTGACCTTGACCTTTGACCTTTGCATTTCACAATTACCCCCACTACTGTAATTACCCCCACTACCGCACTAGGATTCAAACCTGCTTGAATGCGAAAAACGGTCAGTCTGTTGCCAACTAGCAAACGATGAGCACCTTGTACGAGCTTTGCATACAACGAGTTATAACTCACAAGGACTTGTTCCCAACATGTTTACAAGACAACATCCCACTAACAATAAAAGAAGATGTCAAACGCTACAGGAGGGAAAATACAGGGTATTCGGAATACTCCTGGTATAAGTTCCACGACGGGGAAAAGTTTTGTAGGCCTTGTGGCGAGGCCGCCGTCAGAGACCTTCGGCGATTCGTACAGGATGGTGGTATAAAACAATTCGGATTTCTAGCGCCACTGTTTCGATTTGAAAATTACAAGGACACCTGCGCTATTTGTTCCATTCCATTGTATCGATGGAAAAAGTTTAGAACTGTTTAATTGGATTTTCTATACCCCCACCACTATTACCCCCACCACTTTTTCATGTACCTCCAAGCGCTGTGCCTCGGCTTCATTTCTACTCCAGCAGCCAACCTAGCAACATCAAGATGTCTCTGAACGTTAGTTGCGCAAGTTACGAGGAGGTGAGCATCAAGACTCAGCAGGAGCTAAACGACTTATACAAGGAGTTGCAGCTGATGGTGGCACGAGGCTACCGTATAAATGTGCAAGTTTACGCTTGCAATATACGGAACACCCGGCAGTCAAAGGAAGAGCCTGGACACTCCTCGACGGCTTCCTCACCAGCGTCCATGAAGACCGAGCCAGACAACTTGGACTACTTCAGCTGACTAGCAGTTGTATTTCTTGTCCTAACCATTGTAGAATATGTATATTTTTTCATTATATTAAAGAAGTAAAAGAGCAGAAACACCTATCTTGTTACTGACATATAAGCTCAGTAACAAGATAGGTTTTTTTAAAACACAATTTGGATGACCTTGAAACTTCCCCCTCCACTGCTTTGTTACCCCCACCACTTGACTATTGGTGTACATGGCACATCGCAATTGGAAACCTCATTCCATCTTCAACAGCCACACCGACAACATCAACAATGGCAAACCTACCAACAGATGAAAGGTGTCCTCACGCATGTTGTGACTTCGTCCACGAGTTGGAGAAGAGGATGCAGGAGAGGGCGATAAGAAGAAAACAGATCCACTCAGAAAATATCATGATAGTCAACGGCTATCTTTTATTGTTCGGCCTTATTATGGTTGTACTTTTCATACTGTACGGCATAGTCACATGTGTCGGCAAGGTTGCAGAAGAAAACGCTCGCCACCATCAATTGGAAAGTTTCAATGTTACTTTGTAAGTTTTCCTTTTTTTAAAACTTCGTTTGGATGACCTTGAAAATTCCCCCACTACTCCACCACACCCCCCACCACTTCACCATGTTCCTGCATGAGCATCACATCAACCGTCATTCCTTGTCCGACAAGCAACCATGGCAGACAACAACACCATCAGCCAAGCTGACTCCACTACTGATGTCGGTACAAGTACGGGTTGGACACTGTCGGTCGATAGTGTACACTATTTGGAGTCAATTTGCGAACGTATGAAGGAAATACTGCGGGACAACCCTGGGATCATAATACAAATGAATTTAAATTATGATTGGTCCCAAGTTAGAATGCAAGGGGACGACAACAACGGTCAACAATCTCCACAATATTCGCCCATGTCCCCGATCTATCCTTACGGCGAGTCTGACGTCGATGAAGATGAGGCTGATGAAGATGCAGGGGACAACGAGGCTGAAGAGGAGTAAGCTTCATTCCTTTTTTTTAAAACCTAAATTGGATGACCTTGAGAATTCCCCCTCCACTATTTCCTTTTTTTTTTAAACCCAAATTAAATGACCTTGAAAATACCCCCTCCACGTACTTTTGGTTTACCCCCTCTACTTTTCAATACTGTTACCACAGTCTGTAGCTCACATCATTCCTTGCTTAGCTATCATGGCGGACAGCACTCTTTCTCGAGTTGACTCCACTACGGATGAAGAATGGCCATTTTCCTGGAATGTTCATCTGCAAGACTCGGCAGAAGTGGATATGTTGCATGAGAAATTGGTGTATGTATTAAACGAAAACCCCAACATTGAATGTAGAATGACTATGGATTTCGATGCGACAGGGGTCCACACTCAACCTTCCACTTCCAGCCAGCCTGAACCTCAGCTACAGCCAAAGAACTTTACACATCTTTACACTCCAATACGGCCGGAGGATGTGGTTATCAGCGAGGCAGACTCTACTACAAGTTATATTGAACCAACGAATTGGAAGCTTGTTGTTGACACCTTACACAAGGTCGACTTAGTATGTGACAAATTAAAGGAATTGATGATGCAAGATCCTGGTCTTCGTTTTAAAATTGATTTGTTTTTCATCTGGGGAGCACCTGCACGGGGCTCTTCGTCTGACAGCTCTCTAAGTACAACGGATGAGGAGGAGGAGGAGGACGACTAGTTATCTTTTTTAAAACTCCGTTTGGATGGCCTTGACCTTTCCCCCTCCACTGAGTTTATTTAAGGTGCACTCTCAATGACTGCAGCATCATTTCATCGCGCACCTTCACCACAGCAACATGGAGAGTCAACTCAACTACTGTTGCGAACGGAAATGTTTTTCATGGCCGAATGACATTGATGTTGCGGATGGCCTGGCGTGTAGAAAATGTGAAGCTTTTGGTCAATGCATGTGTAAGTGCAAGTCTTGGAAGAAGCCGAAACCGGAGTTGAAGACATTCCATGTGTACCAGATGAGAGGGCATAAGTACACTTGTTGCCCTGAACGTTGCATTGAATTCACATTAAAACAGCTAACTGGCTGCAAATTGTGCAACAATCATTTTGCAGGTTTTTGCAAACATTATTTAGGAGCCTGTCAGTACAGATCAACTTGGCATACAGAAGCACTCACTATCAATGAAATCGCTATAGATACACAAGAGTAGTCTTTCTACTCTTTTCTTTTTTTAAAACTCCATTTGGATGACCTTGACCTTTCCCCCTCCACTCACCTTAGTTTATATAAGCTCCATTCCTGCTGGCCACGGCATCACTTCATCTTGCTCCCTCGCCAAAGCAACATCAAGTATGGAAACTAAGCGTGTCTCATGTTGCGAGCATAAGTGTTTAGAGATACAAGGCGTCGTCCATTGTGCAAAGAAGCTTTGGGAGGAAGAGACAGGGACAACCTATTGCTGCGAGGGCAAGTGTTTCCTACTACCAAGATGGCAAGTGGACGGGCTGGCCTGCCGGCAATGTGAATGCTTCGGATGTTGCAGGTGTAGATGCAAGAACCAACAGCTGCCACCACCGGTACTACAAACTTTCAAAATCTACAAATCCAACTACTTTTACACTTGTTGTCCGCAGCGGTGTATTAAATTTCATTTCTCCAATCTTACCAATTGTCGGAAGTGCTACGGACAACCTGATGGGTGGTGCACCTGTTTTCTGGACTCCTGCCGCTACAGATCGGATTGGTTTACAGATCCGTTGGAAATTGATGAGGTCGCCCAGGAAGCACAAGAGTAGTCTTTCTACTCTTCAACTTTTTTAAAACTCCATTTGGATGACCTTGAGATTTCCCCCTCCACTTCCCCATATACCTAGAGTACACAGAGCCTGACAGTCAGTCACTCGGTGGCTGTCGTGGGGTGCGCATCGGTGTCGGCGCTCCGTTGTTAGGTTTTCAAGGTCACAGTAATATCAAATTGTTGGTGTTGTGCTGGTTCAAGGTCACCTGAGGAATAACCGATTGCCCATTTAGGCAGAGTCATGTCAGAAACTCGAGTTTAACTTGGCACTTTTGCCGTTTCTCGTCGAAAATTCGCTCCAAGTGGTCAAGGTCACGGGGACTCTGACTGAAACTCGGAGCGTAGTGCGAGAAACGGCAAAAGTGCCAAAAAATTTTAAGTTTCGGCGTGACCTTGACCTCAGTGGCGTCGGTGACGTCATTTTGGTGACGTAAGGGGTGATGACGTCATCAGCACGTCATTTCTGTGACGTCATGGGTGTGACGTCATAGAAATGACGTCATTGGTGATGACGTCATCGATGACGCAATCGATGACGTCATCGATGACGTCATCGGTGAGGTCATTGACCTCGATGACGTCATCCCTCAGGTGACCTTGAACTGGGCCAGCACCAACAATTTCACACTATTAATGTATTAAGGTCCAATTATTACAACTTGCCTGAGAAATGCTTTAATTTAGGACACTGATGACGGGACGCACTCTACAACCTTCAAAACTAAGCCATAGAACCACACAAGGTACATCATGGATTTAAAGTAGTATCATTTACTATGACTCTATTATACTCCATGATTAAATAAAACATTTTAAACATCTGTTAATAATCAGCTGTAAATACGTGTATTTTTGACGATTAAAGATATTCACAATATTGTATTGGTTGGATGTCATTGATTTAGAGCTAAAAGTAACATTTTGTATTGTATTAAAATAAAATGCTCGATTTCGAGCAACACGTATAAAAGCCGTATGATTAACATTGCCGACTGAGCAACAATGGGCTACTGGCCCAAAGGCGAAGATGACTCTTAATGCTCTCTGAAAACCTAAAACTCATCTAAATTAACTGTTTCTTTTCCATCATTATTATTAACATGTGCACTTTTTTATTCTATTATTGATTTTTTTTATATAACCTTATTCATGATTTATGGGCAAATTCAATTTCCCTGTTAATTTAGGGATTAATATAATTACGGAAATACCTGAAAAATTCTTTTCGAGTGTTAACGGGCAACAATAACTAGTGACGTTCATCCCCGATTTCCGGGCGTAAAGTTAGAATGATTATTGGCCCGTCAACTTTGGTGACATGGGCTGTAGATAAAAGGTTACAGTTGATAGCAAGATCAACTTTCCCGTATCTCTTTTGAATGACTAAAGAGACTAGTAGTAATATAGGGTAATATACCAAACAGATCATGCCCTTCAATACGAGAACTGATCTGGTCAATCTTGATTTACACTTAAAACTACATCATAAAGTGTATTATTTTTTATTAAATATCAAAGATGCAATTATAACAAATGTTTAAACATTTAAAAAGTAAAAAAGTATCGTTTAACATATTTTATTACACTAAACACATGAATAAATATCAACAATGGTGTTCGATCCCAGCCCAACCTGGCGGACAAGTATGGAACTACTTGGTGAGGAAGATTTTACAGTACGCACTCAACGGATTTATTTAGCAGTAAGCCTATCACTGTTTTGTTACTTTTGTTGCCTTTTATGTTACTTTCTACTATATTTACCTGTTATCTACAACATAATACCGTATAACGCAAATCAAAGGTAGGCTAAACGTTGCCGAAAAATATAGTTAAGTCCGGTAAAAATTATTGGTCAACCCGAAAGTAATTGCAAACTGATTTATTTAGATCATTTACTTCAATGAACTACTGGTACTGTAATATTAACACAATTCCATTCTTTATAATACGAGAAATGACTATTGCAATGTTTTACATTTTTCTCAAACAAAATGTAGAGGCTAGATTTTGCTTGAACATTGCATTTGTTTATATTTGAAGACAAAAATAAGTTAATAACTCAACCTCAGAAAAATTCATTTTCTATCTATAAAATTAGGTGGGGAAATTGAGGTTTTTAACACAAGTCTTGTGGATTGTCAGGTTGGTGGACGTGAATTAACAAAAATTAAAATACAGTATAACATACATTTTTGAACATGGATTTTCTAAGAGCTGCGAACAAGGTAAAAGTTGGATGTTTACTATGATAATACAGATTGTTTGAAAACTCTCTACCAATATTTTAGGGCATTGTTCCTGGGTTAGAAAAATATCTAAGTATCATATTTAAATTGTTCGGAAGTCTATAGTTAATCACACAGCCATCACCATTTTTTTTTTCAAATAATAATTTTTATTTCCGTAACGGATGGTTCTATTCCGTTCATATTTGGTGTGAGTCTTTATCATACCAATGTCCATTCAGAAAAAAATTAATTTTTTTTACTGTATATTTTCAAAATGGAGGCCATTTTAAACTTTCAAACTGAAATATCTCAAAGTCGGTAACTAATTATACTTGGCACAAAAAAGTGAACAAATTAAATTATCTAACCGATGGTACCAAGTGTGTAAGGATTTGACAATATGCACATAAAGGAGTTATCACGATTTTTCTCCATAAAAAACATTGAGTTTGCTGTTAAAATGGCATTAAGAGGGGGCTAAAGGGTGTCCTATAGCGGGCGTTGCTGAAACAACCGGAACACAGTTCGTTCTGTTCCAGTCAACTGTGTTGTGACGCGGCTGGCGGAGGGATGTAGTTCTGACAACTGCTGGGGCTGCTGCCACTACCTCCCTTCACGTTTTCCCGTGTCGGTCTAGTCCGCCTCTGCCTATCTTCTCCTTCCGTGTACAGATAACATGGAATATCTTGGCCTCTGACATAAGTTACTTCACTACTGGGTTCAAATTTGTAAAAAAGTGGGACTAAAACAGTCTACAACATTGTCGTTGTACTCCAATTAATTGTTTTAGCTGAAAAATGTTATCACAGATGTTAGTTATTACGTTTTAGTTACGTGTAGGCCTACTACCCACCCTCTGACTATCACTCAATGTGTTGTTGTCACGTGCTAAATGGTTTTTAAAGATTTTAATTTTATCGAAATGACGAAACAAATTAGCCTACGACCACATTAAATTCCATTTATATACTCCCTTTATTTTATTACATAATTAAAATTAAAAATTGTAATTTTGAAATACTTCAGATAGTTTGCTTGAACACCAACGCACTTTAAGTGCTTATTTTTAAGGTGGGTATGACTGTGATGCTTTATTTATAAAACAATCAAATACACATTTCGATTTCATAAGTTTAACTAAACGCCTTTCCTCTTGTTTAAGTTGTATTAATTACGTTCACGCAATTTAGTCTTCAAAAGAAGTAACAATGTAGTGAAAAAATATTATTTTATGTCAAAAACTATAAAATTTGGTTTAAAACTGGTGACATAAAATTAATGAAAATAAAATAAAAATTAATAAAAGTTAATAAACATTATGAACCTCAAAATGAGAATAAGGATAAAAACAAAAACCGTCTATTACCCGTTTTTTAATCAGTACTATCCCAAATTATTTATTTTAAATTAAGTGCAGCTGTTCAATGTTGCGTGTGAACGTAGCAAACTAGCTCATCTGAAGGGCAAATAATTCTTCAGGATGGTATTGCAAAGAAAATTGAACAACGGCTTTAAAATAAATCATTGGAACACAAATCTTCAAAACTCTATGGCTGACGGGGTTGTAATTTTCCATACACGTTCCTCTTTGTGGTCCTCATAGGTGCTCACTAAGACACGGTTTTGCAAAGTTCTTTGGGACTCCGCCCCACAGAACTTTATAGTTTCAATGAAATTCGTATGGAAGAATATTTATTTACATTTTAAATATATTTCATTATGTATGAAATTAAATCACAACTGCCAGCGAAAGCCGCGACTGCTATAAAAACTAGTAGTTTGATTATAGGCCTAATGGGAAATAAATGGCTTTATATTTCATCCGTATTAATGTTGCCTGATTAAATTTAGTTTGTAACCTACATTCAGAAGGGAGTGATAAAATATAAGCTGGAAACACTCCTATGACAGAAAACCTAAATACTTTTACCAATTCTGTTCATAGTAAAATCAAACAAAACACTGTATTATAAATTCTTAGACTTTCCAAGTCTGCTTTGATGGATTTATACTACTAAAATTTACCATAAAGGAGTTGGGACCTCGAATTCGAATGTCAAGTTTAAAAACACTAATAAATGTCCTGCATTAGCCCCTCCAGTAACAAATCTTGTAAATAAAGGCATTACATCCATTGTTTACCAGAAGAGTCACCATGGTTAGAGGCCCCTCTGCATATCAGAAGAAAACTCTTTAATTAATTAATAATTTAATTCTAACCAAATAAACCAAGCCAATTAATAAACCAAATAAACCAATTAATTCTTTAATTCTGTAAAAACATTCGAAGGGTCGAAACCATGTGCAGAATGTAAAATTGTAAACAATGCACAACATAATGAACATGGGACAGATGTAAATTCATTTTAAATTACAATCAGCTGGAAGTAGATCGTATTCATGCGCGCCCGTCGTTTTCAGCGGCTGCTGCTAGAGTCAGTATCGGGAGTCACTGGGACCAAAATTTCATCGTGCAGTGCTTCGCCTGCTCCAAGTTTCCAAATTTATTTTATGTCCGATAAAAGTGGTATTGGTTTTAAATGAAAGTTAAAGACTTGGGCTATTTGGCTAACTTTTTGATTTTTTCAAATTTGAATCCATATGAAACTATATATAAGGGATTTGATAAACTTTGAAACATTATAACTTGATGTGGAATCAAAATATCAAAAAATCAAAAAGTTAGCCAAATAGCCCAAGTCTTTATCTTTTATTTAAAACCAATACCACTTTTATCGGACATAAAATAAATTTGGAAACTTGGAGCAGGCGAAGCACTGCATGACGTTTTGAGAGGGGCCATTTTGTACCCTCTTAATTAAAAGGCCTACTTTCCGCGGACAAATCTCCTTCCTCACTATCATCAACCTAGATTTTGGGCCTCACACATGGTGAATTGCAGCAGCGTATCTCTATCCAGAGTGTTTTACACCTAATACTAGATATTGTTTCTCGCTCTCAGTACGCTTGTAAACGTATTCAGGTAGTAGTGTAGGGGCATATGTAAGTATAGGAAGGTTCGTGGGATTTTAAATGAAGCAATTATATGACTGGTGGCAATAGATAGGCAATGACATGTAGAATCGTGTACTACCGGGTGTTTTGCCTGAAAGTGTGGCCGAGCTGGTGTATGACGTCATACTTCCAAAATGGCCGCTAACGGTGATATTGTTGCCTTTCTAACGCTAAACTGCTTTACGGTTGATCTTATGAATACTTTTTAAAGGATATTTTTTATTTATAACAAGACAAGAAAGAAAAAAAGCTATCCAACTTGGGGAACATGCCGCCATATTTAAAAATGGCCGCCATCGTGGATCTCCCTTTGTGTTTCATTTTAAGGCATTAAACCACTACTAAATGTAATAAAACCATGCAGTTTTCTGCAGTTAATTGAAGGGTGGTAATTACTGCATTCTGGCTGGGTAGTAATTTTCAGTCGCCATCTTGGATCCGCCATTTTGGATAAGGTAATTTTAAAAAATATTTAAAAAATTTAAACTTAGTGTTGTGACACATCATTTCACACTGCATTTTCGTGCTGATTGTATTTAAAAGGCCGTTTTTGAATATATTTATTCATTTTCGAGAAATAATCAAAATCCTATTCTTTCCTGTACATTTCTTATGGACATTTTGAACTTTGATTAATATTTAGGATTATTTTTCTAATAATAACGGCGGTTCTAGTCTAAATATGTAGTTCGCTGAAGTCTTAAAACACTTTAATGGCTTCAATTTGAGCTATAATTCATTCAAATTGGTTGAATAGTAGTCGAGTTACAAAGAAAAATTTATCAGAAATCATATACAGGGTGTCTCAGACCACCCGTACACCCCTTTAAAAATCTACAAAACTGATTATTCACAAAAACAAATTGTGCCATTGTAGGGAAACCGGTTGCGCTATATCCATTGATGATAATTTCAATGTACAGGGTGTACCAGAAACAATTTATCCAGACCGTAAGTCATTAATTTTAAATACGAACACCCACTTTTTATGGTATTTTTGGATTTGAGACATAATTTTAACACTACTTTCCAATTTAATGTGTATCCCTAATCATAACGGTTTGAGAGATAAAGGAGGTAGAAGTTTGATTTTTTCCCATAAGAATAACATGGAGCAAATTGTCATATCCATTAAGAGTCATCTTCACCCCTGTGCCAGTAGCCCATTGTTGCGCAGTCGGCAATGTTAACTATACGGCTTTTAATGCAAAACATGGTATTTTATTCCTCTGTTTCGGACACCGTTTTTCAACCGATTTTCTTTAAACTTGGTAAGTGTTTAGTTGAATAGTTATATTAGGTCCCTCATACCTCGAAATTCGGAAATTTTAACAAATATTACCCTCTGTGACGTCGCAAAGTAACTCGATTTTCCTTAGTAATATTTCAAAAGTTAGTAAAATTTTCAAAATTTCGTGGTATGAGGGACCTAATATAACTATTCAACGAAACACTCACCAAGTTTAAAGAAAATCTGTTGAAAAAGGGCGTCCGAAACAGGGGAATTAAATACCATGTTTTGCATTAAGAGCCGTATGGTTGATATTGCCGACTGCGCAACAATGGGCTACTGGCACAGGGGTGAAGATGACTCTTAACACTGAAACTTTTATCTTTAACATAACTGTCCAAGTATAAAAATATGTTATAATTTAGATAATATTTCATTTTAGTTAATATTTCATAAAAATACAAATTTTCACGTATTTAATTTTTAGTTTTCTACACATTTTAAATAATTTCCACCGTATTGACAAATTCATACAAAAATAAAATAATTTATGATAACCCTAATAATTTATAATGCTAAAGTGTTTAAAAGAAGAAGGCATTTTTATGCTAGGCCTTTTTAGTTTAACGGGAAATTTACAGAGATAATGGACATGAAATTTAGCCCCATGTTATTCTTATGGGAAAAAATCAATCTTCGACCTCCATTATCTCCCAAACCGTTAGGATTACTTACCCTGAACGTGTACGATCTTTACTATCTATAGCTTAAATGAAAGTCAATTTATAAATTAATAAAGTTTAGATTAATATATTAATAATAATTTTGACCAATGCATTAAAATTTTAGAATTTGTTTCGACTGTGATTATTGATTTTTAGTTTTACATGTTGGCTACACTGTCTAAACAGAAAAATATCCATTTGTCAGCTGATCAATTGTTTATTGTTCACTGTTTGTTTATGAATAATGAGATTGATGTGAACAGTGAATACTAAGAAAGTTTTGTGTCCGTTTAGTGCATGTGCTCGTTTAGTGTTTCTGTCAAGTTGTGAAGTCATTTTATATAATAAAATTCAGGTTTTAATAAAAATACGTTACATCCCTTGTACAAACTAAAAAAACTACACTAAATACACACAAAATATAAAAAACTAAACAAAATACACTAAACGTGGTTTAAACTTTCTTAGTATTCACTCTTCACATCAATCTCATCATTCATCAACAAACAGTAAATAGTAAACAATTAGTCAGCTGACAAATGAAAATTTTCCCGTTTAGACAGTGTAGCCAACGTGTAAAACTAAAAATGAATAAACACAGTCGAAACGAACTCTAAAATGTTGATGCATGGGTCAAAATTAATTTGTTTAGACTTTATTAATTTATAAATGTTCTTTCATTTGAGCTATATATAGTAAAAATCGTACACGTTCAGGGTAAGTCACAATAATCTATCCATACCAGCATTTGTAATTTAATAAGTTTTATGCTTCAATGACTGATCATGACCCAGCTTAAAATTGTCTGATTTTAATTATCAGCATCTCAAATGAAAATCAATATTTTTGTGATTTATTAAGACTAAAACGATCATTTTATCTTGATTACAGCCCAAGGAATAAATAGTTAACCAAAATTTTTATTTAAAAAATTGGTTTTCAAATGATATATTTTTGAATTGCCTATAATTTATCCAATTTTAATGATTAATATATCAAACTGAAGCCTTTACAGTGTTTAAAGACTTCAACGAACTGCATATTTGGACTAGAACCGGAGTTATTAGAAAAATAAACTTAAATATTAATCAAAGTTAATAATGTCCATAAGAAATGTACAGGAAAGAATAATATTTTGATTATATCTCGAAAATGAATAAATATATTCAAAAACGGACTTCGGAAATTCAATCAGAACGAAAATTCAGTGTGAAATGATGTGCCACAACGCTATGTTTTACATTTTTTTAAAATTACCTTATCCAAAATGGCGGATCCAAGATGGCGGCTGAAAATTACTACCCAGCCAGAATGCAGTACTTACCACCCTTCAATTAAAGGCAGAAAACTGCATGGTTTTATTACATTTAGTAGTGGTTTAATGCCTAATATGAAACACAAAGGGAGATCCACGATGGCGGCCATTTTTAAAAATGGCGGCATGTTCCTCAAGTTGGATTGCACTTTTTTGTTTCTTGTCGCGTTATAAATAAATAACATTCTTTAAAAAGTATTCATAAAATCAACCGTAAACCAGTTTAGCGCTAGAAAGGCATCAATTTCACCGTTAGCGGCCATTTTGGAAGTATGACGTCATACACCAGCTCGGCCACACTTTCAGACAAAACACCCGGTAGTACATGATTCTACATGTCATTGCCTATCTATCGCCACCAATCATACAATTGCTTCATTCAAAATCCCACGAATTACATATGCCCCAGAACTATAGTTTCAACAACGCCCGCCAGGACTGACCTTTAGCCCCCTCTTAAGGGTGCGCTCTACCTCGGTGTCAAAATCGACGAGCGAGACTGTTAACTGCCGCTATAAGCGGAAACTCACATTTTGGAAAATATATGATGGGTGATTTTAAATTTTGTTACTTAAATGCTTTTTTTGGTTTCAGTGCGAAATCGATCGGTGGTCTAATAACGATGTTTTTGAAAGCAGACCTTTCGCATCTCCCTTCTTGCATCGTTATCTATAAACTTTTTACCAATCTTATTGCAGATTCTTGTTCTTAAGATTATATTGTACTCGTGTATCGTCTTACTTTTTCTTAAAAAATTGTTTTTACGTTAAAACTTGATACAAAAACGCTTATTTCAACATTATTAGCAAGCACCCTGCTTAGTAATTTAAATTAATATCGAAATTTTAAGACGATAGCAAAGTACAAAATTATATTACGAAAAGAATGACACCAAACAATTTTAAATCGGTTTACAACTGGGGTGACAAACACGGAGAATCAAAACCCTTGCATCCGCGCGCGGCAGATGGGTAGAGCGCACCCTTAACAAATTTAACCAGTGTAGGTCCTATATTTTTCAGATTCGTTGTTTTCTATATATATTTAAATACAATGGTTGCCGGTTCAGTTCTGAAAAAATTAGTGGCTTGTTAAATGTTCGATTCCGGACCCAGTTGCGATTTAAATATGCTTTGCTTTCAAATAACTGATCGATGTAAGGTAGTAACAAGACTGGGGCTTGGAACGTTCCCCGTCAAAACGTTAAAAAATGCCATTGGCGAAGATGGACACAAAATAAAATTAATGATAAAATTACCTCCACCGTTTTGTTACCCTTATCTTCGGAACAGATGTTGTAATAAGAAACGACTGACAATGGAAAATGCGAGACATTAGTGGACTGCAGACAGATTAAATACGGCTAAAAATTTTATGCACTGCTGAAACTGAAAAATTAAGTTTACATTGTCATGACAAATTTCATATTATCAGTTCAGATTAAGTGGACTTAACTAGTTTGTAATTCAATAATATCTTCAGTAACTTTTGGACAAAGACGAATATTACGGGCTATTTGCGACCTTAAGAATAAATATTAAAATCTTAAACTTATTGGTAAACTGGAATTTCTTTACATTTCAAAGGTAAAATTTGTCAACAAATAAGGGAGGAGTTACCCGCATAAACAACAGTTTCACTTTTTGAGTGGATATGCTACTAACTGAATACTATTCGAATACGATCACCTTTGTAAGTTTATGGCCCTAACTTTTATATAGTAAATGCAATTACTTTACTTCTATTTTTCCAAAGGCTGTGATATTTTCAAAGAGGGGCGTGGCAAAACTTTTGGCGTACATGACGTTCCATTGGGTGAGTGAGATCTGATCGATCTAGAACTCTGTTCTGCTGGATGTGAGACTGGGTGTAAACATTAATGATTTTGGTATTGTTTGGTTAGTTTTCTAATTTAGGTTTGTATGTAAGAACCGTCAAATTTGTAATCATTCTCAATTATTGCAGGTAATTACTTCATTAACTGTTGCGAAATTAGTTCCTGCTTGAGACTTGTAATGCTTAGTAGGCTACCTAATTTATTTGAAGTGGACACAATTTAATATGGTTTTAGTAAACCCTATTAAAACGACTTTTTCAATAATAGCTATATTATCTCAGTATTAAATTTAACGAGTTTATTATTTATTGAATTACCTATCAGAGATTATAAGTTGAAGAGGTTATAGTATGAATAATCTCCCTAAATAGTAGCCTATGGTCCTATCCCTAACCTAACTGAGAAACTCTTCCCACCAATTCTATAATTTGTATTTAAATTTAAAAAGCAAAACCACTTGAAAACCTTGAAGAATGTTACTGGTGACTGTACATTCCAGCAAACAACATACAAGCATACTAAATGAAATGCTTATTATGAATTTCATGCTAGAATCAACTGCAACCAAGTTAACCCTAGAACGGCCAAACGACTTTTATAGTCGTTTGGTTACGGTAAGATGGTGGCCAAACAACTTTTAAAGTCGTTTGCTACAATCTTTTTTTCAAACCAATATTTTTTAATATTACAAAGCAGTAATCACATTAAAAGTTATACCATTGTAAAGATAATTGGATAAGCTACAATTTTCATATATAACATACTCATTTGTGTCGATAATGACGGTGGGAATACCAAATAAACATTACACATTTTTTAACTTCGCGCTCGGCGGCATTTCCAATCAAGAAACGAAGGCAAAAATAGCCATTTTTGAAATTCTGTGGAAGTTTCACTTTTCATGCTAGAGAATAGCGGTTGGCAGCACCGAATTTATTGATTCTTTCTGTATATTTCATCTGTTGAATGATTGAGTCGAGCGCCAATAGTTTATCAGCTGTGATTTGTTTACAAAACCTCTGCAAACAAACATAGTAAGATTTTTCTGTAGGGCCAAAAAGCTTTTTTAGTCGTTTGGAAAAATTTATTTTACTCGGGTTGTATTTTGATCTGCAAAATGAAATAAATATGAAAATAAAGAGGAAGAAGTCCTTTATCGAACCAAGCATAATTATTGAGAACCTAGCGTACCGATATTTTGGTTTTTGCAGTTGGTCAAACTGATGGAATTTCCTCAAGTCTGTCGCCTCGTCGGAACACCTGTTGTGCCAAGTTGTGTGTCTCCGTGTCTCGGATGTTTTGTTTTGTGCTGTGCTCTGCAGCTGTGTTTGTTTACTTACTTTTTTAATTGGTTTTATTCTTATTGAGTATAGGAAACATGTTTTTAGTAATTATTATTTTAATTTTTATAAAATTGTCTTTTGTTTGATAGGCTCAATAAAATTTTGTATAAAGTATCGTCTTATTACTATGGTTACCTGCCATAAAAATGTTATTATTATTGAATGTTTTATTTTGCTCTCATTTGATAATGAAAAAGCTAAAGTAATCTATAAAATCAAGAAGGCATAAGTCCTTTGATAAAAATCTTGTTTATGGTATCAAAACCCAACATAGCGCTAAATAAAAAACTTGCTCTCTTTTTACATTTTACTACTTCAAGAACTTATAAGCTATTTTCCACCTAATAAACTATACATTTTCTGTTTCTGTATAAAATTTAAAACAATTTGTATATCTTGGAATTTTTATACAGCTAATATTTTGTTTTTTACAAGCTTTTGAAGTTGTATATTTTTTGGCGATTTTCAGTAGGTAAGAAATGTTTTTAATTTTTGAACTGAAATATTATATATTTTGTTTACTAAAACAAGTAAATTTTCATATGGTTTTGTTACTTAATTACTACTCTAACATAATAGACGTGTTTATTTTATATTATTGGCCTTTTTCTATATGTAGGCCTAAAACAATTATAAGTATGCAAAAAATAAAAAAATGGAATATTTTACATTTGACCTAATAACTCAATAAGTTTTTTTGTAGTGTCTAATATTTTTATGTTTTTATGTAGGGAAATAAATTTAGAATATATTGTATATATTGAATTTTGGAATAATTTCGTTTACATATTTTTTATAAGGTTTTACTTTTGAAATTTAGTTTTTGAAATGTTTTTGTTTCTTGTTTTTATCTGCGCAAACCATATTTTTTTTTTACAAAATATAAGTTTTGTTTATATATTGAGATTCTATAGAATATCCCGAATCCAATGGTATATAATACAATATATTTTGGTAAAGAAAAAGGTATTTCATAACAGTTAAGATAAAATGCTGCACAAAGGGCCAAAACTGCCTGGCCCTACAGAAATACTCTATTTGGCCGTTCTAGGGTTAATTGGGTTGGCCTAACTCATATCTTACTCTTAATTTAATAATAACACATATTTACATTGGTAAACACGATATGAAATGTAGTATTTATAAATTTCTGTATAGCCTACCAAATAGCAAATAAGCACATTGAATTTAATGGGTTATGATTAGCCTTCTTGAGTTTGTGAGATAACCCTAGTTCTAAGCCTAACTCAATTAGCCTGTAACTTAGGCTACAGTAAATGCTTCTACAGGTACTGCACACTTTATGATTTTCACTTTGGAAGTTGTAAAAACAAATAATTTAAGTTAGGCCTTCTAGTTTTTAACTTTAATTTTAAAAACCCCATAGTTTTAACTTTTTTATGTTCTAACACTACAGTAGCCTATCAAATAATTTATCCGATTTACTTGATTACTTGAATGTTCCATCCGTAGTCTCTGAGGCAGGATTTGGACTGGTCAATTGGTTGAGTTGAGGAATAACTACAACTTAACTAGGCCTATAGGTCTAGGTTTCTCAAAACAAAAAAAAAATCATATTATAGAAACCAATTTTTATGAGGAATGACTTAGGCCTAACTTCATCTTTAAATTTTTTGAGGTTTTTAATGTTTTGAAGGTGTATTGGCAATGCCTGAAAAAGTTTTAATTCAGATTATGTGTGGGTTTATGTTCAAATAATGTCAAACAGTGTTGTTCTGCATGTGTGTCTTTATTACTACTACTACCATTTTAATTTAAATCTATTTTTTACGGTATGCTAAAATATTTGCCTGGTTCATCGCATTTAGGTTAGCAAGTCACACAACTTCTCAAGATGGTTGCCCTCAAGTCCTGCTGGTCTCCATGCATATGGAACCCAGATGTAAAGTCGGGGAGCAAATGTGTTGCTGTATATTCCATTGTAAGTATTGGCCATGATCAAATTCCTAGTTCATAACATTTTTGTAATGGAGGTGGTCCTATACCACTACTACATAATTTACTTTATAAAATGCCCGTGACCTAAAGTAGTAAATTTATCATTATCGGTAAACGGATTATTAACGGAGTCGTGGCTTGACATTGCGTGCCCAATTTTTATTATTTTTTAGCTTGTTATACTCACATACAGTAGCAGTTGTTTGACTTAATTAGCGATTGTTTTTCTCATTTAGTGACATAGTTATTCTTATTTTTGAGATGTTTAGTCCAAATTATGGTGAATACGTAGTTGGAGATAAAAATCTTACTGCAGGGTATATCTATGATGTAGCCTCGGTGCCCATTCACTTACCTTGGATACCTGAGATTTTACTATTGGTTTTGCTTAAGTATTTTTCACATAGGGCCTAGCATTTTAAGTATCCTAGCATTTTAGACTAGCGTATATTGTTCATAAAATTATGCAATTTGTTTTAATTTTCCAGGCTGCCAGTGTTATCCTGATCACTTTCACAGCGTACATGATGCTTGGCGGAGATTCAACACAAATATATCACCCACTGTTTGAAACTGATATTCGAAACTGTAAGTATAATTTAAAAGTTTACCAAGAGAATAACTTATTGATTTATAATAAAAAATCATTAAATATTGTACATATCAAATATTTGTCGCAGTTTCACCTTGTCCTTTGTCGGATGACCCGGGTTTCTGCCCCTACTGGGTCATATGCATTTCATTCAGGGACATTAGTTAAAATAATCAGTTATATTAACATCGTTTGAAGATAACAAATAAAAAAACACAACTCACAGTAACACATAGATGACAAAATACATTTAGAAACACGTAGATATTAGGCCTAGTCTCAAAACGAAAGTATCGAGGCTACCAGTAAATCAAGTGCTGGATTGCCGGTCGTCCCGATACGTTCGTTTTGGTGATGATAAATTCACTGCAAGTGACAGTTGGCTGATGGTTGGCTGAACACATGTAAAAAAGAAATATGGCATAAAGGCAGCTAAACATTAGTGGGGAAAAACTATCTGCTAACTCATCTTAAATCGCGGAGTTTCAGAAAAAAATAGAAGCAATTGTATTCAAGGATGGATTGACTTCAGATTAAATTTTAATCTAAAAAAAACTTAACTTTGAATGTCACCCAAGAAAACTTTAGCGGCAAAATCCTAGAAAACTGCCCCTGGCTTTAAGGAGTGATTCATGGTTCTAGCTACCTCATCGAACCTCATTCAGGATCATTGAAGCTGAAGCCTGTGCTTATTAGAAAGGCTAAAAATCTGAGGGCCTTTAAAAATTTAAAAATAAATTGTTTGCCAACAATTAACCATAACCAAAAAATTCTTGGATGAATTGCAATTTTTTTAGTGACTTGTTTTTTAATAAATTTGCCTGTCACTGAGGCATTTTTGTAAAAGCAAAATCTCCTAAGGAAAACTCTTCTGCTTTTAGACAATGCTCCATCCCACCCAGATGCTCAAGAACTATCCAGTGGCGATATCAGAGCTACCAGTATATTTTTTTTGACCAAATGTGACATCACTAATTTAACCTCTGGACCAAGGAATTTTGGAAAACAAAAAAAAAATTTACTGATGACGGCTACTTCAGCTGTTGATTTGAAAATTGGATAATAGATTAGGCCTACCTGTAAAAGACACCTTAAAAAAGTTACATTGAAAGATGTAGCATACTGGATTGCTTTGGCGTGAGATGAGTTGAAGTTGACTAAAATTCAGAAAAAAATTCAGGAAAAACCTAATTCAAATTTAAATCTCTCTATTAGTCTTGTATCACAAATACAATGCATACATGAGTAGAGTCCAAGTAGGTTATGTTGTCTCTTGTGCTTTTAAAGGTGCAGTACAACGGGACGATATTCATCCTGTACTTGCTGCTGTTGATCGCAGCATCAGTGTTAATGGTGCGAGGCATCGACCTGACTCATTGTGACTTCATGCTGCTCTGGCTCATCATCCAGGTGTAATGTTATCTCTCGTGTTTCAGCGATGCAGTTCTACGGGACGATATTCATCCTGTACTTGCTGCTGTTGATCGCAGCGTCAGTGTTGATGGTCCGAGGCATCGACCTGACTCATCGGGGCCTCATGCTGCCCTGGCTCATCCTCGTGTTGTTTCTTATCATCCTTCAGTTTCTGTTCAGCATTTGGCTGCTCTATGGTTATTACATCTATGTGAGTAGACAAAAAATTTATTCAAAATATATTGAACTACGAATCAAATCAAATCAAATCAAATCAATCTTTATTGTCACATAACGTTCACAAACATAGCATAGCTATAAAACAGGTGACAGTGTCAAAACAAATACAAACTTTATATAGCTTAAAACTACAATTCCACAGTCATGAATACACAAAAAGAAAGGATACATGGTTTTCTGCGGAAAACAAAGCTGAGTTGCATTATACAAAACACAGGCTAACTTACAATTATTGTTGATTAATCGGTCAAGAACTCATTTATACTATAATATGTATTACTTAATAGAAAATCAGTAAGGCTGCTTTTAAAAGATTTTAACTGAATTTGATTTTTATATTCAGTAGGCAGTTTATTAAACAGCTTTTTGCCCATGTATGTTGGTGTTTTCTCCACCAACGTCAAACGGTGCCTAGGATATTGAAAATTATTTTTAAACCTAGTATTATATGTATGCTCAAAGTTTTGGCTACAGAGTTTTTCAAAATTTTCCTGTACCATTACCAATGTTTTAAAAATAGTCAAATTTGGAACAGTCATTATTTTTAGTTCTTTAAAAATTGGTTTGCACGATGCTCTCCAATGTGTAAAAGTCATTATTCTTAAAAAAATTTTCTGAACTTTAAAAATTCTATCCACATCTGATGAAAAACCCCAAAACTCTATCCCATATTGAAGAATGGAATAAAAATATGCATAATAAATTATTAAACGAGTTTTCAAGTCAATTAAGTTTCTCAAACATAACATTTGGAAGCAAGCCGAATTTAATTTTCCTAGAACATTGTCAATACATTTGCTCCAGTTTAAATTTGAATCTACGTACAAACCGAGAAATTTTGCATTTTCATGGGTACTTAAAGTTTGATCACAAAACTCTCTTGACTGAGGTGTACGAAACTTAACCAATTGGGTTTTATCTTGGTTCAATTTAAGACCATTAATTTCAAACCATTTTCCTAGTTCATGTAAAGCTTCATTGACTTTAGGTGTTAAGTCTGAATCAGTTTTGGATTTGACTAATGCAGTTGTGTCATCAGCGTATAATATAAGGTTGTTAGAAACATTTTTAGGCAGGTCATTAATATATAATAAAAAGAGTAGAGGTCCAAGAATAGAGACTTGGGGAACCCCAACTGTAACCTTTTCCCATTCTGATATTGATTTTATATTATTCTTTAAAATTACTGTTCTTTGAAAACGATTTTTTAGGTATGATGTTAACCATAAAACAGATTTCTTGGAAAAATTATAAATTCTTAGCTTTTTAAGAAGGATATCATGATTGACACAGTCAAACGCCTTGGATAGATCACAAAACACTCCCATTGTGCTCTGTGACCCATCCAAAGCCCATGAAACCTCACTAATAAAATCTGATAAAGCTTTCATTGTACTTAAGCCCTTTCTAAAACCAAATTGTTCTTTGGCAAAAATGCTATTGGTCTCTACATAACTTGAAATTTGGTTACAAGCACATTTTTCAGAGACTTTGGAAAATGATGGTAAAAGGGAAACTGGTCGATAATTGTCAGAATTTTGTCTCTCGCCCTTCTTAAAGAGAGGTTTGAGTTCAGCAAACTTTAGATGATCGGGGAAAATATTCATTTGAAAAGATTGATTTATAATTACAGATAAGAGCTCAGCTATAAAATCAGAAACTGTTTTCATCAGATTGACAGGAATACAGTCCCAGCCTGCTGATTTCTTATTATTAAGTGATTTGATAATTTTGATAATGTCTTCTTTATGGACATAATTAAATTCAAACTGATTAGGTTGATTCCCTGCTAAAATTTTTTTTGTCAGGTTTAGTGCTTCATGCTCACGAGGCATTAGCCCAATTTCTTTAGTGATATTTGAAAATTTTTTGTTAAAGAATTCGGCGATCGCCTTTCCATTTTTAAGAGATTTTTCAGCAACCGTTATGTTAGGAAAATTAAAGTCCTTTTTATTACAACCCAATTCAGATTTGACTATACACCAAGCAGCCTTACTTTTATTGTCTGATTCTTCTATAAATTTAGCATTGCAAGATTTTTTTGCTTCATTACAGACATTTTTAAAAATTAATTTATACCTTTTGACATAATTAATGAAATTTAAATCATTTGAATCCTTTACAAGTCTGCTTAGTTCTCTTTTCCTAATACTAGATATTTTTATGCCTGTTGTGACCCAGGACTTTTTTACTATGACATTTGTTTCTGTAGAATTTAAATGGAAATGTTTCTTCAAAAATATTTTGGAAAATACCAAAAAAGTTAGAACAATTGCTAGCAAAAGAATTATACATAGACACATTCCATTGTGTTGACTTTAAATTATTTACAAAAGCTGCAGTATTTTTTTTAGAAAAAATTCTTTTTTTACTTTTCCTATCATTAAAGTTGATTTTGTCATTAGTGTCACTCAAAATATTTATAAATAACGCCCTGTGATCAGAGATGCCTAATTCTATATTCATCGTTGTTGGTAACGACTGAGTCTTAATTTTTTGAGTTAAAATGTTGTCAATACATGATTTTGTAAACTGAGTGATTCTTGTCGGAGAGTTAAAATTTGTATTGAAACCATACTGATCTAGTAAAGAAAAAAATTCTAATTTTTGTTGAGGGTGGCTACAATTTTCTAAAATGTCAACATTAAAATCAGAGGCTATATATACATTTTGTAGACAAGTAGCTTTAGTTAAAAGTTTTAAAATATCCTCAAACTTTTTAAGAAAATATTTAAAGTTACTTACATTGGGTGTTCTGTAAATAGAAATCACAATAATGTTTAAAGTAATAATCTCAATGCAGGATGCTTCAAAAACAGAGTCTTCATTTAAGGCACACAGATCATTTCGTATTTTATATTCTAAATTATCTCTCAATAATATGCAAGAACCTCCACGAATACCTTCACTCCTGCAATAAAAGTTTGCCAATGTATAATTAGGAATACTATTCAAAATGTAAATATTATCATTATTGAGCCAATGCTCGTTCAAGCAAAGAACTAAAATATTTGAATCTGCTAAAATTATTTCTAAATCGTTTTTTTTACTTATTATTCCACCTTCAATATTCAAGTGCATTAACCAATGAAATTTCTTATCTAATTTGGTAGCTTTACAAACTGGCCATGGCGATTTAATTTGTTGTGTTGAATTATTTAATAAGAAAGATTTGTGATGCTTCTTACATATAATACAGAAACTTTTCTTTTTTAAATCTAAGTTGGACTCAAAATTTGGTTTATTATTAAGTTTTTTTGCTGTGAATTGGACAAGGGGAGTGTAAATGATGATATTGGTTGCTGGGGGGGAGGGGGGCTAACTGTTGTGGGTTTTGATGATGGTGTTGGCTGCTGGAGGCTTGTAGGACGGGCTGGTGTTGTTGACTGCTGGGGACTCAAGGTGCCGGCTGGTGATGTTGGGTGCTGGTCACTTGACAGTTGCGTAGAACTGGGAGTAGTAGTGTAGTTACCAATTGAATGTTCCAGGGCTCTCAAAAAGTCTTTGTGTGTAAGTCCATTTCTCAGAGTTCTTGTTGACTTTTGAAAGTATGAGACGATGATTATGGAAGCCTCAGTTGCTCATTGGAATTGAACTAGATTTTGTATGAAATGGTCAGGTTCAATTAGGTCACGGACACAACCCATCGGTGAACATACTAGAGTCTTGAGTCCACTGGATTTGAAGTTTTCTGTCAGCTGTCTGAATGCATTGTCATAATCCGGAGTATTTGGTTTTCCCCAATACACGGCCTTGGTCACTAGACTGAAAACTGTTGCTCCATTATTTGAATCTTGTTGTTTTGTTAAATTGTCAGAGATGTAGTCAGTTGTCTGTGGCCTTCCGAATTTATTTCTGAAAATCACAGCCACACCAGCAGACATATGCTTAGGATCTGCAAAGTCCGCCGATATAGTGTGAGGAAAACCCACCGAACAGTCACTCCGCATTTCATCAATCATTGTTTTCATATTTGTTTCAACAATACTAATTTTCCCGTTGTCAAATCTCTTCGTAGATTTCTGTCCTGGTACACTAAGAAAATTCTCTCTGACAATTTTTTCAAACAGTTCAGCTATCTTAACTTTTCCCCTGTTGCTGAAATGTAATCCATGTGATGTAAATAGGTGACGGGGAAGAAAATGAAGGGGCATCAGTGAAACATTTGAGTGATGGGCCACGATTTCTTCTAATTCCCTGTTAATTTTCCCTATTTCAAAATCCAGCTCTGGCTTGTCGTGTCTCCATGGCAGGGTTGCAATAACTAGATTTGTGTGATTAGAAATTGAAATAAGATTTTTTACTTCATTTAGAAAAGGCCTAGAGGTGTCAGAGCCCACATTATTGGTGCCGCCGATGACCATGAGGTAATCTTCTTTTCCTAAGCTTCTTCTAAGCTCCATTGCACCTTCAATCACATTTTTGAAATCAGCACTAGGTCTAACGAAAGAGGAGACATTGAAAGATGTTCTTTGTTCAATGAGGTGGCCTAAGTTTCTTCCGTGGCTGTCTGCCATAATAATAAGTTTTGACTTATTTACATGAATTTTATTGTCATTTTGAAAGTTTTGTTGTCGCCGTAACTGTTTCCTCTCCTTTGGCCTATAAATGGAACCAAGTCGATTGGTCACAGAGTGTTCTTCATTATTCTGTTGTAAGATAGCATAAGAGTTTTCACTTTCAAAACTAATTTCTTGATTGTTACGAGCTAAAACAGCATTAGAGCTACCAATAGTTTGCCACTTGTTTGCTGAGACGGGTTGAAAAGGGGGAAACAATGAATGCAATTAGATTTACTACCTTTTTAACTTTTCACACTCACTTTCTAGCCTTTTATTGTCACCTTGTAAAATCTCTATCGCTTTAAGTAGGTTTTGGTTCTCAATTTTGATTTTTGTTAACTCTTGTTTCAAAATTTTTGTATGAAAATCCTCATTTTGTAGGCATGCAGTGTTACATTGATTAGGGTTGTCGTCAGTTTTTTCCAGGCTTATTTCTGAGGTTTTTATTAGGCCTCCCATTAAAGTTTGTTCTAACTCTATACACTTGTCTTTGACAGCAAGTATCTGAGATTTCAGGTCTTGCTTATTTAAGGAGTCAACAGATGACTCTCCTTTCACACAATTCTCCTGATTTGAAATATCAAGCGAGGAGTTTTTTATTAAGACAATAGGTGTTGAGCACTTAAGTGGTTTTATTTTGTTTCCAAGAGTTGAGGAAGTTTTAAAAGGCTTAGCTGGCATAGGACTACATTCTCGATCTGGCAGCCCCCTAGCCTGCCATAACTTTTCAATCTCTATTAGGCTTCTTTCAGATCAGAGCGGTCCGGCGCCGCACCGGACCGGACGTGCGGCGGCGACCGGAAGGCCCTTTCATATCAAAGCGGCCGAGTCCGGCGATTTCCAGGCCAATATTATTCAAATTTTAAATACAAATCCCCATTTTTATATCTTTTATATAATTTAATTTTTAGGAAAAAATTATAAATTTGATATTCCTAACGGTTTAGAAGATGGTAACGGTAGAAAGTTAGTTTTTGTTTTCAATACCTAAGAATAACATGAAAAAATTCACAACCATTCCAGAGTTTTTGCACGTTTTCAATACCTAAGAATAACATGAAAAAATTCACAACCATTCCAGAGTTTTTGCACACACGGTAAATGAATATGGTAAACGCTAAACGCTATTTAATCAATGGTGGATTTAGGTACTTTTGACGCTTAAAGCTACGAAAGTTCGTTGAAAAGTGGTCAATAGTAACCATTAAGCACTAATAATACAGTTGAAATATCCTGTGTAACGTAATATACGAAAATTTGCCAACTTAAAAATAGCGTTTAGCTTTTACCGTAAGATTTACCGTATGTTGCAAAAACTCTATTAGAATAATACCAGGTTAGGAATTACGTTGCAAAGGATAGTTCAACTGTATGAATGGTGTCTAATAGTTACTATTGATCACCTTTTCAACGAGCTTTTGTACCTTCAAGCAGCAAAAGTACCTAAAATAGCCACTATTTAAAAAGCGTTTAGCGTTTACCGTATTACCCGTAACTGGCTGGGTAGCTGAGTGGTTAAAGAGCTCGCCTTTGAATCTGAAGGTAGCCGGTTCGATCCTGAGAAAAGTTAGTGCTTTTTGATGGTTCGACACTGGACCCAGCTGCCTTTGGTCATTGGGCTATTAATTAATGATCCTGGCAAATAAAACAGCTGATATTTGTCAGTAACAAAGCTACACCTCATCTGATCCATCACAATCATCACACTCACCCCTTTAGTCATACTCACCTTAAAATACGCACCACAGAGGCCGTCGGTGTTTCAAATAAAGTATCTAAAGTATCTAAAGTATTCATTTACCGTACATGCAAAAACTCTCTATTGTCTCTGAGCATTTTGTACGTTAAACAAAACTGTCGAAGCATGAAAATAAATGTCTTACCTACAATATTGGATTGGTGGGATGTCTTTGATTTAGTACTATATGTAATTTTCGTAATGTATCAAAATAATTTGCTCGATTTCGACCAACAAATGCTTTAGGATACAGGTATTTTTTTTCTACCTGATTCTTTTTAAGAATATTGGAGTGGGGGAGTGATTTAAACTGTAAACAAAAAAACAAAACTCGTGACAAACATGTTCGAGTATCAGATTTCCTTAAATAACGTTTTAAATCAGTTATAATGTCTTGCAGTAACTCCTAGTCAGCTGTTATATTTTTAAGCCAAACCTATGCCTTATTAAAAGTAACAGTTCTAAAGTAAACTGATTAAAAAACAACTTCTCTAATAATATTGTAAAACTGATACACAATATTTTGTGATGTAAAATTACCGGCTGGTATAAAGCAGTGAAATAAAAAAAAAATAAATAAAAACAAAGGGCTCCAGACAATTGGACATTAACGAGGATAAACGAACCCCCGCCACCATCTCTCCCTAGAAGGATCAGGTTTTAAAAAACTGGCTATATATGAAAACAATAAATTATGCTTCCGGGTTGTGTTATAATAAAAACACATCTCCCCATGCTTCCGTTACAAAAACACGGTTATGGTGTTCTTTTAAGGATTTCTCCCACAACACTGGCCTCTGGTTGACCAAACTTATCAAGTGCTTGATGTCAATTCATTCCTCCATGTCGTACACAGTGCTTATTAAAAACTACAGTTCAACAAGAAAACTGTAGAACCAACACTAGTCAACCACTGAGAGATAGAGAGTGAAAATATTCGATTTACGTCCGGCGAAAACCCTGCCGGAACGCACTGATGTGAACGCGTCGATAAAAACCAATGTACGAAACAAGTAGGTCCGGTGCGGCGACGGAAGGTACGTTTTTGCTTTCCGGCGGTCTTCCGGTGCCGGACGTCCACCGTGGTTCGTCCGGCCGCTGCCGCACTAGTATGAACGCTCCCATTAGGATCAACAGTCAAAAAATTTTCGTCCGGTCCGGTACGGCGCCGGACCGCGCTGATCTGAAAGAAGCCTTAGTGCAGCCCTAAAAATGTCCCTATGTTTTACAGAAACCGTTTCAGGAGTATACCTAGATTTGTTTTCTTGGTAATGACAAATATCACTCTTATTGACTTCTGCTATTTCATTGGTTGCAAAGAATTGTACTGTATATTTAATACAGTTTTGAACGTTTTTTTATCAATATTTTTTATTTGTGCAGGCCAGTGTTTATGCCCTTTCACTTTGGCAAAAACTAAATCGTTTATTTTGAGCTCATTACAGCTGGAAGATTTTACTGTTGTAAAGCTCATTGTGTTACAAAATATTTAAAATATGAAAATAAATTGCAAACAAAAATTGATAAAACGTTAAGACATTTATAACATTAAATATTCAAATGGCAAAAGTCTTTATGTAGAACCCCCAATAATGAATCAAAGATAAGTCTTTAAAAATAATAAATTTTAGATAGCAAAGCTGCAACTGTCACTCATAAATGAATGGACAGTTGATAAAGATAGTGGATGTACAAAGGTCAGTTGAACCAACTGCTTACTACTTGCTTATCTATCTTCTCTCTCTCTCACTCTATCTTGCTTATCTCTTCAATCACTTGCACTACTTCAGGAAATATCCAGACCCAATACTCAAGAATAATAAAATTTAATGTCTATGTGTAAATTTCATAAAAACTGATATACTTATTTAAAACACAAAATTTAGCGAGTACAGTGTTTTGTCACGTGTTTTGGTTTTTTGTGAAATATTCTTAATAGTAGGCGAATTCTTACTTTATACTTGTAACAAAATAATTAGTGCTTTATCTTGTCCTTTTGAGGTACAATGTTAGACAAATGATCTCACTCTTTGCAAAACATAAAATTTTAACCGTAAATTACTTCATCAACAAGTTTTTTTAATGGATTTACAGTCTGTCAAAACATTAAAGTGACGCAAGACTGAAATGAAATGAAAACAATGAAAAAGTAAACATGCTTAGGAAAAATTGAAAACAAAACTATAATGAGAACCGAATCCATGAATACTGTAAGGCTGAGGCCATTGTTACCTATGTTAAACAAATCCTTATTCTATTTTTAGTCAATTTGGATCCATCACCGGACTTGACAATGACAATTTTTGTTTCCCTTCCAATGTTCAACAACCTATCAATTACTATTTTTGATTATTATATTTTTTTATAATTTGTGAACTTTGAAAAATTCTGAAGCAGTTTTGAAACAAATCTTATTTATGTTTCAGTTGGCGATAATTCCACCAGCATTAATCAACTGGATGTGGATGAGTTATAACGTAAGTAAGAACTTAGCAGCCAAAATTAGATATTTATTATTTTCTTGCCATTGTAATTGAACAAAGGCAAAAATGATAATTAAACACACTCGAAAAGTGTTCAATCAAACTTAAATTTGTTGCATGTTCCAGCTATGTGGACTAGTGATGGTCGAGTCCAGGATTTTCTATTAGATTCTGAATCCGAACCTCTGATTCCCGAATCCTTTGAATTTTTTGAATATTTTTAACTTTTTTAATAAGGTTGAACAAAAACCTTAAGGTTCCGTCATTTATTAAATTAATCAATAAAATTAAGTCCATCTGAGGTAATCACAGCTCAGGCTCTTCTCTGTAAATAATTAACAATATTTTATACTTTATTTCCAGGCCTCTTCAGGTACAATGCTATTTTTAATGGGGTCCTTAGCCAAAAATAGTTACTTGTTTCATTCTTATTCAATATTAATAAAGAATAATAATTCATTACTGTACCAAATATTAAACAAAGGTTGTTACGAGTAGGCTATGTAAAAAAATATTTGTTGCGGAAGTGAATTTTTATTTCACAACGAAATTTCATGTAAAAGTTACTAAGTTGACAAAACTTAGTGACTCATTGAACAACGAACGAACAAACATCACAGTGACAGTCCGATATTGGAAACTACTGGCTTAGATCAGATTGCTATTGAGAGCTTACTAGTGTGCATAGCGGTTGGCGTCTGACTTAAAGCCATAGAATCTAGCCAATCTTACTAGCGTGCATAGCGGTTGGCGACTGACTTAAAGCCATAGCCTCTAGCCAATCTTACTAGCGTGCATAGCGGTTGGCGTCTGACTTAAAGCCATAGGCTCTAGCCAATCTTACTAGCGTGCATAGCGGTTGGCGTCTGACTTAAAGCCATAGCCTCTAGCCAATCTTACTAGCGTGCATAGCGGTTGGCGTCTGACTTAAAGCCATAGGCTCTAGCCAATCTTACTAGCGTGCATAGCGGTTGGCGTCTGACTTAAAGCCATAGCCTCCAGCCAATCTTACTAGCGTGCATAGCGGTTGGCGTCTGACTTAAAGCCATAGCCTCTAGCCAATCTTACTAGTGTGCATAGCGGTTGGCGTCTGACTTAAAGCCATAGCCTCTAGCCAATCTTACTAGCAAGCATAGCGGTTGGCGTCTGACTTAAAGCCATAGCTTCTAGCCAATCTTACTAGTGTTGGCGTCTGACTTAAAGCCATAGCCCTCTAATGAGCATTTTGCGCAAGCCCCCGGAAGGATGGGATATTGAAGGAAGAGAAAGGTTGAGGCACGGGACAGACTGTCCACTCATGTTCCAGCTAGGGGTTTCTATGCCCGTCGCACTCCTCTCCCCTTGCTGTCTTGAACATATGTTCCAGCTAGGGGTTTCCATGTCCATAGCATTTCTACTCACCCCCTGCTGTCTACATATGTTCCAGCTAGGGATTAACCATGCAGTTTGCATTAACCCCCCGCTGTCTTGAACATGAATGGGGTTTAAAGGAAGGGAAATTGTCATAGTGGACAGTCAAAAGACTTACCACAGTGTTATGACAACTTTGTTTGCTGTACCCAATGTCAACTTCGCACTCACTGCACCGCCACAGACTACTTCCAGTTCCATTCCCTTAAACACTAGTCAGACCGTCTTTAAAATGTGAATCAACTATATTAAATTTCAACTAAATAAACAATGACAATGGTTCAATGTTTATTTCCTTAGCAAATCCTTACTTTCTGCTCACCCCGCAACAAGCTAGCAGACAAGGTCATATTTATCACATATGTGATAAAATATGTGTGTGGAGTTGATGGTGTGTACAGTCATTTTAGTCATGTACCGTACTAAAATGACTGTATAAGACCTTTTTGTTTGACATCGCTAGTTTCTAGATCAACTTAAATACACATAGGTTATAGGCGGGTATTATAACTATGTACTTGTATATGGATAACGCGGAAGTATATGAAATCTTTAGTGAAAGTCCTCACTCTCATAATTATTTCTATATATATTAATCAAAAATGTTTTAAAATTTATCATATTTTTTATTTGTATACCAATAAAAAAAATGAACATTATGAAATAAAGTTCAACATTTTCGATACACCGGATTCTTCATCAGGAACTTGTAAAGGACTATCTATCAAAAGATTTATAGCATCATCGTTTAATATATCTGTTACAGTAGTAACGCTTGTTCTAGCGCTAACACACTATTGTGTTTTCAGATCTACTGTTGGCTGTGCGTCTACTCCCAGTACCAGATAATCTATGAAATGCAAATGCCAAATATTGAGCTTCTCTACCCCTAGAAACTTAAACCATAAGTACAATTTTCTACTCGTACCGTCCACCATGCAGATCTTGCTATTTTTTAGAACAATTTAGGTTTTACAACTAGACTTTTTTATAATTTATATATATTTATTAGATATAAGCCTAAGGGTAAAAACACGAGCCAGTTCGGCCATTGCACGCCCAGTCTGGCTTACTCACTTTCTGCGATGTATTGTTGTTGATGGCAACTCACTGCTACCCAGCCCGAGTTTGTCCACGAAGATGCAGGCCCCATCCAATTCTACATCTACATCACAGTATAGGAAGTAAACAACGTACTGAGCCACCATAGACTTTAAAGATTCAGTGTTTTTACCCTTTAACACTTTTATTATGTAGCAAGTAGCAAGGCAGAATAATCCTTTTACAGTACGCTCTCATTTATCTGACTCTTTCACAATCAGCTTCATCCAAATTGATGGTGTGGATTTCTTTTTTAACAACAAAAAAATAATTTTGCATGTCAGCGCCTTGATGTGTTATTCGTTACAACCATTATGTGTATGAATGTGTATCAGTCATCACCAGACGCTGCAAAATCTTCGCCTTCAATGTGATTGAGGAGGCAGTGTAAGAATTCCCCGGGATATGGAGGGGAACAGGAAGTAAACAATTCCGATTCACTCCGAATCTTTTACATCTAAATGGGCCGTCCGTTACATTTGTTTGAATAAAGGAGAGTGTACTTTACAAGGTCTGTATGAATGTTTTATATTAATTTTCAACATTAATGTCTTTGTACCGTTCTGAATTAGTCAACTAAGTGTAGATTTTTTTTTTGTACAGTTAAATGCCCAGTTTATACACCTTAGTTAAGCTATTTTAGTGTAATATTTTTTTTTCATTTGTTGATATTATATAAGTTATTTACATGTAGGTCTGATGTAGGAATTATAATACAGTCTGAGATTATTTTTGATTTTTTTACAATGTGACATTATTTGTTCTTTAAATTAATTTCATATCTGACTTAAATTTATATATATTCTTTATTGTTAGTTTTAGATATCTTATTGTGCAGCTAGCGTTGAAGTGACTGGCATCTATTATTATAAAATTTTTAAATATCTTTTTTAAATACTTTACAAGTAAATAACATACACTTAAACATTCCATGCTTTTTAGTGACACATGACTTGTTTTAGTTACAAAATATTTTATTCAAAAATTAACACTCCATAACTGCTTTTTGGAAACTATCACAATTTAAATACTGTATTACAAAAAAGTACTTTGGCTCGATTTAATTTAGTTATTTAGTGTTCTAAAAGGTTCTTTCAGCTGTATTAAATTTTGTGTATGGTTGGGTAAAAAAGACAGAACTAATAATTTAATGGATAATTGGGAACAAAACGGTTTTAATGTAATAATTTTTCTGAAATTTAAAAGCATATTTGGAATGTGCTTTGAAATTATCTGTGATTCTGTCAATTAAAACAATATTTCTTCTTTTTAGTAATTTGTTTTCCTAAACCTAGCATCACAGATTTCAAGTAAAAGTTATTAGCAAACTAAAAAATTTTTTATATCGTTAATTATTTTCTAAATATAATCAAAGATGTAAATAGAGGAAGTTTAATACATAGGTATAACCATTTTCACTGCCCCCCGATGAATCGTTCCATTGGGCTTGTGACCGACTGAGAGTTGTATATAAGTTGTTGCCTCGACTTATCTTATTTTTTACTATTACGTAATAGTAATAGATCTGCAATATATTATTGAATCTGAGTTTTCATCAAAGGTGATTTGCTATTTATTAAAGCAAATTTTAACTCCAAGAGTTTAACACACCTTAAAGAGAGACTGGGTTTCTACTCCAAAGTTTTTATAATATATTGAGTTATATATTTTTGTTTTGCAATAAGTATTCATTCAATCACAGCGTGATTGAATTAAAATAAATATATTGATATTGGTTATTTATGAATGAATTTGATATTCGTGTTTATAGGAATAAGTTTTTTAATCCTGTTGTTTAATTGACTTTTTTTAAATATTAAAAATACCAATATTATTGCTTTTGTATGAAGAATTTTTAAATGTACTTTGAATATAGTTGGATATACAGGTAGTATTGATAAAACTTAATTGAAAAATGTTTCTAAATAACATTCCGTCCACTTTTGAAAGCACTTGCTTGAATTTATATCGCTTTTTCTAAGCACAACAAAGGAATCTCAAAGATATAATCCAAGCACTCGTGCTAAGCTCTTTTGCCTGACATTGTGGTTTAAATGTATTTTAAATACAGTAAAATCACAAAACACAACTGCAAATATTTTTGTAATAATGTTGTTAATTTTGTAATAAAAAGCCTTTTATTGGACATTTTGTATCTACTTACCCTGTTATGTCTTCTTCATATGATGTCTTCCATGTTGCAGTATTTAAAATTTCAGATTGAAATATGCTAAGTGGAAAATTTAGTCTGTAAGATAAAATAATGATGGTTTTCCTGATGGGAAAATTAAAAGCTTAAGTTGAGATAACAAACCGAGGAATGTGGCTGTTGCTATAGCATATTTTCCTTTAATACATTCCCTTATTAGTTAGAATTACCATTTACGGAGCAAAAAAAAAAAAAAAAAAAAACATAGGAAAATATTTTTAAAGTGCATAAAACTATTAGAATAATTCTTGGTCTTAGTAGAAGGGATTCAGTGAAAGATTTTAAATTACTTTCAGATAGGGGTGCCATCCCTTCCCATGAACTATGACGCCAGTCCCCCCAAAAAATCTGTAGAAGTACAGTACTGAAAAAAAATATCCCCTCCCCCCCACCACTGCCATCATTACTGAATACATGTACATTTTCCACAAAATATTTATTGTCAAAAAACCAGGCTTTATTCATTCAAATGTTTCAAGCTGCCTTTGGTCGTTAGGCTATTAATAATGATCCTAACAAATGAAACAGCTGATATTTATTTGTCAGTAACAAGATACACCTCATCTGATCCATCACAATCATCACACTCACCCTTCAGTCATACTCACCTTTAAATACACACCACAGAGTGAGTCGGTGGTTCAAATAAAGTATCTAAATAAAAAGTATGAAAAGTACTGCAACAATTGAGCTCATTTTTTTACTGTCGTTCGTCTCTTGAATAGTAGTTAGGTCTCTATAACTATTTTTTACCTAGGAAATGTGTTTCATTTTACCCTTCCGATATCTCCAACTTTTTGACCGTCATGGTCGAATATGGGAGGTTCTACTGTAAGGCTTAAATCATGTATCCAGCCAAAATTTGACTTCTACATGAGCCTAAGGTAATTAAATTAATTATTCAATTCTGTACAACACTTTTTTCCATGCCAGTACAGTAGACTCCCTCTTAACCGGTCTCCTTTTAACCGGTCTCCCGATTTAACTGGCCTATCCCGGCACAAAAACAATATTTTTTTAACCGGCCATATCTTTTATCTCAACATCGCTTTAACCGGCTGTGTTTCGCCGGGAACGTTGTTTTCTACTGTTTCATTCAATTCAATGTTAACCTATATCATACTGTGTTGACCTTCTCAAACCAATCAAAATGAACTGACTTGGACAAAAGTGTATGACACCGGAAGTGAAAGCGTTTGGACCTGCTATCCAGTAGACAAAATAAGGAAACAAATCATTATTAGTTTAGTTTAGTTGTGAATTTCATGGGTGTCGGATGTTAGCTATAAATTATATAGAGTAACAAATAAGTTTTTTCTTAAACTCATAATTGCATTTAGGCTATATAAATTTTAGGTTGGCGTTTTAAAAGGTACATCGAATTATCCGGCCAAGTCGTTATCCGGCTGAGGCCTGGACCCGAGGTAGCCGGTTAAGAGGGAGTCTACTGTATATTTATGGCGCATCATGGATCCACAGAGCTTCAATGAAAACTGACAATCAGTACCTTAGGGATTCAGTAAGAAAACGCTTAGAATGATTAACAATAATATAGATGATTTATTTATTTATAACTTAATCAACAAAACTTAAACGCAAATATGCTCTATGACTTAGTGTAAAATCTACGATAAACAAATATAAAAAATAAAATAATTTGTATAAATATTTTTTTTACAGGTATACTTCTTCCGTAGTAAAACGTTCGATGAAAATGTATAAAAGTGTGAACACGGTATTTAGTAGTAGCCTGGCCAATGAAAGACACACAGATTCTTCAGTATAAGTGATGATGCAACAGGCAATGCTTGGTGATGAGCAGTGAAATCAATTCATTTGGCCACTGAAACACCAGACAAAACTTTTACTTACACAAAAGTAGAAAAGTCCACAGGTAGTTTGGAAAATATACCAGTTAAAGTACATTTTTATTAAAAATAGCACAATAATTTTGTCAAAATGACAACAGGTTTTTTCATGGGGTTACTTTTTTGGGGGTGGAATTCCGCTACCTCTATTATGAAAATTCTTTAGTTGTCCTATTATTTGAATACCTTCAAAATTGTCACCAATAAAAATGATCATTCTAGTGGATACTAATAAGTGTTTTACTATTTGATTAATGACTTGCGTCTTATCAGTTGAAATGTTCTCTTCTGTAGGTTACATTCTATACAGGAATAATTTTGAAACAATTCCCTACATAATATAATTGTTAATCAGAATTACTAGAAAAAAAACTTTAAACGAATGACTGGTTTAAGAATAATAATTAAAGGTCTAATGTTTTAGAGTCATATGATAAAGAAAAAAAAGGTGTTACTGTGACTCACGAAACTCACCACAGGGACTAAACATACTGATTTGATTGACCTTTTTATACATTTGTCTTGTTTAGGTCTGACATACATGCCAGCTGATACATTTGAGTTTTCACATTTGATTTTCGTTTAACTACGGTTCGTTTAATTGAGTCATTTTGAGTTTTTCAATCGCTTGAGCCATTTAAAAGGAAAACTAATTTCATTACGATTAATAAGTTTTGTTTTTTATTAAAACAATTTAGCAAACAAATATATATTTTTATAAAATAATTTGAGTTTATTTATTCATTTGTAGGCTTTAGGAGTTAGGAAATAAAAAATTACAATATCTCAAATTTCCCAACAGTAACATTTCTACTCTATATTGATATTTAATTGAATAAAATTTGAAAACTTCTGAAACCTCATTTGGTGTTTACGAGGTGTTGCTCTGAGGAAAGTGTGACCCTAATAATCTCAGAATAAGATTTAGTCAGATACTTTTACAATTATCCACCCCAATAGTGAGATAGAATATAAATTGTTTTCTTATTTCAGAGATGTTTTTAAATTGAATTTTAAAACATGTTTCTCATTTATAATACAAAATCACAACTAAATGGTTTGGATTTATACTTCTAATTATTGATATGATTATAAAAAAAAGTTTCCTAGGATAAATAAGTATTTGAAAACATTTTTATATACCAAAAGTCTTCATATCTTAAGCTAGCTTCTTGTCTCTTCTTCGTTTCAATTCTTTACAAGGAGAATGTAGAAACTAAATGATAATATATGCAAGGGCCGCCGAGAGAATTTTTGTGGCCCGGGGGCAGAGTTCCAGTGTGAGACCCCCCCTCCCCCCCCACCTGTGATCGAACCAGATACAATATACACATTTCTATTTTCACTTCATTGGATATTTATTTTGTATTAATACACACAATCTGCTTTCTTCTCTTTCGTAATTCAAAAATATTTTATTAGAATTAGTGTAAGGTACAGATGAAAAATATTTAGGTAGGCCTATACAATATATGAAATATTTGATCAAACCTGCACTTTGGCTGAGTCCAAGAATCCTTATTGGAGAGCTACCAGGTGGTTTTAGGCCTAAGCATTTCGAAATGGCTAAGCTTACTGGGAAAATTGTAAATGCAATTTATTAAAAATGGTTTAGGGGTATTAGTTAACCTTATTTTGTTTACAACTATATTTAACATCTATTTAAAGAATTTGAAGAAACCACACTCATTTCAATCAAACTGAGAAATATTCAAGAATTGTAAACTGGTTTTTGGATGTCCTACCATACTTCCTGCACTGATAAGGGCACGTCCCACCGCACCGTTGCATCTACGGGTGGACTGGTGGCGCGGGCGAGGTGGTGCAGCACCACAGAGCTTCAAACCGTCTGCCCCCTCTTGGGGGCCCTGATAATATGACAAACAATATTTGTGGTAAATTATAGGTTTCACTAATTTAAGTTGTTAACAATCTTTCATTAGTTACCTTTAATCCACCTTCTGGATTAGAACGTGCAGCTTCACGTTCTAACTTTTCCAGTTCTTTAGATCTTTCTTGCATACGTTTCACTTTTTCAGGATCTTTGATCCCTCGATTTTCTTGTTCTCGTAAACGTTTTTCTGCAGCTTCAACTTGCTGTCTTCTTCTTGTTTCCTAAAACATAATAAGCAAATGAAAATTTTCTCTCATTGCTAAAACTTTGAAGAAAACAAATGAGTTTATGCTAAACCTAAAGCATTCGAATAGAAAAGTAAACCTAAAGTGTTTTGACACATAGCTAAAGGGGATGACGTGGTGAAAAAAACCTCTTAAATGTCCGAAGGCAATGAGAATGGTGTTGTCTACTCCAGACAGCTATTATATATACACTATCACAGTGTGATCTTAACAGATGAAGTCCCCACATTTCCTACTCGTTTTTCATGATGTTTTGTTTCTTGCCCATTCATAAAGGTATCTCCCATCAACATGTCCAAAATAAATGAGGCATTGCACAATCGCGGTCACTTCGGTACACTCATGGCGGTAGCACTCGCGCGGGAGATAGTTGTCACCCAACAGACTATTGAGCGAAATAACATAGACCCCCGACTTGTTTGATGTTCGAACTAGCACTGAGTAATAGGATCGACTGTTTGTATTGGAAAGCTACTGAGGGTCACACCTCTATCCACCACCCAGTGGCCCAGCTGTGCCTCAAACAAAAGCGCTGGCAACTGTCCCCTGCGAGAGTGCTGCAGGGTTAATTCTTATCACTTTGTTTTACCTTTTGATGTTTCAATTTGTGTTTTATTTTAGGTTTCATAACAATTAACTAAGCAGTTACATAAAGCATGTTCTGAAATAAAGTGGTCCAATGTCCAGTCTTTACTACCAGCCAACAAGCTCCCTATCAGCATAAAGCAGCTTAAAAGTGGGAGGTTCTCCGTACTGCTTAAAAGTCCTGGCTGAAGAACAGGCCCTTTTACTAGCTGCAGGAGTTCCTTCAAGATGACTTAGCGGGCTTGGAGCCAGCTGGCCATTAGGATCCCATCCACTGCCAAAAATTTTGGTACTGTCTACGGAAATCACTATGTTTCTCTTCCAAATGTATATATTTGTAAATAATATGTAAATATTTGATGCTGCTAATCCAGACATGTCCGGTCACAAGCAAAGGAGGAGGTAATAAGGTAGTAATACCCTATTTAATTTAGACCATTTGTTTTGTCTAGGGATCATTAATGTAATTAATCATTGATTGACAAATGTTTACGAAACAAATTGATTCAATACATTTTGTGCTAAATTAACTTTAAATCACGAATGTGCTGAACCAAATGTTGATAGCAATATGACAAGTATTTTGCTAGCCTAAAGGTAAATTTTGATTTAGTAGCATAGAGATAGCATTAAACCCTACTCTCAATGAATAGGGGCTAATTGGAGTAGCCTAGAGATGCTTAGATGCTTTAGACCTAGGCATTTAATCTCCCTGTACGGTAAGTGTTAGAGTTAGTACTCTAGAAAAAAATACCAACAGTGTAGGAGAATTTTCATTAAATATTCATAATAGGCTACAACTGACAAAGCTAAAGTAAGATATGAAGAGTTACCATGTCAGGAGTGGTGTAATCGGTACTGGAACCTTTCAAACATGATTTGCAAAGCCCCATAAGTTATCAGGGTAATTTAATTTTATAATTGAACACTGTTTAAAGGCTATTAAAAGTCAATCAAATCAGCAAAATTTTGCATACAATTATAGTTTAAATAAACTGTAATAAAAGATTAATGTATTTCTTATTAACGATTGACGATGGTTTAATACTCCCTTGATTTGAGATTGTTTGTTTACTTTTTTTTGACAGTACAAAAACAAAATGTCATATGTTTCATTTTATTCCAGTCATCCAGTGTGGCTAAAAGAAAAAAATATTAAGACATTAATATTAAAAATAATTGGAAACTTTATGACATACTGAGTATTAAATTCGTATCTTTTGTAAATTATAAGGTAAATGATTTAAGTGATTTTATTCGGCCATTAAACTGCAAAAGTAATAGCATAATAGCATTGACTTTAGATACTATATATAGTATCAATAGTCAATGGTAATAGCATTGACTATTATGAGGAATGTAACCACCTAAAAGAGTGCAATTATCAAAAAAATTATCCATTCGAAAGGCATTTATGAAGTGTTCATGTTTAAAAACATGCCTTGTCCCATCATTTTGGACAACAACAGACATTCATTTGGGTTGCATGTCGAAATAGTAAATAAATTTGAATGTAAATAAGAATAAACCAATGGCAAAGATTCAAAGATTTTATTAAGCCATTCAGTTTTACAACAATAGGCTACGTCTAACAATTAAATGCTAACTAAAACTAAAATACACTTCACAACAAGAAATAAGAATCAAAAAGCACTGCAAACGCACACAGCAAACCATGCACAATACTTACAGGTTAAAATCTGTGGCATAACCTAAGAAGGAAAGTACATTCCAAGCCATGCAGTTGGACAAACTGAAAGAAAAAAAACTCATACCTGTTAGGCCTAATCTATTTCATGTTCAAACAATAATGTTAGGGCCAGCCTTCATAGCTTCAAAATACTCAGTTTTTGAGTAGAATGGATTTACAAACAACCAATTCTTCATTACATTTGCAAATTTAGATTTGTTCAGAGCTTGAACATCACTAGGCAAACAATTGAAAAATTTAATGCCTGAAACAGGAAAACAACTTTGAGTCTTACCTAACCTATTTCTAGTTATGTGAACATTGTTACAATTTCTTGTGGCATGATGGTGGACATGTTTATTCAGGACTAATTCATTCTCAACTGCTTTGATGGCTACAAGACATTGAAATATGTAAACATTAACAACTGTCATTATTTTTGCCTCAACAAAGAGTGGTTTACAGTGGGCTAAATAGTGAGTTCTAAATATCACTCGCATTGCTTTTTTCTGTAGCAACAGAACTTTGTGTGCCTGGGCGGAGTGACCCCAGAGCCTTGTCCCATACACAACATGAGACTGAAAAAATGAGATATAAGCAACTCTTACAAAGTTAAAGGGCATTTCAGATATCAGCCTACGAAGAAGATATAATACCCTGCTGAGTTTTACGCAAAGGGCATCGATGTGATCACCCCACCCAAGCTCGGGATCCAGAGTGAAGCCCAACAATTTGACTGAATTTCCATCAGTAGCATCTCTATTCAGGCTAAACAATATTCTTTGTGTTTTACTTTCATTCAGAGCTAGCTTGTTGCCAGAGAACCATTTAGTTGCCATGTCAAACAGACTATCAGCAGAACATGATGCATTAAATGGGTCAGGATGCCTTGAAAACAGTGTTGTGTCGTCAGCATAGAGCAAGACATCATTTGAAACACTAAAATAAATGTCATTCATGGCAACGATAAATAAGAAAGGGCCTAACACAGAGCCCTGAGGGACTCCATGCAAGGTCACAACTTGAGACCTGTGCTCCAAGTATGACTGGATCACTCTGAGAGCACCTCTACCAATACCATATTTACTTAGCTTTTCAAGCA